>CM060403.1:125828490-126255990 GCA_030545235.1 Helianthus tuberosus
ATGAGTCTCTTTCCTGTTATTCTCAGATTCTGAAAATTTTCCCGCACGTAGAGCTTCTTCAGTAAGAGTGACACTCATATCGATAGCCTCTGCAATGGTTGAGGGCTTTGAGGTAGTAACCATGCTCCTGATCTGAGGTGCAAGTCCCCAAATGAATCGTTCAACCCTTTTGAATTCCGGTTTGACTAAGTAGGGGACGACCCTAGACAAGTCGTGAAACCGTTGGACGTATTCAGGAATCTTCGGTCCGTCCATTTTCAAGTTCCAGAACTCCACCTCAAGCTTCTGGATTTCAGCCCTAGAGCAGTATTTCTTTTCCATCATTTCCTTGAGCTCGTCCCAGCTCAGTGCATAAGCAGCATCTGCACTAAGGGTCTGAACCTGAAGGTTCCACCAGGAGAGTGCGCCATCTACGAATAACCCTGAGATATAAGTAACACTTTGTCGGGGCGAACAGCTACTCATTCTTAGAATGGAGTCAGTCTTTTCTGCCCAACGAACAAATGCAACGGCACCTCCTGCGCCATCAAAATTTAATGGCTTGCAGTCCAGGAACTGTTTATAGGTGCAGCCAGTTGGAGGGTTATTTCCAGTAGTGCCATTGCTGTGCTCAGAGCGGAGGGCTTCATGTCGTGCAATTGCCTGCGAGATGCGTTCTTGCAGCTCGGCTTCTGTCCTTGGCAACGTACTGGTGTTTATGTCTCGCCTGGGCGGCATTCTCTTCTGCCAAAATGGTATGAAGTAGGTTAGACAACATTCCAATTGTCTATGAGATACATAGCACCATAAGCCACCCAATTTTACACGTATATATAATCAGTGTATAAGCGAGGAAACAGTTATTGAGCCTTCACATAGGCTTGCCAACTTGGCTTATTGTTTGAAATGAACTCGAGGCTACATCGCCTTGGTCATTCAAGTTTTAGTTATTTCCTGCTACATTGGTTTAGCTTTACTGGTGCGTATATTTCCCCTTTGATGGGGTTGCCCGTGTTGAGGTGGTAGGGAGTGTATCGTCACTGATTCTTCCTGAATGTCATTCCACCTCTCTTGCTTAAATATCGTTTTCTCAAACGTCTCGTATGCAGGTAGAAGTGTCAGTCACGAAGTAGGCTAAGACAGGCTTCCTACTTTCCATCGTGCTAAAGCACTGATCTATGTGTTGTTCTACCAGATGAAGGTGAGGACACCTATAGATAAATTTTGTATGGTTTTCATTAGCTTGACCCGGAGAGTCCACCAGGATTTCTGTGCACTACAAGTCGTTATTACGTGGGCCCCCGTAATAATAAATTGTCTTGCACAGTTACCCCAATTTTCTCTCGTCCAAGCAGATGATCAATCAAGGAGGGGACACTACTGTCCTTATACCTCTTGTCATGGAAAGGACCCTTGTGATGGTCCACGCGCTAACATTCGTTATCGTTACGCGCGTATAGGCACGATGATTAGATGGAATAGGAATAGAGAGAATTCCTAGTAGTTGGAGGGGCACCTTCGAGAGGAATACTTCATCTTCCTTTTCTGGTCAAGTATGTCGTCAATCTTGCTTCACATAAGCCGCAGGGATCTCGTCCCGTTGATTGAGAATTCGATCAAGGTTGCCGCCTCTGCCTCGTCATCATCACCGTAGTTAGGCACCTTCACGATCGAGAGGGAAGAGCAGCCATCTCCTACGGAAGCAAGCTCAGCATCTTGTTTGGTAATCACTCCCAGCCATGAGCTTTGCAAAGGATGCGAGGTCGGTAGCTTCATCGTGCGAGTCACGTATAGTAATAGGAGTCGTAGTCGAAAGTATCTCATTCACGTCAATAATCATTCCGTACACTTATTTGTATGTATGTATATCAATAACATATATGCTACTTAGCATAATCAAGCAATTTAATGCATTATATTACGTATAACTCTCGTTTTTGGGGGTCATTTTGTTTTTGGAAAGTCTAACTCGTGTAGACTACGCTTTGATTGGCACCTTATTTTAAAGGTATTCCTCACTAATGTCCTTGCCTTGTCACCTTTTTGAAAAGTGTCTGACTTGTGGATCTTGGCGCTTTCGTGAATGCAATGAAAACTTTTTTGTAAAATGTTTTTGTGAGAGAACTCTAGTGATTGTAGTCTAGCCTCGAGAAAGAATCCTAGTTCACTACAATCGAAGCTCTGATACCAAACTGTCACACCCTGTCTTTTGCGGAAGCGTATGATGTGTGACTAGCTTGTTATCATTGCATTCAATCGTAATAAACAACTACATGATCAAAACGATGTTCATCCATTTATGAAAATTTAAGTATTACAAATACTTGTTATTTAAGTTTTTAAAACACGACCTTTGACAAGGTTTCAATTCAACAAAAGTGGATGACATCTAAACTTGTAGTCTACTTCTAGTTACGACACTTGCGCCCAAGATCCATCCTGTCACCTGAAATACATGTAATTTTGGAAAACATCAACATAAAGTTGAGCGAGTTCATGCGTTTTTGTATTTCACATTTTTATACTTTGTATGAAAACATAGTATGTGTCATGTATAATTCAAGTCTTTCTTGAGTACCCCACGTACTCAAGTATAATTCCCGTTTTCTAGAGTACCCCACGTACTCAAGTATCATTCAAGTTTTCTTGTGTACCCCACGTTTTAAATGATTGTTTATACAAGGACATTAAGGCACGTGAGGACATAAGGAGCATTAGTATATTCTCCTTCAAGGCATGTGAGGACATAGGGAGCATTAGTATTTTCTCCCTCAAGGCATGTGAGGACATATGGAGCATTAGTGTTGGCTCCTTTAAGGCATGTGAGCATATGGAGCATTAGTGTTGGCTCCTTTACTGTGTCGATTACCCTCGACTGTGTCGATTAACCTCGACTGCGTCAATTTCCCTTGACTGTGTCGATTACCCTCGACTGTGTCGATTAACCTCGACTGTGTCGATTTCCCTCGACTGGGACACCGAAGCACTCAAGAGGTCACATAAGGACCATGAGTGGGGCTCGGCCGTACCCGTTAGATCTAACCCTCGTCCCTAATTAAGTATTAATGGCATCTCAATATCTAGTTTAAGCTCACATGGTCTAGTATTTTCTAGGCTTTTCTTAAAGCTCATCATATTGCACTCACCACGAGTGCTTCTCGTATTCTCAAATCATATTGCACTCGGTTCTCGTTCTCACCAAGAGTGCTTCTTGTATTTTTACCCTTTGTAAAAATTTATAATATTTGTAACATGTATTTCACCCTCGAGAGTTATAAAACCGAAAACAGTTAAGAGAAAAGGGGGGAGCATGAACTCACAACTTTGCGTTCCTGTGCGTCGTAAACTTCACCGGATTTGCTTAATTAACGTCGTAACCTATACGCGTTTTCTTAACGTTAGTCACTAGACTTGCGTCGCACAAGTACAGTCACTCTCTTTTGTATTTGAATCGCTGTGTTAAAAATATTTTATATTTTTAACTAAGTATCCTACTTATATTATTTTCTCAAAAATTAATATAAGTATTTCATGTTTTGCACTTTGCACCCGAATTATGTATCTTGTATGTTGTATGTGTATTTTTATGTTTATACTCCTCATGAGTATTTAGTGTATTTTTTTTAAGTCTTAATACACTAGCACGTATAACACATACTATATACACTTAGCACAAAAGTTGGTGATCAAATAATATATATTTTTCTCTAAAAAATATACATACTTATATCCATTTTTATTCTTGAAGAAATCATCATTTCTTATCACCAAAAATTTGGGAAACCTTGGTAATACTCTTAAATACATTTTTAGGGAAATAGTTTCTCAAAAACTCATATTTTTCTAAGTGTCAAAATTTATAAAAATTTTGACAGAGTTTCCCCTAAAAATGGAGGTTTCCCATGTTTTCAAAACATGTGTTTATTTTCTTTTAAATCGTCAACAATCATCAACAACAATCACTAATTTCTCCATTTCATGAACTTGAATATTTACAAAAATGTGTAGTAATTTACTAGCACATTTAGTAAGTCTTGTTATCTTTAAAAATAAGTTTAATTCCTTAAAAACTTTATTTTTAAAGAATATGAAGTTTCACAACTTCTAGTCGGTTTTTACGAAAATTATTTCTTTGTTAAAACTTTTGTTACATAAGTGTCCACACACTTGTTTGTTCATAAAAACACCTCTACTTCATGAAAGATCCGGTTTTAAAACATGGTTTTGTCTTACAGTTGGTCTTTCAAAAATACCACTTGTAGATCTTTAGATCTACTAGTTTAGAACTCCATTTCATAAGATAATTGTTTTTACACAAGTTCATGTTTAGTGTGTAGTAGAGTTTCATCATTTAACCCTTTTCATTCTTAACATATTCTATGTCATGTTTCATGAACATGACTAATCCGGGTTAGATGATGATCCGAGCTACCACAACATAGATCGGCACTAAATAATCACCACAAAGCAAGTCTTACAAGTTTTACACAACTCTTATGCTTTTAACCAACATATTCATCACTTTAATAGACTTTTAGTTGGTGATTTAGTATGTTCATGATTTTCAACCGACAAATCTCTTATTAACCACTCTAGACAAGAACAAGAGGATGTTTTAGAACACTTACTACTAGCTCAAGGCTAGGGAAGTTCAAGAGTGCAAATGAGGTGGATAAAAGCAAATGGTGAAGGTCCTTCAAGTTCCGTGAACACCGAGCTTCCTAAATCACCTTGTTACACCATGAGATAACCTTGAAATGGATGGGATTGGATTGAAAAGGGTGGTGTGTGGGTGCCATGTTTAGGCCGAGAACACAAGGAAGAAGAAGAGAAGAAGTAGGTGTTTTAGTGTGTGGTGAATGATCTTGATGTGCATATTTATGAACCATATTTTCTTATTAACCCTTGGGTTTTATGTCACCTATAGTACCACACATATCTTTTACTAGATATTCTTAGGATTATGCAAGATTTTAGCTAGATTGTGGGGATTTTGGTGGACCATATATGACCGTCCACCTCTATGTGGGGGGGGGGGGTCTAATTGTAAAGTTTAAACCAAAGTAGTTCCCTTGTAATCGATTTCCAAGTATCTAGTTAGTTACTAGATATTCTAGTGTGTGTTAGGGTGTTCGGGGACCCTAACTAGCTTAGAAAAATAAAAACAATGCTTCTAGCATTATTTTGGTGTTCCGGGTAATATCCGGTTATTCGGTTAGACGCCGGTTCGTTAAAGTGCTAAATTACACTTTTTAGTGTCTTTTAAGTACCCTTCTTGTACCCTTTCAATTCCCAACACTTAGGGAAATATTATGGATGATAAAACGAAATTTCTGCATAATATTCATATGTTTAAATGCTGAATTATACAAAATTATGCACTTAAAGTGCGTTTCGGGTGCTTTTTAGTGCTTATTTTTGCTTTCGCAATGTCTATAAATTAAACCCTTATATGTACTCTTGGGTTTTAATGTACTTTTGTCGTCGGACCTACACCTAGGCCTCAATTCTAATGTCTGACTGCTTTCTGCAGTTCCGTTGACACGATGTGTCTTACCGGTGAGTTTACTAATATTTTTGACGCAACGCTATCATAACGTAATTCTTGTAGCATATATCATGCATGAATTCACTTGTATGGAATTCAGAAATTTATTTGTCTGGTAAACCAGATCATGCACAGTCATTTAAGCACAAATTACTGTTCATTTCGTGTACGGAATGTACGGAAAAGTGACGGTTGTCACAGTCTCCCCCCGTTAAAAGAATTTCGTCCCGAAATTCAAGCGATGCCATCGGTCGCAGGGGAGTTGTGAAACCAATATGGTCACTTAGATTCATGATTTGTCTTCATGTTCCCATGAAATCTCTGGGTCATGTCATGAATTCTATCATACTCAAGTAAGTCGATCATGACTTTTCTGTATCTTGTGGACTCTTGGTCCATAACCTCAACAGGTTTCTATAGTATCACGGACTCTTGGTCCAAAACCTCAACAGGTTTCTATAGTATCACGGACTCTTGGTCCAAAACCTCAACAGGTTTCTATAGTATCACGGACTCTTGGTCCAAAACCTCAACAGGTTTCTATAGTATCACGGACTCTTGGTCCAAAACCTTAACAGGTTTTTATAGTATCACGGACTCTTGGTCCAAAACCTCAGCAGGTTTTTATAGTATCACGGACTCTTGGTCCAAAACCTCAGCAGGTTTCTATAGTATCACGGACTCTTGGTCCAAAACCTCAGCAGGTTTCTATAGGATCACGGACTCTTGGTCCAAAACCTCAACAGGTTTCTATAGTATCACGGACTCTTGGTCCAAAACCCCAGCAGGTTTTTATAGTATCACGGACTCTTGGTCCAAAACCTCAGCAGGTTTTTATAGTATCACGGACTCTTGGTCCAAAACCTCAACAGGTTTCTATAGTAATTCTTGTCGTTTGTCATTGACGTGAATCTTATTTGTGGGAACAACGACTGTTCCTTAAGTCAGACTCCTCTACAGATTAGACACATGAATGTGTCGCGATCACTACTGATCTTTTTCTGGGAGCTTCATCTTGTGAGCAATGGTTCTGATCTCTACACCGGGGATTCTACCTTTTCGTTTTCCAAATCACACTACGCCTTCTCTAGGCGAGGCTCTCATCAAAGCCATACTTCTTGTCTCAAATTCTTTCGACTTATGCCGCTCATCGGCGCTATCTTTCTGTATTCTGCGGGCTGTCCTGATACGATCACATATCTGAAGGATCTTGCCTCTAGTTTTTCCTGGGCCATCTCGGGCCAGTTGATTGTTTATTTCTCGTCTCCGTTCAACATGACGCGAATTTACTCATTATGTTCCGTCTAAAGCTTTACACGAAGCGGTTTAGACTACGGTGTGATAGATACCGTTGTAGGAAAACTCCACTAAGGGCAAGTGAGTGTTCCGACTTTTCATCAAAGTTTATCACACAAGAACATATTGTGTTCATACAGTCTGCATTGTTCAGCAGCTCAGTTCATATTCGAGTTCTTACGATCATCGGTGTGTTGCAACCCTTGTGATCAATAAAGATCGTGCAACGTTTTCTTTCAGGTAATGACGTCCAGTTGCGGCGCGCAATCACTGTATCTATCTCAAGATCTCTTCTCGTGATTCCTTAATCAATGTGCCGCGTGTGCAATGTCGTGGTCTCGTTGCATCGACGTACAATCGAGACTTGTCGAGAGACGTCACATAATTGCAACTCTAGCTCCTTAGCTCTTGGTTGCAGGGTTGGCGTGAATTTCGTTCTTATCCACCATGTATCCTAAAGTTCTCCCTTCGCGAACTCGAAATCTGCTTTTCGTCATCATTGCACATAACTGTGCTTTCTCTAAGAGTTGCAAGGTAAATTGCAGCTGTTGCTCACGACCTTCCTTGGTCGTTGGCCATATAAGAATGTAGTCAATAAGTATATGACTTATCCAGGTATGGCTCACACGTTCAATTCATGAGGTCCATGAATATTGTCGATGCATGTGTTAAGCCAAATGATACGACAAGGATCTCGTAATGCTCGAAGCAAGTCCTAAAGGTCGTTTTAGGGATATTTCCTCTTGTATTCACAGTGGAGGACCTCTTGTCCTCAAGTTGATCTTTGAGTGGTAACTGGAACCTTACGATTGGCTCATTTGTGTCGTCAGTCCTTGGCAAAGGATTCTGATTCTCAATTTTCTGCAGTTTATGTAAAATGGAGACTACCAACTTTCTCCTTGTCTCCTTAACTAAGGATGTTATGTCCTTAATTTCCTCTGTCTAGCAGCTCTTGTAGTTATATCAGAGGTTCATGCTTCGCTGGTGAAGCTAGTCGGTAAGGCGTCATTCAGCCTTGGTACCGCTCCTGGCACGAGATTTGCCTTAAACCTCTCTTGTCGCTGCGGAGGTATTCCTGGCAGGTCTTCGGAAAAGGCTCCTGGAACTTCTTCCATCACGGGAATGTTCTCAGGCTCTGTAGTCTACTCAGAGGCATTTCTGTGTCTCTTTGGCCAATAAAGGATGTCGTAGATCTGCCGCCTTGTGGGGTCTAGCATCCTTGCACCTTTTGCAGGAAGTTTGGGTTTCATCATTCGCAAGAGGGATGCGACTGATTTTCTCTTATCAAACGACTTCAGCTCTATACTTGGATTTTCGATCCATGCTGATTATCATATTATGACTTCGCGAGTCAAGGGTAACAGAAGGTTCAGGCCTTCTGAGTCCCTAAAATATAATTCCTTACTTGCTTCATCTGCTTCAACTAGCCTTCTATATGCCTATTTTGAAAGGATACGGGGCGTCTATTTTACTCGAAACTAGGCCAAGCAGTTTCTTATGTTCTAAGTATGCAAGGTTAAAGTTGGTGCCAATATTAATTAAAGGTAGATGCACTAGGTTGGTTAATAGGGAACGTACCCGTAACCGCATCTGGATCCTAGCGTGCTTCACGAGTTTCAATCGTGAAAACCCTTCCTTGTTTGTTTCTTCTTAGGGCAATCTTTCCTAAAGTGCCCTGCTTCACCACATCTGTAGCAACCCGGTATTCTCTTATTTCTCCCATCTGGGTCCTTTGCCCAACAGGCAACCTTGCTGTGCCCTTCTTTTCCACACTTTCCGCACTTAGGCCTCGGACATCGACCTTCATGGTGGAAATTGCATTCTCCGCACTTCGGTTTAGTCCCCGAGTATATTCTACCACCGGCCTTATTAGTGGCTCCATCAGTTTCCCTGTCATGTGGTGGATTCACTTTCTTTCTTTTGTTTGCTTTAGAGCTTCCGTAGCTGACTCGTGTGCCCACCTTTAGGTTCGAAGACTTCCTTTTCTTATTGCCTGATGACTCCACATGAGTCTCTTTCCTGTTATTCTCAGATTCTGAAAATTTTCCCGCACGTAGAGCTTCTTCAGTAAGAGTGACACTCATATCGATAGCCTCTGCAATGGTTGAGGGCTTTGAGGTAGTAACCATGCTCCTGATCTGAGGTGCAAGTCCCCAAATGAATCGTTCAACCCTTTTGAATTCCGGTTTGACTAAGTAGGGGACGACCCTAGACAAGTCGTGAAACCGTTGGACGTATTCAGGAATCTTCGGTCCGTCCATTTTCAAGTTCCAGAACTCCACCTCAAGCTTCTGGATTTCAGCCCTAGAGCAGTATTTCTTTTCCATCATTTCCTTGAGCTCGTCCCAGCTCAGTGCATAAGCAGCATCTGCACTAAGGGTCTGAACCTGAAGGTTCCACCAGGAGAGTGCGCCATCTACGAATAACCCTGAGATATAAGTAACACTTTGTCGGGGCGAACAGCTACTCATTCTTAGAATGGAGTCAGTCTTTTCTGCCCAACGAACAAATGCAACGGCACCTCCTGCGCCATCAAAATTTAATGGCTTGCAGTCCAGGAACTGTTTATAGGTGCAGCCAGTTGGAGGGTTATTTCCAGTAGTGCCATTGCTGTGCTCAGAGCGGAGGGCTTCATGTCGTGCAATTGCCTGCGAGATGCGTTCTTGCAGCTCGGCTTCTGTCCTTGGCAACGTACTGGTGTTTATGTCTCGCCTGGGCGGCATTCTCTTCTGCCAAAATGGTATGAAGTAGGTTAGACAACATTCCAATTGTCTATGAGATACATAGCACCATAAGCCACCCAATTTTACACGTATATATAATCAGTGTATAAGCGAGGAAACAGTTATTGAGCCTTCACATAGGCTTGCCAACTTGGCTTATTGTTTGAAATGAACTCGAGGCTACATCGCCTTGGTCATTCAAGTTTTAGTTATTTCCTGCTACATTGGTTTAGCTTTACTGGTGCGTATATTTCCCCTTTGATGGGGTTGCCCGTGTTGAGGTGGTAGGGAGTGTATCGTCACTGATTCTTCCTGAATGTCATTCCACCTCTCTTGCTTAAATATCGTTTTCTCAAACGTCTCGTATGCAGGTAGAAGTGTCAGTCACGAAGTAGGCTAAGACAGGCTTCCTACTTTCCATCGTGCTAAAGCACTGATCTATGTGTTGTTCTACCAGATGAAGGTGAGGACACCTATAGATAAATTTTGTATGGTTTTCATTAGCTTGACCCGGAGAGTCCACCAGGATTTCTGTGCACTACAAGTCGTTATTACGTGGGCCCCCGTAATAATAAATTGTCTTGCACAGTTACCCCAATTTTCTCTCGTCCAAGCAGATGATCAATCAAGGAGGGGACACTACTGTCCTTATACCTCTTGTCATGGAAAGGACCCTTGTGATGGTCCACGCGCTAACATTCGTTATCGTTACGCGCGTATAGGCACGATGATTAGATGGAATAGGAATAGAGAGAATTCCTAGTAGTTGGAGGGGCACCTTCGAGAGGAATACTTCATCTTCCTTTTCTGGTCAAGTATGTCGTCAATCTTGCTTCACATAAGCCGCAGGGATCTCGTCCCGTTGATTGAGAATTCGATCAAGGTTGCCGCCTCTGCCTCGTCATCATCACCGTAGTTAGGCACCTTCACGATCGAGAGGGAAGAGCAGCCATCTCCTACGGAAGCAAGCTCAGCATCTTGTTTGGTAATCACTCCCAGCCATGAGCTTTGCAAAGGATGCGAGGTCGGTAGCTTCATCGTGCGAGTCACGTATAGTAATAGGAGTCGTAGTCGAAAGTATCTCATTCACGTCAATAATCATTCCGTACACTTATTTGTATGTATGTATATCAATAACATATATGCTACTTAGCATAATCAAGCAATTTAATGCATTATATTACGTATAACTCTCGTTTTTGGGGGTCATTTTGTTTTTGGAAAGTCTAACTCGTGTAGACTACGCTTTGATTGGCACCTTATTTTAAAGGTATTCCTCACTAATGTCCTTGCCTTGTCACCTTTTTGAAAAGTGTCTGACTTGTGGATCTTGGCGCTTTCGTGAATGCAATGAAAACTTTTTTGTAAAATGTTTTTGTGAGAGAACTCTAGTGATTGTAGTCTAGCCTCGAGAAAGAATCCTAGTTCACTACAATCGAAGCTCTGATACCAAACTGTCACACCCTGTCTTTTGCGGAAGCGTATGATGTGTGACTAGCTTGTTATCATTGCATTCAATCGTAATAAACAACTACATGATCAAAACGATGTTCATCCATTTATGAAAATTTAAGTATTACAAATACTTGTTATTTAAGTTTTTAAAACACGACCTTTGACAAGGTTTCAATTCAACAAAAGTGGATGACATCTAAACTTGTAGTCTACTTCTAGTTACGACACTTGCGCCCAAGATCCATCCTGTCACCTGAAATACATGTAATTTTGGAAAACATCAACATAAAGTTGAGCGAGTTCATGCGTTTTTGTATTTCACATTTTTATACTTTGTATGAAAACATAGTATGTGTCATGTATAATTCAAGTCTTTCTTGAGTACCCCACGTACTCAAGTATAATTCCCGTTTTCTAGAGTACCCCACGTACTCAAGTATCATTCAAGTTTTCTTGTGTACCCCACGTTTTAAATGATTGTTTATACAAGGACATTAAGGCACGTGAGGACATAAGGAGCATTAGTATATTCTCCTTCAAGGCATGTGAGGACATAGGGAGCATTAGTATTTTCTCCCTCAAGGCATGTGAGGACATATGGAGCATTAGTGTTGGCTCCTTTAAGGCATGTGAGCATATGGAGCATTAGTGTTGGCTCCTTTACTGTGTCGATTACCCTCGACTGTGTCGATTAACCTCGACTGCGTCAATTTCCCTTGACTGTGTCGATTACCCTCGACTGTGTCGATTAACCTCGACTGTGTCGATTTCCCTCGACTGGGACACCGAAGCACTCAAGAGGTCACATAAGGACCATGAGTGGGGCTCGGCCGTACCCGTTAGATCTAACCCTCGTCCCTAATTAAGTATTAATGGCATCTCAATATCTAGTTTAAGCTCACATGGTCTAGTATTTTCTAGGCTTTTCTTAAAGCTCATCATATTGCACTCACCACGAGTGCTTCTCGTATTCTCAAATCATATTGCACTCGGTTCTCGTTCTCACCAAGAGTGCTTCTTGTATTTTTACCCTTTGTAAAAATTTATAATATTTGGAACATGTATTTCACCCCCGAGAGTTATAAAACCGAAAACAGTTAAGAGAAAAGGGGGGAGCATGAACTCACAACTTTGCGTTCCTGTGCGTCGTAAACTTCACCGGATTTGCTTAATTAACGTCGTAACCTATACGCGTTTTCTTAACGTTAGTCACTAGACTTGCGTCGCACAAGTACAGTCACTCTCTTTTGTATTTGAATCGCTGTGTTAAAAATATTTTATATTTTTAACTAAGTATCCTACTTATATTATTTTCTCAAAAATTAATATAAGTATTTCATGTTTTGCACTTTGCACCCGAATTATGTATCTTGTATGTTGTATGTGTATTTTTATGTTTATACTCCTCATGAGTATTTAGTGTATTTTTTTTAAGTCTTAATACACTAGCACGTATAACACATACTATATACACTTAGCACAAAAGTTGGTGATCAAATAATATATATTTTTCTCTAAAAAATATACATACTTATATCCATTTTTATTCTTGAAGAAATCATAATTTCTTATCACCAAAAATTTGGGAAACCTTGGTAATACTCTTAAATACATTTTTAGGGAAATAGTTTCTCAAAAACTCATATTTTTCTAAGTGTCAAAATTTATAAAAATTTTGACAGAGTTTCCCCTAAAAATGGAGGTTTCCCATGTTTTTAAAACATGTGTTTATTTTCTTTTAAATCGTCAACAATCATCAACAACAATCACTAATTTCTCCATTTCATGAACTTGAATATTTACAAAAATGTGTAGTAATTTACTAGCACATTTAGTAAGTCTTGTTATCTTTAAAAATAAGTTTAATTCCTTAAAAACTTTATTTTTAAAGAATATGAAGTTTCACAACTTCTAGTCGGTTTTTACGAAAATTATTTCTTTGTTAAAACTTTTGTTACACAAGTGTCCACACACTTGTTTGTTCATAAAAACACCTCTACTTCATGAAAGATCCGGTTTTAAAACATGGTTTTGTCTTACAGTTGGTCTTTCAAAAATACCACTTGTAGATCTTTAGATCTACTAGTTTAGAACTCCATTTCATAAGATAATTGTTTTTACACAAGTTCATGTTTAGTGTGTAGTAGAGTTTCATCATTTAACCCTTTTCATTCTTAACATATTCTATGTCATGTTTCATGAACATGACTAATCCGGGTTAGATGATGATCCGAGCTACCACAACATAGATCGGCACTAAATAATCACCACAAAGCAAGTCTTACAAGTTTTACACAACTCTTATGCTTTTAACCAACATATTCATCACTTTAATAGACTTTTAGTTGGTGATTTAGTATGTTCATGATTTTCAACCGACAAATCTCTTATTAACCACTCTAGACAAGAACAAGAGGATGTTTTAGAACACTTACTACTAGCTCAAGGCTAGGGAAGTTCAAGAGTGCAAATGAGGTGGATAAAAGCAAATGGTGAAGGTCCTTCAAGTTCCGTGAACACCGAGCTTCCTAAATCACCTTGTTACACCATGAGATAACCTTGAAATGGATGGGATTGGATTGAAAAGGGTGGTGTGTGGGTGCCATGTTTAGGCCGAGAACACAAGGAAGAAGAAGAGAAGAAGTAGGTGTTTTAGTGTGTGGTGAATGATCTTGATGTGCATATTTATGAACCATATTTTCTTATTAACCCTTGGGTTTTATGTCACCTATAGTACCACACATATCTTTTACTAGATATTCTTAGGATTATGCAAGATTTTAGCTAGATTGTGGGGATTTTGGTGGACCATATATGACCGTCCACCTCTATGTGGGGGGGGGGGGGGGGGGGTCTAATTGTAAAGTTTAAACCAAAGTAGTTCCCTTGTAATCGATTTCCAAGTATCTAGTTAGTTACTAGATATTCTAGTGTGTGTTAGGGTGTTCGGGGACCCTAACTAGCTTAGAAAAATAAAAACAATGCTTCTAGCATTATTTTGGTGTTCCGGGTAATATCCGGTTATTCGGTTAGACACCGGTTCGTTAAAGTGCTAAATTACACTTTTTAGTGTCTTTTAAGTACCCTTCTTGTACCCTTTCAATTCCCAACACTTAGGGAAATATTATGGATGATAAAACGAAATTTCTGCATAATATTCATATGTTTAAATGCTGAATTATACAAAATTATGCACTTAAAGTGCGTTTCGGGTGCTTTTTAGTGCTTATTTTTGCTTTCGCAATGTCTATAAATTAAACCCTTATATGTACTCTTGGGTTTTAATGTACTTTTGTCGTCGGACCTACACCTAGGCCTCAATTCTAATGTCTGACTGCTTTCTGCAGTTCCGTTGACACGATGTGTCTTACCGGTGAGTTTACTAATATTTTTGACGCAACGCTATCATAACGTAATTCTTGTAGCATATATCATGCATGAATTCACTTGTATGGAATTCAGAAATTTATTTGTCTGGTAAACCAGATCATGCACAGTCATTTAAGCACAAATTACTGTTCATTTCGTGTACGGAATGTACGGAAAAGTGACGGTTGTCACAGTCTCCCCCCGTTAAAAGAATTTCGTCCCGAAATTCAAGCGATGCCATCGGTCAATAAACTTTGGACAAGTCATAGTATTATTTTACTTTATGTTTTTTCTTTCCGTCACTATAACAAGTGTCGGTTCCATAACAAACCAGTAGTCACCGACTTAGATAATACATGAGTCAAAGGCACGTAGCAACCCAAAACCATATAATATCGGTATGTAGTGTGCATATATACACACACATTAAAAAAATAATAACAATAATAATAAAAGAAGGAAAAAACTTGGGCCGCAAATCCAGTCGCCGACTTAAACGGGACATGAGTCAAAGCAACACCCACTTCCCAGCCGACTTTTCTCCTCCAAATCCGTCCAAACCATATGACGAACTCAATGACACAATACTCTCCACCGCACGTGGGGTCAATCCTCACACGTGCCCCACTCTCATTCGCCCTCTCTCTTCCTGTGAGCCGTTGAAAAAGACCGGCTGCGTCGACCATCCTTCTCTCTCTCTCTCTCCTGCTTCTTCCTCGAACCCACGTTTGTTTTCATCCAGATTCAATCCCCCACGTGCCCCCCTGATTTTTCTATATAACCCTCTTCATCCTTCTTCACTAGTGTCGAAAACCCAATACCCTAACCGCAATACAAGGGTTATAACAAGTTTCATAGCAACCACAAGACAATTATTTTGTTGTTTTTGAAGATGACCGGAGATTGTTTGGAGTTACCGCCTGGCTTCCGCTTTCATCCGACCGATGAGGAGTTGGTGATGCATTACCTCTGTAGGAAGTGTGCCTCTCAGACGATTTCGGTCCCGATTATTGCTGAGATTGATCTGTATAAGTTCGATCCCTGGCAGCTTCCTGGTAATTTCTTGTTTTTCTGTTTTATACTTTTATTTGCTTGCTTTTGATTAGGATTAGGATTAGGATTAGGTTATGTCAATTGATTTGATTGATGGTTTGTTTGTAGAGGATCTGTCATTTCAGAATCAATAATATGTTGGGAATTGTGTAATCCACTTGTAACATATAATACAGTTATTTTTTCAAAATTAAGTATGAATTTTTTATCAAATTTGAGATGAATTATTGAATTAGATGTCTAGATGATTCTGTTTTGGAGATCTGGATTTGGATACAGTGGTATTGATTTTGTTATTGTTTTGATTTGAATTGAATAGATATGGCGTTGTATGGAGAAAAGGAGTGGTACTTCTTTTCGCCTAGGGATAGGAAGTATCCGAATGGATCTCGGCCGAATAGAGCGGCTGGGACGGGTTACTGGAAGGCTACTGGGGCGGATAAGCCCATTGGTAAACCGAAAGCCGTTGGGATTAAGAAGGCGTTGGTGTTTTACGCGGGTAAAGCGCCGAGAGGCGTGAAAACGAATTGGATAATGCACGAGTACAGGCTCGCTAACGTCGATCGATCCGCGGGCAAACGGGCCAATAATCTTAGGGTATGTAACATGTTCCTATCTTTTTCTGGTTATAAAGTTGAAATTCCTATTTTCGAACTTGATGTATAGGCATTATGTTTGGAGGAGATGGATATAATTCGGTGGTTCCACTGGTGGCACGATGATACTCCAGTGGTCGCTCGGTTATCCAAATTTGCTTTAAAAAAAAACACTATTCTATAAGGGATTTGTACAAAACTAAATAATTTTACTAATTTCTAATAGTTATTAATTTTTTAAATAATTCTTAATATTAGTTTTAGTGACTAATTATTTTATTGTTGTATTTATGCAGTTAGATGATTGGGTGTTATGTCGAATTTACAACAAGAAAGGCGTATTGGAGAAACACTTGAGTTCAGATATAAAATCATCACAATTTTCCGAAACAAAAATGGATATAAAACCCGAAATGACATCATATTCTCCGGTGAACAAAATATCATCAGGACACATACAACCATCAATGCCGTATCATCCTACAAACGATACGTTTAATTTCGAACCATCCGAATCAGTCCCAACGTTACACACGGATTCAAGTTCAGAACATGAAAGAGAGAGAGAAAAAGAAGTCCAAAGCGAGGTGAAAAAAGACGTTTTTCAGTTCAATTACATGGATTCGTTCGCGGATGACACATTTACCCCTCAAAGCCAATACTACAATGACTTCCAACTCTCTCCGTTACAAGATATGTTTATGTTCATGCCAAAGTCGTTTCAAATGTAATAATATCAACTAGAAGCACATGTGTGTACATGAATTGGGGACTTTACCGTTATGTACAAACATTGAAGCATGGGGTACAAGGTTGAGAAGGCCGCAAGAGTTGAATGGATTTTAGGTGGCCCAAAAGCAAGTGGGCTTGTTGACTTTTAGCCGCCCATTAACCAAATGAAGAAAAAAATGGCTGCTGAAATTGACATTTTTGAATGCTCAGTCCTAGGTTCATTGTATATAATATTATCAAATCAAAAATATTAATAATATTACTAAATAATTTTATTGATATATAAATCAGGTTAATACATCCATTGGCCTCCTTTAGCATTCTTTCGGTATGAGAATTTCTTTATTTCATTTAACATAGTATGTATTCTTTAAAGAATATTAATAAAAGAATTATTGTGATGTTTATCTATTATTTATAAGTTGTCCTCATTTCAGCTCCCTAAATAACTTTATTACTTAAAAATAGAATGATAAAATCATAGATTCTTGAAAATAGCTAGCTTTTTTGTATTTTATTTTTTAAAACGACGACTTTCATATCAAACACAACTAGCTAGCAAGCAACTAGCACGAGCCGAGAATCATACACCAAAAACAATCCACTTAGGACAAGCAACATAAACGGATTTGGCCCGACTATTAATCCAAAGATAGTTCATCGATTTACATTTCTCCAATGATCTTCTCAATCTTAACTGGGGTATTTGAAAAGATTCGGTTGTTTCTAGCATGCCAAATACTCCAACAAGCAGTCAATATAATGGCTTGAATACTTTGCGACGGGTTTTACCAGTCACTTAAACCCTCGTCCTAACATATTTTTGTAACCAAATATTTCGCGACCAATTTTAGGGACAAATTCATATCACAATTGAATGGAGATCATTATTAGCGATTGATCTTGAGACTGAATAATAAGGCTATAGGGTGTGGTCATGATCCTCGTGACCACCATAACCCTCCACGTTAGTGCCATGTAAGTCACCTCTAATCCACCATCCAAAACCACTACGCTAAGGGTGTGGTCATGGCCCAAACCACTAACCCTTTATTTAATTTAATTTATCTTTGTTTAAAGAAAAAGGAAATGATTTCTTGAAAAAAATGGAAAGGAGGATCATGGTTGGCAAGGTTTAATCCATGCAAACCATGGTGGATCAAGCAATGGGGTGGTGTAGCATTCCATTCATGTTCCTAGATAGCGAATAATTTCCCAACCATAATCACCCCACCCTTTAGTCTAACATGTTAAAAGAAATTATAAAAAAATCATATATGTCTTGTAATTAAAAAAAGCTAATCAGAATGACAATTAGTTTTTTGCATGTTTTCAATTGAAACAAATGATGTCACTTAATCCTTATCAACTTGTATGTACTTTTTGTCTTTTTTTATAAAGTTGGTGTTAAGTTAATCTCATCAACCATTGTCATCATCCACCTGTTGATGGCGTTTAAGTTGTTTTACATGGCGGCGATTATCATGGCAAAAGATTACTTTATCTGTATACTTATCAACTTCTAATATATTAAGTACTAGTGTATATGCTCTTTTTTTTTCTAGTTTTTACACATAAATTCTAATAAATAGTCATTATCATGATTAGCTAGAATCTACGGTTACTTTCATGCATAAATCGAGGCATACCCATGATTATTGTAGTTAGCACCGGCTTATGAAGAGATATATTGAATTATTGCTAGATCGTATCAGGGCCATTCCAACATTTTTGAAGGCCTAAGGCGAAATGAAATTTTGAGACCCTGTTTTATTCTTTGATTGTAATAAACAATACTTCTTTATCCGTGTTTGGAACCAAACAAAAATATAAGACAATTATAGCAGAGAGTGGTTTGCTTGTATAAGAAATCAAACAAATCTAAAACATTAAGTTTGCACTAATACTACTAGTTAGCATATTAATTTTTGTTTAAGTGAGGGCCCTACTTTTTTGGAGGCCCTAGGCTCAAGCCTGGGTTACTTGTACTATAGGTCCGGCCCTGGATTGTATATAACTTATTTCAATGTTACTATGCTTTATGAGATGGTATATGTTATATGTATGAAAAGAATTTTGGAGGTGTATGTTTAGTTATATCACTCTTAATATATCCTTCATTCATTTATGTTTAACAAGTTGCATTATCAAAGTTGAAATTTCATCATTTTCGAGTTCATATGAAGTTCAAAAGAGTTGTTATTGGTTTAATGATATGTACTTAACCTATTAACTTTATGTGAGGAAATAAATTCAACATGAGTTAAATATGTTGCAACAAGTCTTTACTTTTAAGGTCACCATCATACATGGATCCATATCCAATTTAAGATAATATATACTTTATGCATAGGAGCGGACCTACATATAGATGTGGGGGGATGACCGCCCCTTAAAAATAGTGTAATTTGTAGACAAAATTCATGATCACCCTTATAAGTTATGTCAAACCACTTGATTGCCCCCAAGAAAATAAACCATGGGTACGTCACTGTTTATGCATGCAAATGAAGCGCATATAAGTTGCATCCACCAAATCTACTAAATCTTATTATTAACTGTTAGAATAACACAAGCTTCAACAATTTCTCAAAGTACCAAACTCGCTTTTGATCTTGTTTTAAAGTCTTTTTGTTAGTTTTTAACTGAGTTTGCTAACGGTTTATTTGCAAAGAGAATGTCGGCGTGGTACAATTCGTAAGATACTAATTGCACCAAGGTAAATTACTTATGGACTAAGAACTCCTCATTTTCTTTGTAATGAGACAGATTAATTAAAAAGCATTTGTTTATAATTGTATGGAGGAGGTAACTTTGTTTGAATACGAAAGAAAAAAAATAAGAAAACATTTTGTTTTGTTATAGGAATGCTAGCTTACAAGTTACACCAACTTATGACTTTTGATTTCATTCTTATCTTAATTCAAACATTTTTTTCTTGGTCAAATTATATGTCGTAAAAGCTATGTTGCATATATATTATTTAAACGAACTTCCAACAAAGCACTATTAGTTATTAGTTTGAGAAAATATTTGTTTATAGTTATATCGAGTTAGTTGGTGGTAACTTTATTTGAATAAGAAAGTCAAAATAGTTATAGTATTTGTAATTTCATGCTTATCTTCAGTTGTTCAATTATGTGTATCTTGATTTAAAGTTATAATAAGGTTATATATTATTTCTTCATAAGGTGTTCATTTATTCTTATTTAGTCTGATATTATAGCTTAGATTTTTTTTTTTTTTATTTTTTTTTTTTTTGCAGAAAGTTGTCCGAATTTACACGTAACTCGTATGAATCTATTAGAAAAAATAAATAAAATATAAAAAAAACCTGTATCACATTTTTATAACAGCTTTTATAACCCCAAAGTTTTATAACCAGTTTTGTTAAAATAAATATAGCCCCGTTTGAGGTATGCACGTATAATGTATATATGTGTGGACGCTCGGGGGACAAAAATGAAAGTGCACTAATTTTAATGTTATTTTACTAATTTCGTAAAAATAACGTTAAAAGAGGGGGATGGTTAATCATGCATTATGTGGTAGCGTTGATAGCCGAAAGACAAAAGTGTACATGTACTAATCGGCCTTTGTCCCAATTGTTGAGTGTTATGTGCCTTATGTCCAAGGCTTGATGCAAAACTACTATCGAGCATGGTGTCTCATTGGAAGCAGTCTCTCTATTCCTATGGGGTAGAGGTAAGACTGTCTACATCTTAACTTCCTCAGACCATATCTTAGCTTTGATATTGATATGATTTACCGAGTACGATGATGACGATGATTTGTTAAAATAAATAAATAAATATATGTGACAATTTGCAACACATACAAATTTAATGAAAATAATAAATGAATGATAAAAAACGTTGTAAACCATTTGCATCCTTTTTATTGTTTTCCACTAGGCGTCACCATGACCATCTTGTCGTTTTATCGGGTTTGTTTGTTCGTGGCTGATTTTATTATATTTTTCTAACTTCGGCACGTTTATTGTTGATTCATTTCATCTAGTAGAACAAGTTGTATGGACAGTTGGACACTGAGTGGTTGTGGAGCTAGTCAAACATATATTAGTCTTTGTTGTATTTATTTACTTGCGTCTTTTGGTGAACGACTACATGTTATTTTCAACGTTTTACCCTCATGCCTATCTATTAATCCACTAATAGCATGCACAATGTATGGACATTTACATCATTAACACACATGCATCTTATTTATATTATCGTTTTTCATACGATCACTTTCTTTTACATTTATTTGTAATAACCAAATTATAACGCTTTTTGGTCTCGTTTAAATAAAATATATTGATTGTATAATATAATAAAGAAATATATAAAGATATTATAATGTTAGAATCATTAAAATATTTTTTAAAGTTTATTAATAATTTACAAAGTTTATAAAGTAACCAATTTTGCAAATATAAAACTTAACAAATAAGAAATAAAAAAAAAAGAAAAACGAATTGGAAAAAAGAAAAAAGAAAGAAAAAAGAAAAAAAGGGTTGAAAGACCACCACACCCTCCGTCTTCGTCGTGATTCATGGCCGGCCCTGAGGGTGGGCGGGGAGAACCACCGGCCAAGCCTCGATATTTCGAACGCACGTTATTTAAAAAAAAATCCGATATGTATATATAAAAAAAATTGAACTAATAGGGTATACCTATACAACACCAAAATAGGCTCACTTACAAAACTATTTTTATGGTTTATATTAGTTATTAGGGGAAAAGATCAAATAGGAAGATTAATTTCGCTAGGAAGGATAGGAAGCAATAAGAGGATGACATGTGGCAACATTTAAAATAAAGAAAAATTGTATTTTAGTCAATCCAACCCTTTCTTCTTCCTTTTTCAAAACCCAGTAACTTCAAAACCCACAATTTTCAAAACCCACCATCTTCAACCATTTCTTCACTTTCTATCTCAATAATCACTACATTATAGTGCGATTTTCATCACCAATCAATTATTCAAACACCCGATCAACGTGTTCTTCAGCTTTTTTGAAGAAAACACAGTTTAATTTCATACAAAATCTCGTTTTTTCCGGTGATTTTGAAGATAATCACTCGATCCGTTCGATTCGAGCGCTGATAAGTGTTTCAATCATTCAAAATTCGTCAATTGTTGAAGAAATCACTTCGATCCAGGTAAGAAATTCTTTAATTTCATTTTTACGATCTGGGTTTTTGATTTAGTCATTGCGTTTTACGATCTTGGTGGGGGTCCGGGGGCAGCGCCCCCGGTAGCGGGGTCCCAGGTGCGGCAGCCCCTGGCGGGGTCCAAGGGGCAGAGCCCCTGGCTGGGGTTGAGCTGCAATAAAAATGCATCAGAAAAATTAATTTTCCAGAAATTGGCTCATTTCGAAGACAGTAATTCGTAGACAATTCAGACAGTTCACAGTCACAGACAGTTCCCAGACAGTTTTATGTGTCCATTGCGTTTTAGAAATAAGAGAGTTTTATGTGTTTTCTAGCTATTGCGTTTTAGAAAAAAACACATTTTAAGTGTTTTTAGTCATTGCGTTTTAGGTAAAACACATTTTTGAAGTGTTTTTAGTCATTGCGTTTTAGGTAAAACACATTTTTATGTGTTTTCAGTCCATTGCGTTTTAGAATGAGTAATTTTTAAGTGTTTTCTGGCCATTGCGTTTTACAAATAAGACATTTCTTTGTGTTTTTGGTGCATTGCGTTTTAGGTAAAACACATTTTTATGGGTTTTTAGTCCATTGCGTTTTATAAAGTACATTTTCTTTTGAGTTTTTAGGCTATTGCGTTTTACAAATAAGACATTTCTTTGTGTTTTCTGGCCATTGCGTTTTACAAATAAGTCATTTATTTTTGTGTTTTTGGTGCATTGCGTTTTAGAAAAATGTCATTTTTTAGGTTTTTTTTTTCATTGCGTTTTACGTAACTGGGGGTTTTTCTAATGCGTTTTACGCAACTGGGTTAAATTTTTTTTTTAAAATATAGCAACAGTATACTCATTTTAAAGATAAAAAAACGCTCGTTTTTTTGGTGCAATTTTTATAAAAAAATAATGTCGTATGAAAGAGTTATTAACGTTTAAAAAATGGGGGAATTGGAGGAGAGAGAAAACTATTGGTTTGGATTGACTAGAATGCCCCTAAACAAACTCATGCGTCTCTTTTCTTCTTTTCAATTTCCCTGATTTAATATTAGCCCTTGATTAACTAAATGGATGGTCAAAATCACTTCCTAGCCTTCCTAGCCAAATTAACTTCCTATTGTATCTCCACCCTAGTTATTAGTCATTGACATTAGGTTTAGAGCTGTAGTGAGCCAAATACCCAGTTTCGTTAAGATCTAAAGACACGTTTTTTTCGAGCTCAAACAAGGTACACGAATTCTCATGGCCTGTCGTATCGTAGTTGTCCAAACAAATGGCGTCTTCATGGATGGGGTCACATAACGCCTCATGTGTCGCCCTCCAACTGAATGTGAAAATGACTTTGGCTGGCGTGAAAGGCGATTGATTAATTTTCAATTATATTTATTATTTGGTATAATCAATCATTAGGGGGAGGGGGTGGTCACTAGTGATAAAATTTCATCACTCACAATATCCAATCATGTTCCGCCATGTCAGCAACCCTTTTTCCATCACTCGCAACCTTTTTTAGTGGGGGTGGTCATCACTCACCACCACACCCAACAATTTCCCCCCAACCAACAACTACCCTCACAAAATAATATCATCACGGCGTTGAAAAAATCACGGAATCGGTTTTCGTTAAACTATCACGCGTTGATCTTTCGAGTGGCGGTGGGAATATTGTTTGTTCCCCGCGTTATATATATATATATATATATATATATATATATATCACGCGTTAAATTAACGCAGTGCCCCGCCTGGCCTAAGCAACACCACACCTTTCACTAACTATAACCAGTGGCAGCTATGATGGTTTTCGGGGAGAATCTTCGTACAAGGCCCGTGATTTCGAGGGGCATGCGATTTTAAAAAAAAACCCAATAAATATATGTTAATTTTTTTTAAAGAGTAAACACATACCAATTCCAATATAGGCCCATTTACAAAATCATTTTTTTGTGGTTTAGAATTTAGCCTATTGACATTAGGTTTATTGAGTCCAATACTAATTTGATTTTTTTACAAAAATAATAATAAAACATTACTGATAGACACATTTTTCCGAGCTCGAAAAGGGTACGTGAATTCTCAGAGACGTCTCTGACTAGGGATGAGCATATCGGTATCCGATACCGTACCGATACCGATACCGACAAATACCGATCCCGAATTTCACCCAAACTAGGTACCGATACCGATACCGAAACATGTCGGTTAGGTATCAGAACGGTACGGTAACGGTATTATACCGTATTTTGAGGGTCGGTATCGGTATAATACCGATACCGTACCGTACCGATACCGAAAACACCAAAAAGTGGATACCGATCGGGATCGGTATCGGTACGGGATCGGTATGGGATCGGTATTCGGTGGCATATGCTCATCCCTATCTCTGACTATAACACACCTTAAGCGTTGTTTACCCCTCCGTCTGCGTAGCACCTACGTAACGTGTGTTTCATTATCACAACACACAAAATAATACATGGTCTTAACGAAACGATTAAGACTGAAACGTATGATTTTGGATAAGCATATGGAAGTGAGTGATCACTATTTTTGATAACTCTTAGGCCCACTATATGTGTGAGTGGTCTACACGCTTATAACTCCTCCCAACAGTTTATGCTCGAAAGAGAGCATCTCATTCGTTAATGTTTTGGTGTTTGGAATTATGTATCGAGATATAAATAAAACTTGTAATAAAACAAAATAGGCATATCATAACAGTGAACTTGATAGTTCTTAATAGGTAAAAATGACCCACCAAAAACTTATTTTTATTAATCCATCTAAAAATGTTTAGAACTATTTTTTTTTTAAATATGTATCAAAGGCTTTGGTAATTATTTAATATGCAAAGCTTACATCACCAAGATTATTAATATTTATCAATCATCATGTTTGACATACTTATTTTCATTCTTAATCTATATTTATATTTGTTTAAGGAATATATATGCAAAATGGTATAATCTTTTATTGTATTAATATTAAGATATTTCACCAATTAAAATAACTACAAAAAGTATTATTTATTCTATTTAAAATTATTTATCAAACATCCTTGTTGAAAAGTTAGTTACCTGGTCAACTAGTTAGTAGCTAATTTTCCATCGGTTAGGTTGCGAGTTCGATCCCTACACAAAGTGTTTTTGTTAATATAGAGCAGACCACTTGGTAGAGACATATGTTTTTAAGAGATAAAGAAGAATAATTTAAGATTATTTGTGAAATATAATAGGAGTAAGCTTTGTCGTTTAAAATAAATATTCTTAACGATTTCAAGGAATACCATGTGTTATTATCAAAATAACTCTTCCACATTTATCTTTTACACTAAATTTAATTTAAATATCAATTTTTAATTCTTACAATATGGGAATATGCATATTAAATTTTACGGTTTGATCGAACTTTTGATAAACTCTAACAGTTAAGAAAAAATATATATATGCTTCAAATAAACATATTTTCTAAACCATTATTATTATTATTATCATTATCATCATCATCATCATCTAGGGTTGTAGTTTCGGAAAGTTACAACCCCACCTTTAAAAAATAAATTTCTCCAAATTACTTAGTACCAAATAAATAACATATTATAATATTAAGAGTTTTGATAATTCGAAAGATCACTCCAATTCAAATCTCAAAGCATTATTACTAAAAGGAAAATTTGATTTTAATAAGCTCACCTATAGGTAGTTGGCCAATAATAGTCTCACCTTTGTCATTGCCAGTCCCAACTTTTAAAAAAATTCTCACCGAACATCTGTTAAAAAAATTAATTCGTTAAGTTTTTTTTTTCAAATTTCAGACTGATGTTTTAGGGTTTTTTATCAGAACGAGGATACGAGTCGATTGATGTAAAATTTACCTCGAAACGGTGCTCTAAACGACTTAAATTTTGTTAATTGGAAGTTTAAACATTCGAATTGAATCACCGTTTTCTTCGTTTGGAGCATTGTTCTGTGGTAAGTTTTACATCAATCGACTCGTATCCTCATTCTGATCAAAAGCCTTAAAATGTCAATTTGAAATTCGAAAAAAACTTAACGAGGTTAAGTTTTTTAACAGAGGCCTGGTGAGATTTTTTTAAATGTGGGACTGCCAGTGACAATATTTGAATGTGTAAGGAGAGGTAACTGTTAAGTCTAGATCTTCCTAGAGAATATTAAGCAACCAGGCCCAACTCTTATAGATTTCAACTTCAACTAGAGCAAAAGCAAATGGATATATAGTTGTTACTATCGACACCAACAACACTTAAGATCTATTTTGGATAAGGATTTTTCATAAAGTAGTCATCCAATCTAAGAATTTGTCTACCACGGATCTTATAATCTCTCTTCATTGCACATAACAGATGTAAAGCCTTCAGAATTGCCTAGTAACTGAATTAGGGTCTGGACACGACTCCACATCTGTTTTGATGGTGCTTCTTAGATTTGCCCTCATCAATTCTTCACAATAAATTCTAAGCAAACCATATTGATTTCTGTAATCTCCATTTAGTTTTCTGGTAGCAATTGTTTTAGCTCTAAAGATCTTCATAAATGAAACATTTAATTGATGCTTTTTCTGGATATAATCTTGTAGAGCTGGAAGGGGTATTGTAGGATTGGTTTCAACAAGAGGTGCAATATCTTTGGCTATTCCACTCATAGTGTAGAGACCAACAACTCTAGTTTGGAGGTAGTTGTGTTCACGGTGAATGGTTTTAACACACAAGACACCTAGGGTTAGTGGTCTTGATATATGAATAACCCAAGGATAAGTGGGTTTAATTTTCCTTTTAGGTTTAGGTTTTTCATTTTGCACTTCACTACTTATAGAACTTTCACATTCATGCCCTTCAACACCTACCAATATTGGATTTGTACCCTTACAAACTATCATGTACCTTAATGGCTCATTCATACCAATGTAGACCTCTCTTCTAGCCTTTAATGCTTGTTCCTTTACCATCTGATTCAAAGTCCCCTTATCATCAATCAACTGCCTAATATACCATGGCATATAGGGGTCATAACCTTTTGTTTTCCTTGATCTTTCCTTAACCTTTCTTGCAGCCTTGTCTAAGACTGTGATCTCATCATCATTAGACAGGTCAAAGTTATCATGATCAACTAGAATATCTTCATCTAAATCAAGATAATAACCAAGTGGAGCCCCGTCTTCAAGATCATCTTCTTCTAGATCATGATCAATAAAATCCTTCCTGATCCGGCCCAATGTGGTCTTCTATTTCTAGATAATCTGGATCAAACTCCCTGGCCTCCTCATTGATGCGTGGTCAGAAACCGATGATTATTCGTAGTTAAGTTTGTGTTTTTACGTGACTTTTGGTTTCGAATAGCCAACTTTTGATTAGAATTGTGCTTTACGGGTCTAATGGAGTTTAAGGAGCTATTCGGAGGCTTTTACGGAGCATCGGGGAACGAACGGGATTGACCGGGAACGCAAAACAAGGAAATCAGAAAACAAGAAAAGGGCATGTCATCACTGACGCCCTACTGGGCAGTCGGCGACGCCTTCTGGTTGTCTCTATCAGCTGGTTTGGCTCGTAGGCAGTTGTTTAGGCTGTCGGAAGAAATCTGCTTAACCACGGGCCATCGGTGACTCCCTTCCCTGATACCAGACGTGAAAATTGCATTTTGAATGTTTAGGGACTAGTTATATCTCTTGTTTTAGGGATTTTTGAAGAGTTACGTAATTGTTGAAGTTTGAAACTTCTCTTGGAGCCAAGAACACCACTAACCTCAATTCCATTTCATCTGAATCAATCATAATCATCCGAATTCATCATCTATCTTCACCCTCCTAACCCTAATCACCATCATTGCCATCATCCCACCAATCCATTCTCCATAACTATCCACCACAACCCTAACCTTCATCATACTCTTCCTCAAGGCTTCAAGATGTTCGTGTTCTAGTTTCATTCATCCGGTGATCAAGTCCTATCATCCATGAGCGGCTAATTCTCTCGGGTTTCACCCTGGTGTAGACTTTTGTAAGGATTTTTAGGGTCTGCTATATGTTGCATATTTGGTTTTATGACAAATTGATTTGCATTTAAATTGTTAGATAATTGTCTTGCATTTGTATTGAATCTATAAATTGTCGAGTGATGATAAAATTTGACTTTATGGAAAGAATATGTGCAATTATGCCTTATCTTTTGATAGGATTTACTTGTCTGAGGTAACGAAGTGCATTGCGGTCCGTCTTGAACGTTGATAGCAATTGGCACCTAAGCCTCATGATTCTAAAACCATTAATGAACTATTAATAAATCCAAGTTAAAAACATGTAGCAACCCTAGGTCCTACAATTGTCGAAGTGGGTGTGAACCCTGTTCTCGATTATTGTTTAAAACCATCAATCAAGTTTCATGCAATCATTCAAGTTTTAATAGTTAATGATTTTAGCATAAAACTCATCGGTACATTCCGACACCCTTTCTCAACAAACAAACAAATTAACCAATTTCATAGCAAGCTTCATAAAAATTGTGACAACATTAGCAATCAATCACGTCCATACGCAAACCACAAACTCTTCGTGGTCCAACCCCTTACTACCACTAACACATTGTTAAGGCTAATTTAGGCATTATAAATATTATCTTTGACCAGGGCGCGACACTCCGATCACTCATCAGCCTCATCCTTGTCACTACCCTTTTCTAATTCATTATCACTACCCTCAATCCCTATAAATGGTTCTGATTCATCAATAAAAGGTGGAAGTGTATTACTTTCAATCTTAACTAATGGTCCAACTGAAGCATTATCATAATTTATGGAGTTTAAAAACACACGAGAACTCTAATGTTCAACATAAATTTCAATATGCTTAACTCCATCTAGTACAGGCTCAACCATGTTATTAAAATTAGTATGGAATAATGGATTTTAGTAATCCCAACTATTAGGCGTTGGCCAGCAACGATCCCAACTTAAAAAATAACCAGTGGTGGTCCCTCCTTTTCACATATTGTAAACCAATAGACCTTTACTAACAGAACCTTAATTTCTTTTTGTCCCCTTTTACTATTTTATAGGTAAAGGTCCATTAGTTTAAAATATGTGAAAAGGTGGGACCACCATTGGTTATTTTTTAAGTTGGGACCGTTGTCGACCAGTGGCTAATAGTTGGGATTATTAAAATATGTTGCTCTAATCAGTATCCGAGGTTAAAGGCCATAAACCTATATCCAAGCTCAAATTTGGAACTTTGTAATGGAAGTACAAAACCACTTCACCATTGTAACCTACTGCTTTAACCATTTCTTCTAAAACCTCCATTCCTAAGTCATCTACATCGGCACTATTAATGAATGCTTCCTGATGATGCATGTAACTCCTACATGGTGGGTTTGTGAACACATCACCATGTATAATCTTAATTGAGAAAAAGTTGGGGTTTTCCTCTAGAACAAAAATACACAAAATTTAGAGCAACTTATAACAAGAATTAACATTAGCTTCTTAAGTGTAACATTACCAACACAAAATAACAACAATCAACAAAATGAGCAGTGAAAAAAAACTTATGACTTAAAATAACTTCGGATAGCTTACTGTAACATGAGTATGGGTCGATTCCTCGTTAAATGCTCGAATTCGCCATTCACCACGCGCCATTGCTCGATTAACTCTTGGAATCGTCACTGTGGTCAACGTGTTGTCGAGATTGAGACTGGAAATCTTCAATGCATAAGGTTGCTTATTGAAACGAAAGTGAATTGGGGGAGGGTATAGAGGGTCTGGGAGGGTTGAAGGGTGAGATTAAAATTATACCCTTCTTGATGGACAACGGGTTAACAGATCAGACGGAAAGCAAAGTACAAGGTCACAAATTGCAAGAAAATGGAAGTTTCATGATGCAGTGCAAAAAGTGTTTGAAATAAGGAGACAAAGTGAAAGGTAACCCAAACCACAGGGAGACAAATTGTAGTTTACTCTTATATTTAATACATTCATTATTTTGTTTTCATCAACCGCGCGCACTTTAGTTATTTAAACTTCAGCATTTTTTGTTAGGGATATTGGATTTTAATAATCCTAAGTTTCACCTATTAGCCGATAATAATCTCAACTTTAAAAATCCCCTCCAATAATCCCAACTTGTAAAAGTTTGGCCGTCATTGATCCTTTTCTAACATAGGTGCACTTAAATCAATTAAGGAGTCTCTAGGTGTAATTGAATCTATTGAGGAGACCAAATTCTTATTTGTTTGAAAAGGATCAATGGCACCCAAACTTTTACAAGTTGGGATTATTGAAGGGAATTTTTAAAGTTGGGATTATTATCGGCCAACAGGTGAAACTTAGGATTATTAAAATCCAATAACCCTTTTTGTTATAAAAAATTAATTCACCACCAAGTTGCAAAGGGGATTTGAGTCAGATTTTCTGGTGGACAGAGATCTTGACAAACCATGGAGTGGATACAGTGAAGGAAATGGTTCGAAGTATCAGTGATCTTGGTGTAACAAATGTCACACCCCGACTTTCCACGTATCACCGGTGGGCCCGGTGGGGGTATCGTGACGTGGTTGGCAACATAATAGTCGAACAACACAATATTTAAATGCACAGCGGAAGCAAAAGAAAGATATATTTCAACCGAATTTAATTGTAATATCATGTATCACAAACAGTTGAAATTTATCCACAGAAGGATCAAAAATAAATAGGAAACAGTAGTTCAACAGACGTTAGGCATCTTAAGCTTGCGAGACTCTTTATTGATGCTAAGGAGAAATCCAGCCTATTACGAGTAGTACCTGCATTTAATCTTTTGGGAAAATACGTCAGTTTACACTGGTAAATACAATTAACCGACTCATTTTAAAAATGATTAAAAATTGATTTGGATGCACGTGGCACAAACATTTTATAACTTGGGATAATTATTTAAATATATAAACTTGTAAAAGGATTACATGTTCCTTATGCGTTCAGTAGCCCGGATCGTGCCGGGTTAAAGATCAATAGACATACCACATTATTTATTTATGCATTGACGGGTGTACGCCTACACCCTGCGCTTAGGTCGTGGCCATTTCGTAAAATGATGCCGAGGATATCCTGGACATGGTCATTAACCCCCCAAAGGCGTTAAGTAAACAAAACATATTTAAACGGGTCATCTCGATAATACTTAACCACAAATCGGTTAAGGTCGAATGCCCGACCAAACGGTATTTTATATACCGTACTCCAAGCCCGTATAAGGGAAAATAAGTTAAAAGTATTTACCTTTGCAAGTATAATTCACAAACAGCAAATGCAAGTAGCTTTTACTGGTCCTCCTATTCTGGAACGAAGGTTTATAATAACCTATTAGAATCCTAACGGATCATTAATTAAGTCTAAGCTTAGACCGGTTAGTTTTAAAAATACGGTTCGTACGCACTATTAAGCGAAGACCGGGATAGAATGTGATTTAGACCCGACAAGTTTGAAGACTTTTTTAATATGGGTATATTATACACATTCTGGATTTTGAAATAAAACCGATAAGGTTTGACCCGTTTCGGCCAATTTATGCAAACTAGTTATATAAACCGAACCGAACGCGTAAGAGGCGTAATAGGTAATCATGAGAGCCATATACAGGTTTCCTAAGTTAATATGCCTTAAATATGTTGTGACATCAGTAAGATATCTTTTAGTATGCCTGAAACGAATTTAAACACAAATTATGCCCCGTAGGGGTAGTTTGGTCATTTACAAGGTTATAAAAGAGTTTAAGTATTTACCTGAGTTACAGGTCTGATGTAATCAGAAAAAATACTCAATTTAATAAGTTATAACAGTAGGGTAAAGTATATATGTGAAATTTATCAATGATAACCAAACTATGCCCCGTAGGGTCATTTGGGTAATTTCACATAAGCCGAAAAGCTCAAAACTGAAGTCTGAGTTAAAAAACTTTTGCTTACTGTTAAAATATTATAATTTACCTAAAATATCAGTAGGTATCAACCCTTGTATGTTTAAAATAGTTTTAGTACATACTATGCGTTAAAAACGCTTAAAAAGGCGATTAGAAGCCGTTTCCGGGTTCTATAAATAAAGCTGATATTTTTATTATTCCAGAAGGTTTAAAATAACTTATTTATCATATGAAATCAGTAGCAAAAGGTTTGGGGTCAAAAAGATATGTAAAACTCATTTTATAGCCCAAAAAGGGCAAAACCGACAATTACCGAATAAAGCTTATAACCCTAAGTTATGCTCAGCCTAAAATTAATTAAAATTCTTCAAAAATCCCAAAATAATATATTACATCAGTGGGTAATAAATTTGATATCAAAAAGTAGGTTTAAGTAGGCTATACGCTAATTACGCCGTTTAATCGCTAAAGAAGCTTTCTAATTACGCTAATGAGCATAACTCTCAATCTACACCTCAAACCGTTGTCAAATTTTGGGTGCAAGTTTATAAATCAGTAACTAAGGTTTATACTCTTTTATATTTTCAAAAATCACGTTTTATGGTGAAAAGGGCATAATGGTCAACATATAGGCAATTAACGGAATTATGCATATTAATTGGATAACTAATGAACCATGGTGTATAATCACAGAGGGTTATACTAGCATGTAACCTGGTCCAATTAGAGCTCTAAGGCATTTCTAAAACATGCTTAAACGGGTCAGAACTGAAAGTCAAAGCAAAAGTTAATTTATGCGACTTTCGGTTCCGAACCGGGTCTCTACTGAAAATTGTCGGGTTGAACATGTTTAAACATGTTCTTACATTTATTACTAAGTTATATTAATGATCAAATAGGTTGTATGGTTCTACATTGCTAATTATGCATAAATTGGAAATTAAGCATTCTGTTGACTTTTTAATAATAAGTTTGACCCGACATTTGACCTAGTTAGAGTGGAAATCAGAGGGTGCCCTTTTAAGGGTTTATTGCCCACATAATTACCAACTTATAACTACTTTCAATTCGACTAATCACTGGACCATCAATGATTAATCGTTAAGTCAAACGGTAATTACGACGGTTTGACTTTTAAGCTAAAACTAAGCAAAAACTCAACTAAGAAAGGTTAAGCATACTTACTGAAGTCCTATGCACGATTTGTGATCACTTGAGTCTGCTTTGGAGCTCCAAAAATGATCAGAAATGCAGATGGAAGGTGTGGTTGCATAGTTGCAACATAAGGCCTTTATATAGTGCTCAATCTCACTTAGATCATTGACAACAAGTGCTAGCAATGGCCATAGATCATCAATAGATGTCCCTAAGGGCCTAGGGGTTGTTTAGGGGTCGCCCAAGATGTGGAAAATCGGATTAAAGTCGGTTATAATGCACCTAGCAGACCATAACCCAAAATTTTCGGAGCAGATGGCCCCTCGCGGCACGCGTAGACCCCCCCCCAGGGTCCTCGCGTGGCGCGACGCCCCTTCTGAATCAAATCCATTTTCAGATTTTTATGTTTTGGTCCTTGGCTCTTATGTTTCGACTTTATTTCTTGCATTTTGAACCCTCCAATTTGACTTATAAGGGCTTCAAGACATATACCCACTTTGTTAAGTCCTCGGTTAACTTTATTGTCACCCGAAAAGTCATAAACTTCATCGTAGGCGCTTTTAACCCTTCGCATACGAATTTGATCATAACTTTCTCATACGATAACGAAACTTTATGAAATTTATATCGTGCATTCTAGTGAGCATAATTAACCGTTATAAAGCTTCGGGTTTGCTAAAAGGTCACTCAGAGGTATAACTTAAACATGTTGACACATTTAACCCTTGTAGTTTGTAATCTCTCACTTTCTTTCACATTTAGCTTCGTATGATCCATGATTTATTCGTTTGAAGGTATGAGCATCATGTAGGGTTATTGTAAAGTATATTTATCCCTTGTTGACAATTTGAACCCTTATATTCACATACTTTCCAGGTTTGTCAATTTTAGTCATTCTAGAACATTCTTTCTCACGTCCAAACCTATGACACATGTCAATACATTATAGGACGTGAATTTTTGAGGTGTTACAACAAAGAAGCGATTGATGACAATACATGTTGTATTCTCAGCAACACTATGGCTTATTTGGAATGCAAGAAACAAGAAGAAGTCCGAGGGGAAGGAAGTTGGTATGTTTAAACTGGTAGAAGACATAAAACAAACAAACTTTGAATGGATGACGAATCGGGCAAAAGGCTTCACAATCGACTGGGACAACTAGAGAAAGTTTGAACATATAGGATAAATGTTTCAATGCAATTGTTTAAGTTTTTGTTGTTTGGGTGAATGTTTAGCTATCTTTTCAACTTTGTAATATGTATTTCGTAGCATCTTCCAACTTTTTTTTGTTAATGAATGACCTCCGTTGCCTTTAAAAAAACTAACTCTTGATTTTAATACATAAAATGTTCAAAACACCACTTAGTTATTTTTAGCCAGATATATTTATTTTCTTAACCTTTAAAAAAACTAGAACAATCATTGCATATAGTATATTCAATATTTTTTTTCCAGTCGGTTGTTAAGATTAAATATTTACTTTGACAGTACTAAAGAGTCAAATAAGAACACAGTCCCCACTCTCTCTTCAAAGGGAAAAACGAGAATCAAATGTGAGACTATTCCACACTTAATAATTTTTTTAATGCACAAATTTTTTAAATTTTTTGTTATGTCCATTTTTGTCATTTTATACATTTTATTAAAAGCAACAGCTACTCTGCCAAACACCAAATATATTTAAAAAGCTACCAGCTACCAGCTTCCAGCCACCAGCTACCAGCCTCCAGCCATCAGCTACCAGCTACTTTTTCCAAACATACCCTATGTCTCTCAGAGATGAGATCCCATGTTCAAATAAGAATTTAACAATATTTATTTATGTAGTTTCTTTTTTAGTTTATTTAAAAGTATTATAGAATGATGGGTGTCATAATCATCCTTCACTCCATAACCTTCCTTCGTATAATCATTACCTCTATCACTAACCTGTCGGATATGGTAACTATCTTCCATCAATCCTCTTAATTAATTATTAATTATTAAATGAAGAGTGAAAGAAGAGAAAGTGGCTTGTGGGGCCACGTCAATCACGCACTAGCCTAGTGGGGTGTGGTGTTGACGACCCTCCACTGTCCGCGTGGCACCTTCACTAGCCTCTTCACGCACTCATAATGTCGCAACCCCCGATCCCTAATCCCTAGGAACGGGCGGCCGCGAGCCAGTTTCGGTGGTATCGCGTATTGTCAAATTTGGCAGCGGAAATTTTCATCAGGACCGTAGTTATGAAACATTGATCAGAGTAAAATACCACATTTTCAAAACATTAAACAAATGGGTTAAAACCCAAGTTCGTAGTACACACGTTTTCATAGGAATAAATCCTATTTTTTTAATAAAAACATCTATTTTATTTTAGGTAACTTTATTGGCACTTTTCCAAGCCTTCAGTGCTATCCAGCTGGCTTCCATTTGGCTTTCACAGTTTGTTATCTGAAACGCGTTTTTAAAAACATTTGTCAGTGGGAAATACTGGTGAGTGAATCCTAGTTTAATCAAGTTTAAATAAAATCCCATTGTACAGTATTGAGGGCGATCCCGCAATTATATTTGTTTCCAAGACATCACAATTAACATCCATGGTACTGTCGAACCCGACTTGTGGAAATGTTACTCCTTGACCAGGTGGTAACAAATTTTGTATACAAAACCCCAACATACTCATGATAATTGTATTCTTACAAATACTCAATCACTGTTTAATATATAATTAATTATATGTGGTTTTGTAAAAACAAGTAACAAAAAGCGGATCAACTCACATTTTTATCTTAGATTTTCCGTAAGAGTTTCCTGCTGATAATCTAAAATTTACACAAATGCATACTCGTTAGTATAATAACCCATTTTAACATTAGTAATACCCTCCCCGAGACAGCATTCCAACGACTACATCGGGCAGAACCACGACAGCCGTTACGGAACCCTAGATCAATCGGGCAGCGTATCTAATACATATCCAGGGTTATTGTAAGGACCTGAAAAAATGTCCCAAAACGACCCGTAAGTGCAAACCCGGACCCCTGAAACCCTAATGTGCATGAAAACCCAAGAAAACATGAAATTTGGTCTTCTCGCGGGCCGCGTCAACTTAAAATTGTTCCGGATAAGTGTTTAAGCCACGTGTCGTCCACCTGGCAAACCTACTCGTGACACACCAAGCCTACAAGTAGACTAGGGGCTCTCGCGGGCGGCGTAAAAGCCTGTTAAGGCTTACGCGGGCCGTGTAAAACTCAAAATCAGGCTATAAGTAGCCTGTGCATGGGGCATTCATCTGCACTCGAAATTTTCACTTCAAAATGACCAAATTCTGCAGAAAACAAGTTTTAAGATATCAAGGCGCCGCTACGATACAGGGTATTAACTCGATCGCTGCTACGATTCAATGTCCGATCGATTGAAACCAATCCGATGGATGTTTAAGTGCTGCTCAAACTCGGGCTATACTTTATCATTCGTCGTGAATTCGATGGATGTTTAAGTATTGCACTTTCTCATTCGTCGTGAGGGTTTTAATCTCGTTAGTTATCGTAAATGTTGTATTAAGTTACTGACCTAGTTCGTATGCATTGTCATTTAATTTAGGTTACAAGGCTTATCAGTAGGCTAAACTCTGCCCGTTTAAACTTGCAATGTGAGCCATTCTCTTTTTATCAATAATGTTTTACAATACTCCAAGCATTTTCAAAAGTTATAATTACAGGGATTAAGTCATGGTTATCTTGAATCACTGGCTAGTGGGGTATTGTGCACATTACTAATTTCTCACGGTTAGGTTCATCAACCTAACAGTGATAATCATCACTACTTGGGTGAAAGGACCCAATAGTGGTATGACCATCGTCACCAAGAGGTGACACGGCGCAAGGTAAAAATAAGATAGTAGCCATTGTAATCGCTCTTATGTTGTAATTTATAACTAATGTGTCGTTTTAGTAACTTGAATGACTCGCCAGTATTTCCCCGCTGATAAAATATTTTTAAACATGTTTCAGGCGACTTACTGTGAATCAAGGAAACGTGCTACGGAACACTAACAAGCTTGAAATAGTGGCTCAGATAAATAAATAAACATGTTTTGTAAAACAGGGAATTTCCTAGTAAAAAATTTCTCTATTGTAAATTTCGGGGTTTATCCCAAATTATGAAATAAAATACTTGGGCATTTTCACGTTTTCAAAGATCCTGTTAAACTTCCGCTGTCAACTCAAATAATAAATACCACGGGTTTCTGTCCCGCGGCTCCTGGACCGGGTAAAACCGGGACAGGGGCCGTGACAGGAAATGGTGGTATCAGAGCCACTGATTTAAGCCAATTAAGTATTTAGATATACTTAATTTTTCTGATTTCCATTCTGTGATTATGTGAAAATTCAATTTACAAAATTTTAACTTAGAATTTTGTGTGTTTCTTCATATATGCTAACAACATGAATGAACTATCCGAAGCACTTCAAAACTTTTCTATCCATAGCTCAGATATGGATACCACCAGTACCTTCACTGGCTACCAGGCTGACACTGAAGAACCAATGATATTCCAAGCCCAACCTCAGGAGGAACCCAAACCGAAAAAGAGAAGAAGATTCGTGGGCTGGAGGCGTGTGCGTAGGAAGAAACCAGCGACATGGAAAATTATAAAGACTGAGGATCCGATGGATAAAGGCAAGGGAATAGAGATCGGAGAAAGTTCCAGGCAAGACCAGGAAATGCCATCTTGGGAGGAGCTGGATCATAAACTAGCACTTAGTGACCTCATCGGACCTGCCGATGAGACTCTCTTCAATTACCCAGCTGAAGCCCAACTTCCAGTCAATCTAGAACCGGCTATTCCCGATCCCCTTGTTAACCCCCGACCTCTAGTAGAGCTGGAAGAATGGTGGACCACTGACTGGCAATTTCAGAACCTTTTAAATAACCCTAATACATTTTTCCCCCAATTTAACCCTGAGCCTCCACTACACCCACCTATGAGCTCAGAAAACTTGGTTGAACTCCGCCACTATGGCAAGGAGCTGGTGGACGCCTGGAATAGAATCCGAGATGTGGGGGAAAGGATATCATGGAAGTACGACGAGAGGGAACGTCGTTTTTTAGATTGCCAGCTGACGGGGATGGTGTGACTGTGTGGTTGTGGTTGTATAATAACAAAATAATAATAATAGTAATAAAAATATAATCCTGTAAAATAACTTAAAAATAAAACTCTTGTAAGATAACTGGTATGTACGGACGCATAGTAATATACAAAATATGGAAGTAGAAAAATCGACAATTTTGGCTATACGTGTTGACGTGATCTTTGTGCGATTGTTTTGCATTTAGTCATTATTTATTTTATGCTAATAACTTATATATATTAATTACCAGATGGAACACGCTGGTAATGAACCAGTTAACGAGGGTAACCAATCCGCGCAAAACCATGAAGATCAATTTCTGAATAGACAAGATATAGAAAACATCGTCGCTCAAGGAATAGCCAACGCTATTCCAGCAATCCTTGCTGCTGCCCGAAATCCAGTTGAACCTCAACCAATTATTCCCAGCAAACGTACTCGTGAAGACAACTTCAGTAATAGCGTAAATGGAGGCGGCAACATTAATAATAACGATAATGATGATGTGGTGCAAGCCCCATTTCTTAAGAGAATGAAAGGTGCAACACCTGGTTGCACTTATAAGGAATTTCTTTCCTGTAAACCAGTTGAATTTGCAGGCAACGAGGGGGCAACTGCTGCACTGCATTGGTTAGAGAAAACTGAAGCAGTAATTAAAATAAATAAATGTGCCGAGGATGACAAGGTCATGTATGCGTCACATCTTTTCAAAGAATGGGCGCTAGAATGGTGGAATACGGTACTACAAGCCAAGGGAAGCGATGTGGCCTATGCCATGAATTGGGAAGAATTTAAAAGACTGGTGGAAAGAAAATTATGTCCCGAATACGAGAAGGAACAAATGACAAATAAGTTCCTCAATCATCGGATGGTAGACGTTGATTGTCGAGGGTATACTTCGACATTCTTCGAGTATGCTAGAGTTGTACCAACCCTGGCTTCGCCAGAACCGGTACTTATTTCTCGCTATATTTGGGGTTTGATTGGTGAAATCCGTGATATCGTTAAAGCTGCGAGACCTCGCACTATTGACGATGTTGTGGAATTAGCTAACACCCTAACTGACGGGCTGGTACGCACAAGAGAAGAAAATCGGAAGAAGGAAGTGGCCCAAAAGATTACCCAAGGATTTCGTGTGGGTAATAGTAATAATTTCAAGAAAAAGGAAACTGGGCAATCTTCCACTGCTCCATTCTGCGGTACCTGTAAAAGAAAGCATTTTGGAAAATGCAAAGGGTATGGCAATTTTTGCAAAATTCCGGGGCATCAAGAGGAAGATTGCAGGAGGAAGAAATCAATCATCTGCTACAACTGTGGAGAAGCTGGACATTTTAGGCCAGACTGCCTGAAACTGGGTAAACCAGCTGACAACAAAGCCAAACCTGCAGACGGAGCTACCAAGAAGAATGCAAGAGCATTCCAGCTGACTACCCAGGAAGCCGAGCTAATCCCTGACGTGATAGCTGGTACGTTCCTAGTTCATGACGTTTATGCAAAAGTATTATTTGACTCTAGTGCAAACCAAAGTTTTATAAATACTTCATTTTGCCAAGCACTTAATCTACCCCTAACCAACCTTAGACAAATTTTTACGGTAGAAACGGCAGATGGGAATTCTGTTAACATAGATAAGGTTTTGCAGAAAGGAAAGATAGAACTCCTAGGCCATAAATTTTCTGCAAACCTGTTACCTATGAATTTAGCTGGATTTGATGTCGTGTTAGGAATGGATTGGTTAGTAGCCAACCATGCTTGAATTCTCTGTGATAAAAAATTCTATAGAAATTCATACACCCACAGGAGAATTAGTGGTGATTACAGGAGATAAGCCACGAAAGCCACTAAAATTCGTTTCAGTACTGAAAATGGTTAGTTATTCAAGAAAACAAGGAATAGTGTATATGATATCGGCAATCATTAACACTAAAGGTAAGGAACTTAAGAAAATTCCAGTAGTATCAGAATACCCAGATGTATTCCCAGAAGAACTACCTGGATTACCACCCAATAGGGAAGTAGAATTTAGAATTCATCTGATTCCTGGAACTACACCGATAGCCAAGGCACCTTATCGGTTAGCACCCACCGAAATGCTAGAATTGAAAAAGCAATTAGATGAATTATTAAGCAAAGGATTTATACAACCTTGCTCATCCCCGTGGGGAGCACATGTGTTGTTTGTGAAAAAGAAAGATGGTTCAATGCGAATATCTATCGATTATAGGGAATTGAATAAGGTTACAATTAAGAATCGATACCCATTACCTAGGATCGATGATCTTTTAGATCAACTTCAGGGAGCTAGATATTTTTCTAGGATAGACTTACGCTCCGGATACCATCAGTTGAAAGTACAAGAAGAAGACATACCTAAAACTGCCTTCAGAACTAGGTATGGTCACTACGAGTTTACAGTCATGCCCTTTGGACTAACAAACGCTCCTGCAGCATTCATGAACATGATGAATAGGATCTGTAAACCGTACTTGGATAAATTTGTAATTGTCTTTATTGACGATATACTCATTTATTCCAAAAGTCAGGATGAGCATTGTGAACACTTGCATACACTCTTAACTTTGTTAAGAAAAGAAAAGTTTTACGCCAAATTCTCGAAGTGTGAATTTTGGCTACAAGAAGTGCAATTTTTAGGACACATGGTGAATCAAGAAGGTATTCACGTAGATCCCTCCAAAATAGAAGCGATCATCAAATGGAAGGTCCCGCAATCAGTTATGGAAGTTAGAAGTTTTCTAGGGTTAGCTGGATATTATAGACGATTCATTAAGGATTTTTCTAAGATAGAGATACCATTAACTAAGCTAACCTGTAAATCAGTTAAGTTTGAATGGGGACCTAGGCAGGAAGAGGCTTTTAAGATTTTAAAGCAAAGATTAACAAACGCCCCAATTCTTGCCTTACCAGAAGGAACAGAAGACTTTGAAGTTTATTGCGATGCTTCTAAGTTAGGATTAGGATGTGTGCTAATGCAACGCAAAAAGGTAATTGCATATGCCTCAAGACAATTGAAGAAGCACAAAGAAAATTATACGACGCATGACTTAGAGTTAGGAGCCACAATTTTTGCCCTTAAAATTTGGAGACATTATCTGTACGAAAGTAAGTTTACTGTCTATACAGACCATAAAAGCTTAAGATATATATTTGGGCAAAAAGAATTAAACATGAGGCAAAGGAGATGGATGGAAATCCTAAGTGACTACGACTGTGATATTCAATATCATGAAGGAAAAGCAAACGTAGTTGCTGACGCCTTAAGTCGTAAGTATCATGAGAAACAACAACGAGTTCGTGCTCTTAGATTAAGCTTGCAATTAGACTTAATGGAACAACTGAAGAATATTCAGGAAACAACAATCAAGGATGATGCTGAAGGAATGAAAGGAAGAATAAAAGACTTAGAACAAGGGGCTGATGGAATTTGGAGATTCCACAAGAAAAGGATTTGGGTACCTAAGCAAGGAGAATTAAGAAATAAGATTTTAGAGGAAGCCCATCAATCTAGGTATACCATACATCCTGGTAACAATAAAATGTACCAAGATTTAAGAAATAACTTCTGGTGGATAGGAATGAAAAAGGACATAGCTAGATATGTTTCTAAGTGTCTTACTTATTCACAAGTTAAGGCAGAACACCAGAAACCTTCAGGGTTACTCCAACAATTAGAGATGTCTGTATGGAAATGGGAACTCATAACAATGGACTTTGTTACTAAGTTACCTAAAACCAGAAAAGATAATGATGCGATTTGGGTAATTGTGGATCGATTAACCAAATCAGCTCATTTTCTACCCATGAAGGAAACCTTTAGCATGGAAAGATTAGCAAAGTTGTATGTAGACGAGGTAGTATCCTTACATGGAGTCCCACTCTCCATTGTATCGGATAGGGATAGTCGTTTCACTTCACACTTCTGGACAAGTTTCCAAGAAGCAATGGGGACCCGTCTGAATTTAAGTACTGCATATCATCCCTAAACAGACGGACAAAGTGAAAGGACAATCCAAACCCTGGAAGACATGCTCAGGGCATGTGTCATAGATTTCGGTGGAAACTGGGACAACCATTTACCCTTGATTGAATTCTCCTATAACAATAGTTATCATTCAAGCATCGAAGCTGCCCCATTCGAAGCCCTGTATGGACGAAAATGTAGAACTCCAGTTTGCTGGGCAGAAATAGGAGAAAGTCAATTATTAGGTCCTGAAATCGTGCAAGAAACCACCGATAAAATCACTCAAATCAAGGAAAGACTGAAAACGGCTCGAGATCGCCAGAAGAGTTATGCGGACAATCGACGCAAGCCACTAGAATTTCAAATTGGAGACAAGGTACTCTTGAAAGTTTCTCATTGGAAAGGAGTAGTTCGGTTCGGTAAGAAAGGAAAGCTAAGTCCAAGATACATAGGACCATTCCCAGTAATCCAGCAAATAGGACCAGTCGCCTATCGCTTACAACTACCAGAAGAGCTAGCTGGAGTACATGATGTATTTCATGTATCTAACCTCAAGAAGTGTCTATCGGATGAATCACTAGTAGTCCTTCTTCAAGACATACAGGTAAATGAAAAGTTGAAGTTCGTGGAGAAACCACTTCAAATAGAAGACATAAAAATCAAGTTTCTTAAACACAAAAGATTGGTACTTGTCAAAGTTAAGTGGGATTCAAAAAGAGGACCCGAATACACTTGGGAGCTGGAATCAGAGATGAAGTGAAAGTATCCTCACTTATTTCAGTAAATCTCGAGAGCGAGATTTTAAATAAGGTGGGGAGGATGTAAGGACCTGCAAAAATGTCCCAAAATGACCCGTAAGTGCAAACCCGGACCCCTGAAACCCTAATGTGCATGAAAAACCAAGAAAACATGAAATTTGGTCTTCTAGCGGGCCGCGTAAACAATAAGCGGACCCTTACGCGGGCCGCGTCAACTTAAAATTGTTCCGGATAAGTGTTTAAGCCATGTGTCGTCCACCTGCCAAACCTACTCGTGACACACCAAGCCTACACGTAGACTAGGGGCTCTCGCGGGCCGCGTAAAACTCAAAATCAGGCTATAAGTAGCATGTGCATGGGCCATTCATCTGCACTCGAAATTTTCACTTCAAAACGACCAAATTCCGCAGAAAACAAGTTTTAAGATATCAAGGCGCCGCTACGATACAGGGTATTAACTCGATCGCTGCTACGATTCAATGTCCGATCGATTGAAACCAATCTGATGGATGTTTAAGTGCTGCTCAAACTCGGGCTATACTTTGTCATTCGTCGTGAATTCGATGGATGTTTAAGTATTGCACTTTGTCATTCGTCGTGAGGGTTTTAATCTCGTGAGTTATCGTAAATGTTGTATTAAGTTACTGACCTAGTTCGTATGCATTGTCATTTAATTTAGGTTACAAGGCTTATCAGTAGGCTAAACTCTGCCCGTTTAAACTTGCAATGTGAGTCATTCTCTTTTTATCAATAATGTTTTACAATACTCCAAGCATTTTCAAAAGTTATAATTACAGGGATTAATTCGTGGTTATCTTGAATCACTGGCTAGTGGGGTATTGTGCACATTACTAATTTCTCACGGTTAGGTTCATCAACCTAACAGTGATAATCATCACTGCTTGGGTGAAAGGACCCATTAGTGGTATGACCATCGTCACCAGGAGGTGACACGCCGCTAGATAAAAATAAGATAGTAGCCATTGTAATCGCTCTTATGCTGTAATTTATAACTAATGTGTCGTTTTAGTAACTTGAATGACTCGCCAGTATTTCCCCGCTGATAAAATATTTTTAAACATGTTTCAGGCGACTTACTGTGAATCAAGGAAACGTGCAACGGAGCACTAACAAGCTTGAAGTAGTGGCTCAGATAAATAAATAAACATGTTTTGTAAAACAGGGAATTTCCTAGTAAAAAATTCATCTATTGTAAATTTCGGGGTTTATCCCAAATTATGAAATAAAATAATTGGGCATTTTCAAGTTTTCAAAGATCCTGTTAAACTTCCGCTGTCAACTCAAATAATAAATACCACGGGTTTCTGTCCCGCGGCTCCTGGACCGGGTAAAACCGGGACGGGGGCCGTGATAGTTATAATACTTACAACGGAGCAGAACTTCGCTATTTAGGGGGTATAATACCCGATTTTATTGCCTAATATCAGATATTGAGATTGAGAAAGAAACTTTGAACGAATTCGAATGAAATCCGATGGCCTGCTTATATAGTTGCTGAGTCTGGTTCTCTCGCGGCCCGCGTAAAACAAGACAGGGGCTTACGCGGCCCGCGTCAATCCCAGGTCAAACTTATACCTGATCCGGGTCAGCACTAGACTCGCCACGATGATGACACGTGTCATCACCGGGCTGCGCCATCTTTCGATCTCACACGGCCTGCGTTAACTAACGGGGGTCTTACGCGGCCCGCCTGAACTTTAAAAATCAAAGAAATCGTATTTTAACCTTTAAACCGCCCGCGTAAGGGTTGGGGTTGGGTCTACGCGGCCCGCCTCAACTCAATAATCAGATTTTTAATTATTTTTATTAATATTTAGGGTATTCGGGGCCCGTTTTCACGTATGGGGTGTATTTTAGGACATATTGGAATATTTTAAAATATATTAGGGTGTCGGTTTATTGAGGATTGTTACATCCTCCCCACCTTGTTTTAGAGCTTGTCCTCGAGATCTATTGGAACAAGTGTGGATATTTCCTTTGCATTTCAGATTCAAGTTCCCATGTATACTCAGGTCCTCTTTTGGAGTCCCACTTCACTTTGACCAGAACTAATCTCTTGTGCTTGAGATTCTTGACTTTCCTGTCTTCAATCTGTAGAAGTCTTTCTACAAACTTGAGTTGTTCATTTACCTCTATATCCTTAAGAGATACCATTAGTGATTCATCAGCTAAGCATTTCTTGAGATTAGATACATGAAATACATCATGTATTCCTGCCATTTCCTCTGGCAGTTGTAGCTGATAGGCTACAGGTCCTATTCTTCTAATAATCTCAAAAGGTCCAATATACCTGGGACTTAGCTTTCCTCTTTTGACGAATCTTACTACTCCTTTCCAAGGAGAGACCTTCAACAATACTTTGTCTCCTACTTGAAATTCCAATGGCTTGCGTCGGTTATTGGCATAGCTCTTCTGTCGATCACGTGCTGCTTTTAGTCGTTCCTTGACTTGAATAATCTTGTCGGTTGTTTCTTGTACTATCTCAGGTCCAGATAGTTGCGTTTCCCCAATTTCTGCCCAACAGACTGGGGTTCGGTACGTTCGTCCATAAAGTGCTTCGAATGGTGCGGCATTGATACTTGTGTGATAACTATTATTATAAGAAAATTCTATTAAAGGTAAGTGATCGTCCCAATTACCTCCGAAATCAATTACACAAGCTCTAAGCATGTCCTCCATTGTCTGAATTGTTCTTTCACTTTGTCCATCCGTTTGAGGATGATAAGTTGTGCTCAGATTTAACTTGGTTCCCATGGCTTTTTGAAAACTTGACCAAAAATGAGAGGTAAATCGACTATCCCTATCAGAAACAATTGATAAAGGAATTTCATGTAATGAAACAATTTCATTTACATATAATTTAGCTAGCTGTTCCATACTGAAAGTTTCCTTCATTGGTAGGAAGTGAGCTGACTTAGTTAGTCTATCTACAATCACCCAGATTGTATCATTACCCTTTCTTGTTTTGAGTAATTTAGTAAGAAAATCCATTGTTATTGTAACACCCCGAAAACGGGTTTGGTAATTAACCATGTTAATACTAAAAGACGGGTTAAGTGCCGCTAGTAGTAAAAATAACCCGGTAAATATTAGGATTTAAATAATTAATCCTAATGTTAAATAAAAAGTGAATAAAAGCTTTTAAGGAAAACAAGGTATATAGAAGGCCCGAGATAACGGGACTTAAAATAAAACGGGTTATGACTACCCCGAACTCACTAAGTTAAACTAGCAAAGTTTAACCTAGTTAACAAAATAAAGTATTGCTGAAAATAAGTAGGTTGTAGCCTACTTATTAGTTAACAAAACTTGAGGGGCCAAAGGTGTAATAATCTAAAAGATTATTTATTAAAAACAAAAATAAAAACACACCACACCTAGTGTGTGCGTGTGTGAGGTCGACCAGGAGAAAGCTCAGGGAGCTCAAACCCTAAATTCCACAACTTGATCAAATTGAAGCCCAAATCAAGAGCCAAATCACTGCATGAACACAAATTCGTGATCACCTAGTCATGGGGATTACAAGGTATGTTGAAATTTATGATTTGGTGATACTTTGAGATTATGATGAACAATCATAATCGAAATTCTGGAATGAATCTTGAATCTATGAGTGTTATTTTGATTATATCTTGGTTTAGAAACAAACCCTAGTAGAAATCTTGATGAATTGTTGCTAAACTAGGGATTTGATAATTACCCTATTATGAGCTAAGTGGGTTTTGGTTGAATTGATGAAATTGATGTTCTAATGGTGTTTATAAACATCATATTAACTCATATGAATGAACTACTTGAACAAATTAGGGATTTTGTTAAGAGTTCATAAGTAACTAGAAGTGGGTTTTGTTAGATATGATGAAATCATGAAGAACTTGAAGTAATATCACTTGTATGTGATTAACAAGTAAACTAGGAAGTGGGTTTTTATGTAATAGTAAAGATGATGATAAGTTTATGTTTAAAATCATCATAATGGAAAATAGAAACAAGGCACTCAAACAAATTAAGTGATTTGGGAACTTGTTCATACATGATTGAAATGGGTTTGAATGTTATAATGAAATTTGGTAGCCATGTTCATGTAACTAAGTGTATAAGATCATGTTAGCTACCAATTGATAGATAGAACTTGAATGTGCATTTATATGCTAAGGGGCGTTTGACTTTTAGTAGTCAAACCGACCATTAATAAGATCGAAGGGTAATTGTGATAGAAAATATGTAAGATGGAATAGTCATAATTAATGATGACTAATATAACCGTCTTACGAATTATGATGATAGTTTGACGCTTGACAAGCTAGGTGGAGGCTTGGAAAGGAAGCGGGTCAAACGAAGCAAGAATGGCGGAAAAAAAAGCATAATTCGGATGCAAGGTAAGTATAGCTTACACTAGTCTTATATGTTAGAATACTCCCTTATCGTATTAGTTACGATAAAGGCAAATACATAATTGAGGTATGATGTTCCGACGTGTAAACGTACGGAACAAGGTAGTCAAACACGACAAGAAACCATGTTGATGGTTTAAAAAGGAATTAAATCGGTAATTCGATCATTTTATGACAAATGGAAAATGAACCTTTGAATGGTTACCTTATAGGGTAAACCAAAACAAACAATAAGGGTAAAAAGGTAAATTGGTCATGCGTTGACCATAACTATTGGTTTTGAAAGACACTGTAAGGCGTAAGCCATAACAGGCTAAAAAGCGTTAAGAAAATCAATTAATAAGTGAAATGGCCACACGGTGTAAACCGAAGCGAGTCGTATAGATGAGATGGTAATAAATATCATCTCGCCAACATAATCGGTCACTTAGACCAAATGGGTCAAAAGGTGAAGATATCACCCTTTGACAATAGCGACTAATGATTATTGTCGAGCTATATTATTTCAGGTGTAAATGTCAAATTGGTGTTAGCAACGCTATGAATTAGCGGTTATAAAAGCAAGGTATTAAAAACGGGTCAATATATTGATCTGCGCCAGGTATGTGAAATAGGGTAACACTCATTTAGAACATATGGTTCAAGAGTGTTAAAAGAGGTCAAAACGGACATTTGGTTACTTGTTAGGTAAACCAAATGTTTTATGTAATGAACATGGCGTTTGGAAAGCTTAATGACTTTTCAAACATAATCATAGGTTAAAGAGGGATTATGGGTCCAATATACTTTCAAAAGTCCTTCATTGTTAATAAAGGACTAAAATGGACCAAAACGCCCTTGGTGGCTAAATTGACCAAACAACCTTTAAAAGTTGTTTGGAAATGAGTTTTATGATTTAATGAATACTTAGAATAATTATAGAAGCAATTGAAAGCGATTTTAGGCTCGAAAGTGCTTAAGAGCCCTTAACGGGTCAAAATAAGCATACGAGTGAAAACGGGTTTAAATTGTGTAATAAACCTATGATTAGAACCTAAAATGGTAGGTAATATTAAATTAAAGAGTTGTGTGTGATATAGAAATCAAACAAATACGTTTGTTTGATAAAATGCGTAAACGGGTCAAATTTTGGTAAAGGAGTAATAAGCCGAAGACTTAAAGGTCTCAAATTTTATCAAGCCGGATGTCGGATTTTAACTCCATATGATGGAGAATCAAATTACAAACATGTAGGAAGAAACGGTAGGTCAAACGGATAAGCGGTTTGTAAGATACGAAAGATTTCGTGTCAAATTACGGCAAATTGGAAAGGCTGAACCCAGGGTCCACCGTAAATTACGGTCCCACCGTAATTTACGGTGGAGATGAAATAATTACGGTGCTGGCCTACTGGTTTACGGTAGAAAAACATAAACCCAGGTGCCACCGTAAATTACGGTCCCACCGTAATTTACGGTGGAGATTATATATTTTTTTTATATATATATTGTTTTTCTTTTGAAAATCAATTGTTCCCGGACTCGTTCAGACATGATTTAAACCTTGTATGACTAAAGCATTTCATGTTTATGAAATGTAGGTACACCTTGGATGCCGGAAGACGATCAAGCTCAACGAAGAACCGAACACGATAAAGACACACGCTTCCGCACTTTGATAAATTGTAAATCTTAAACAACGAGTTCAACCACGTTATATAGAATAACTTATGAATTGTAAAAGTTTTAATAAACACGCATTTTTACAGTATGTGTAGTCTTAACTACGCATCTAATTGTTGGTAAATTACAGATAAACCGTTAAAAAGAAACTAGGGTGTTACAAGTTGGTATCAGAGCCTTGGTTTAAGAGATTCGAGTATGGTTGGGAGGAACCATGCTTGGACTTAAACCTTATGCTCTTGACAAAGAATAGTGTTCGGTTCGAGGCTTGATCGCAAATCCGGTAAGTACAAGTATGTTAACAGCTTAGCATGCTAAAGTGTTGTAAACAACACATAGGGCTATCGTGTGATACACGTTACCCCAATTAAAACGATAGACATAGTTGATGAAATACGCGCGTTGACGTGTATAGTAGAAAATGCCTTGTATTATAATACGGGCGATTATTGAAGTTGACTTTACTAACTTTTGTGAATGTTTTAAATGAAGGACACTCGCGTTTGAAGACGATGAGAGTCAAACGAACTATGGATATGATGATGGAACGGTCCGAGGTATGACAGGAAGAGCATACTCATTAAGGACCAAAATCGCGTAACGGTCGCGAACAAGACTAATGACAAGAGAAGCCCGTTAGGGCAAGCATCACCAGGTGCACACTTTTAAATTTAATCGCACGAGTCGTTATATGCAACAAACACGTAAGTAATAACGGTTGCATACACATATGATAGAACTTGGAAAACTTGATTTCCAAGAGAAATTTAATAGGAAATGTGTTATTCACAATGATGAATAACAAATGAATAACAAGACTTGTTTATATAGAAACTTGGACGAGAGTGATCATCCAAGTAAGTATTCTCAATACAAATCCTATTGAGAAAAGTAAGGATCACATCAATGAATGTGAATAAATGTTTATAAAAAGGGACATTGTACATGTTCAAGGATAAACGATTAAAACTAATAATTGTTAACTAACAATTAAATAAAGTTTTACCAAATGAACCCATAAACATGGAGACAATTTGAGGAGTTACTTACATGGGACGTGATGTGGTAATTATAATAAGGTCACGCGTACCACGTGTTGATCGCTTACTCTGGCCAAGTAAGTAGTGAACACATGATAGCATGAGCTTCTTATAATGAGCGCAGTTATGTCCGATGTGGTAATGGCGGGGTGAATGGGACTAATTAAAAAGTACCCAAATGAAACAGATAAGCAAGATACTTGAAAAATAATGTAAACGCACAACCGAGTGACGGGAGCGTGTTACATTAGGATAATGAGCCCGAGTGAAGGGACAAACAAGCATGTAAAACGATTTAGACAAGTATTGGGAGGGAGTGTACTTACACTCGAACCCATAAAACGCAAGCATGATTAAACAAGTATTGGGAGGGAGTGTACTTACACTCGAACCCAGAAAACGCAAGCATGATTAAACAAGTATTGGGAGGGAGTGTACTTACACTCGAACCCAGAAAACGCAAGCATGATTAGACAAGTATTGGGAGGGAGTGTACTTACGCTCGAACCCGGAATTTGCAAATGAGTCCCTTAACGGGTCGTTTTTGTAAAACGTCCAACTTAAAGACAAAGTCGGAATATAAAAATGAAGCGAGGTCTTAATGCATACCGGGAGGGTTGCAATAATAACGACTTCGATAAAACACCCGGTTGATGGGTAAGGATTTAAACACATGCGTAAACCGAGAGACGAGAACATGAATTTAAAGTCAAAAGACTCAGATTATGAGTTATGACTAAAAGACCATAAAATTTCGTAAACAGAAATTTTGATAATTATATTCAACCATATTGAGGTTGAATGGGTTGAATAAAGTATAAATGCTTAATGACATAAGTAAGCGCAAGCAGGATAACAGTAAGCTTGAGACAAACTGACGCGTAAATAACGTCAGAAGTCATAAATGTCGGATGGATTAGCCCGGAAGTAAACAAATGAAGCCTTAGACTACGGTCAAGGTCAAATGAAGTTCAAGGGTGAAAACAAATGATTTTCAAACATAAAAAGAGTGCTTTGACACCATATATATATATTTCAATATAGACATGCGTAAAGAATGATCCACGGGATCAATATAACCCTTGGGGTTATAAACAATGGAAAAGTCTACGAGACTAATATGACCTACGGGTCACGACTAGAAAGAAATAGATTATAAGGACCTAGCCTTAAAGAGGTGAAGGTCTAATAAAATAGCCTATAGAGCAAAACGATAAAACTTACGGGGTTAAATGGAATAAAGCGAGGAAATCAGTTAAGAATCCCCGCATAAAAACTAGGACTGTGAAGGATTAATTACGGACTGTCAATATCCCAGTATGGATGATTGACACAAGTTAAAGAAAGGATCTTAAAACTAAAACTTCGATTTTAGCAAGAAAAAAAAATGTTTTTACAAACATAAATTCTGATAGGAATTTAAATGATAAGTATGAAAGATACAAGTCTTGACACTGTTAGGCGCAAGACAATATATTCGAAAAGTGAGATATTTTCGAAAATGAAAGGTTGATATAAATTAAACATGATGTAACACAATCACGGTCAAGAAATGTAATGTGAAGTAGAATCACATTATAACCAAGCAAGCGGTAAAAAGGAACTGGACTAATAAGTCTAGTTAGTGAAACCGGTTAAGGTCAGTAATTCAAGTTAAGAAATTTGGTTTGCTTGTAAGTGGTAAATTCGGTATAACTGAACCGAATAAGTAAATTGAAAAATAAAAAAAATAAAAAAAAGATTTGTTGCTAAAAGTGAAAGATCTCACTAAAGACTTTTAAACGGGTCAAAGTAACGGGTTCATAAAGAAATCCGATAGTATATGAAAGCATTGAATATCGCTAAGTTAACTAAACTAGTGGAAATAACGAGATTACGTTATTTTAAGTTGCACTATGTCGTATGACATACGTAGAGGTTCTGTAACCAAAAAGACATTACCGTAATTTTCTGGTAATGCTAACAATTGGTTAAAGTAGGAGTAATGCTTAAGAGATTACTCAAGTCAAACGCATTGGGTTTAGAAACTCAATGAACTAGATAAGCAAGGTTTCGAGGACGAAACCTCTTTAAGGGGGGTAGACTTGTAACACCCCGAAAACGGGTTTGGTAATTAACCATGTTAATACTAAAAGACGGGTTAAGTGCCGCTAGTAGTAAAAATAACCCGGTAAATATTAGGATTTAAATAATTAATCCTAATGTTAAATAAAAAGTGAATAAAAGCTTTTAAGGAAAACAAGGTATATAGAAGGCCCGAGATAACGGGACTTAAAATAAAACGGGTTATGACTACCCCGAACTCACTAAGTTAAACTAGCAAAGTTTAACCTAGTTAACAAAATAAAGTATTGCTGAAAATAAGTAGGTTGTAGCCTACTTATTAGTTAACAAAACTCGAGGGGCCAAAGGTGTAATAATCTAAAAGATTATTTATTAAAAACAAAAATAAAAACACACCACACCTAGTGTGTGCGTGTGTGAGGTCGACCAGGAGAAAGCTCAGGGAGCTCAAACCCTAAATTCCACAACTTGATCAAATTGAAGCCCAAATCAAGAGCCAAATCACTGCATGAACACAAATTCGTGATCACCTAGTCATGGGGATTACAAGGTATGTTGAAATTTATGATTTGGTGATACTTTGAGATTATGATGAACAATCATAATCGAAATTCTGGAATGAATCTTGAATCTATGAGTGTTATTTTGATTATATCTTGGTTTAGAAACAAACCCTAGTAGAAATCTTGATGAATTGTTGCTAAACTAGGGATTTGATAATTACCCTATTATGAGCTAAGTGGGTTTTGGTTGAATTGATGAAATTGATGTTCTAATGGTGTTTATAAACATCATATTAACTCATATGAATGAACTACTTGAACAAATTAGGGATTTTGTTAAGAGTTCATAAGTAACTAGAAGTGGGTTTTGTTAGATATGATGAAATCATGAAGAACTTGAAGTAATATCACTTGTATGTGATTAACAAGTAAACTAGGAAGTGGGTTTTTATGTAATAGTAAAGATGATGATAAGTTTATGTTTAAAATCATCATAATGGAAAATAGAAACAAGGCACTCAAACAAATTAAGTGATTTGGGAACTTGTTCATACATGATTGAAATGGGTTTGAATGTTATAATGAAATTTGGTAGCCATGTTCATGTAACTAAGTGTATAAGATCATGTTAGCTACCAATTGATAGATAGAACTTGAATGTGCATTTATATGCTAAGGGGCGTTTGACTTTTAGTAGTCAAACCGACCATTAATAAGATCGAAGGGTAATTGTGATAGAAAATATGTAAGATGGAATAGTCATAATTAATGATGACTAATATAACCGTCTTACGAATTATGATGATAGTTTGACGCTTGACAAGCTAGGTGGAGGCTTGGAAAGGAAGCGGGTCAAACGAAGCAAGAATGGCGGAAAAAAAAAGCATAATTCGGATGCAAGGTAAGTATAGCTTACACTAGTCTTATATGTTAGAATACTCCCTTATCGTATTAGTTACGATAAAGGCAAATACATAATTGAGGTATGATGTTCCGACGTGTAAACGTACGGAACAAGGTAGTCAAACACGACAAGAAACCATGTTGATGGTTTAAAAAGGAATTAAATCGGTAATTCGATCATTTTATGACAAATGGAAAATGAACCTTTGAATGGTTACCTTATAGGGTAAACCAAAACAAACAATAAGGGTAAAAAGGTAAATTGGTCATGCGTTGACCATAACTATTGGTTTTGAAAGACACTGTAAGGCGTAAGCCATAACAGGCTAAAAAGCGTTAAGAAAATCAATTAATAAGTGAAATGGCCACACGGTGTAAACCGAAGCGAGTCGTATAGATGAGATGGTAATAAATATCATCTCGCCAACATAATCGGTCACTTAGACCAAATGGGTCAAAAGGTGAAGATATCACCCTTTGACAACAGCGACTAATGATTATTGTCGAGCTATATTATTTCAGGTGTAAATGTCAAATTGGTGTTAGCAACGCTATGAATTAGCGGTTATAAAAGCAAGGTATTAAAAACGGGTCAATATATTGATCTGCGCCAGGTATGTGAAATAGGGTAACACTCATTTAGAACATATGGTTCAAGAGTGTTAAAAGAGGTCAAAACGGACATTTGGTTACTTGTTAGGTAAACCAAATGTTTTATGTAATGAACATGGCGTTTGGAAAGCTTAATGACTTTTCAAACATAATCATAGGTTAAAGAGGGATTATGGGTCCAATATACTTTCAAAAGTCCTTCATTGTTAATAAAGGACTAAAATGGACCAAAACGCCCTTGGTGGCTAAATTGACCAAACAACCTTTAAAAGTTGTTTGGAAATGAGTTTTATGATTTAATGAATACTTAGAATAATTATAGAAGCAATTGAAAGCGATTTTAGGCTCGAAAGTGCTTAAGAGCCCTTAACGGGTCAAAATAAGCATACGAGTGAAAACGGGTTTAAATTGTGTAATAAACCTATGATTAGAACCTAAAATGGTAGGTAATATTAAATTAAAGAGTTGTATGTGATATAGAAATCAAACAAATACGTTTGTTTGATAAAATGCGTAAACGGGTCAAATTTTGGTAAAGGAGTAATAAGCCGAAGACTTAAAGGTCTCAAATTTTATCAAGCCGGATGTCAGATTTTAACTCCATATGATGGAGAATCAAATTACAAACATGTAGGAAGAAACGGTAGGTCAAACGGATAAGCGGTTTGTAAGATACGAAAGATTTCGTGTCAAATTACGGCAAATTGGAAAGGCTGAACCCAGGGTCCACCGTAAATTACGGTCCCACCGTAATTTACGGTGGAGATGAAATAATTACGGTGCTGGCCTACTGGTTTACGGTAGAAAAACATAAACCCAGGTGCCACCGTAAATTACGGTCCCACCGTAATTTACGGTGGAGATTATATTTTTTTTTATATATATATTGTTTTTCTTTTGAAAATCAATTGTTCCCGGACTCGTTCAGACATGATTTAAACCTTGTATGACTAAAGCATTTCATGTTTATGAAATGTAGGTACACCTTGGATGCCGGAAGACGATCAAGCTCAACGAAGAACCGAACACGATAAAGACACACGCTTCCGCACTTTGATAAATTGTAAATCTTAAACAACGAGTTCAACCACGTTATATAGAATAACTTATGAATTGTAAAAGTTTTAATAAACACGCATTTTTACAGTATGTGTAGTCTTAACTACGCATCTAATTGTTGGTAAATTACAGATAAACCGTTAAAAAGAAACTAGGGTGTTACAGTTATTAATTCCCATTTCCACACTGGTATTTCTAGTTGTTGTAACAAACCTGAGGGTTTCTGGTGTTCAGCTTTAACTTGTGAACAAGTTAAACATTTAGAAACATAGGTTGCTATGTCCTTTTTTATTCTTATCCACCAGAAATTTTTCCTTAAATCCTGGTACATTTTATCACTTTCTGGATATATACTTAGACTTATGGGCTTCTTCTAATATACGATGACGTAGGTTTCCTAATTTAGGTATCCACATTCTCATTTTATGGAATCTCCAAATTCCATCTGTTCCTTGTTCTAATTCCTTAACCATACCTTTTAGTTTTTCAGCATCATTCTTGATTACTGATTCTTGTGCTTTTCTGATTTGATCATTTAAATCTACTTGTAGATTTAATTTAAGAGAACGTACCATTTTTGGCTTTTCATGATATTTTCGACTTAAAACATCTGCCACTACATTTGCCTTTCCTTCATGATATTGGATATCACAATCATAATCACTAAGCATCTCCATCCAGCGTCTTTGTCTCATATTCAATTTCTTTTGCCCGAAAACATACTTTAAACTCTTATGATCTGTAAATATGGTAAACTTACTACCATACAGATAATGTCTCCAAATCTTGAGGGCAAAAATTATAGCTCCTAATTCTAGATCATGGGTTGAATAATTCTCTTCATGATTCTTAAGTTGTCTAGATGCATAAGCTATAACCTTTTGGCATTGCATTAACACACATCCATAACCTAATTTAGAAGCGTCACAATAGACTACAAAGTCTTTAGTTCCTTCTAGTAATGCTAGTATGGGTGTATTAGTTAATCTTTACTTAAGAATTCTAAAAGCTTCTTCTTGTTTTGGTCCCCATTCAAACTTAATGGATTTACAGGTTAACTTAGTTAAAGGAATGACTATTCTAGAGAAATCTCGAATAAATCTTCTATAATAACCGGCCAATCCTAAGAAACTTCTAACCTCGGTTGGTGATTCAGGGGTTTTCCATTTGGTAATCGCCTAGATTTTTGTTGGATCCACATGAATTCCTTCATGATTGACTAAGTGTCCAAGAAATTGTACCTGTTCTAGCCAAAACTCGCACTTTGAAAATTTAGCATAAAGTTTTTCCTTTCTTAATAAACTTAGAAGTGCGTGCAAATGCTTTGCATGTTCCTCTTTACTCTTAGAGTAAATTAGAATATCATCTATGAAAACAATTATGAATTTATCCAAATATGGCTTACCTATTCGGTTCATCATGTCCATAAATGCAGCTGGGGCATTGGTTAAACCAAATGGCATGACAGTAAATTCATAATGACCATACCTTGTTCTAAAGGCGGTCTTAGGAATGTCCTCTTCCTGTACCTTTAATTGATGATATCCTGACCTTAAATCAATTTTAGAGAAAAATCGAGCTCCTTGCAGTTGATCGAACAGATCATCGATTCTCGGTAATGGATACCGATTCTTAATCGTGACTTTGTTCAATTCACTGTAATCAATGCACATACGCATTGATCCGTCCTTCTTTTTAACGAATAATATTGGCGCTCCCCATGGTGATGAGCTTGGTTGTATGAATCATTTTTCCAACAATTCATCTAATTGTTTCTTCAATTCCTGCATTTCGGCGGGTGCCAAACGGTAAGGTGCTTTGGCAATTGGTGCTGTTCCAGGCAGTAGGTGAATTCTGAATTCAACTTCTCTGTTTGGTGGTAGTCCTGGTAATTCTTCTGGAAATACATATGAAAACTGAGACACTACTGGAATGTCTTTTAGTTCTTTTCCTTTAATGTTAGTGATTATGGAAATCAAATACACTATAGAACATTTTCTTATATAACTTGCAGTTTTCATCACAGAGATGAATTTTGTGGATCTAGATGGTTTATCTCCTTTAATTGTGATCGTTTTACCTTTTGGTGAATTTACTTGGATTGACTTTTGATCACATAAAATACTGGCTTTATTGGCTATTAACCAATCCATTCCTAAAACGACATCAAATCCTGCCAGATTCATGGGATAAAGGTTTGTCATAAACTTTTGATTTAAAATTTCTATTATTGCTCCCTGCAAGATTTCAGAAATCCTAACAGTTTCTCCATTAGCTGTCTCTACTAGGCATTCTTGTGGTAGTTTAGTTAATGACTGATTTAAAAGTTTGCAAAACGAAGTATTAATGAAACTTTGGTTTGCACCAGAGTCAAATAATACGTTAGCAAAAATATCATTAACTAAAAATGTACCAGCTATCACGTCTGGAATCATCTTGGCTTTATCTGCAGTCAGAACAAATGCTCTAGCATTTTTAGTGTTCATGTTGTTCACAGCTGGAGCCAATTTTGAGCAGTTTGGCCTGATATGACCTTTCTCTCCACAGTTGAAGCACAGTCCATTACTGGATTTTCTAATGCAATCTTCTTCCTTGTGTCCCGGCATCTTGCAGAAATTGCAAAGAGTGGAGCATTTTCCCGAATGCTTTTTCTTTCAGACCTTGCAGAAAGGTGCAGAGGTGTGATTGTTTTAGGAATTAGGGATTTAGGGTTAGATTTTGATAAACTATTAAGTAGGGCTAGTATATTTTTTGGGTTTTTAATTTTTTTTGGGCTAGTATATTTTTTGGGCTTTTAATCTTTAAAATCTATAATATATATATATATATATATATATATATTAATAAAAATAATTCAAGCGAAACCGAGCGATTGACGAGCGAGCGGACCTTTGCTCATGCTTGGATTGAATTTAAATCGAACCGATCTGAGCGGCTCATTTACAAACTGAGCGGGAATCGAACGAGCATTTTTCCAGAATTTTTCGAGCAATCGTCGAGCGAGCCTCGATCGTCGAGCAGTTTGTACAGCCCTAATATAATCTAAAGACTGATATTGGAGTTTACATGTGAACAAATTCAGGTTTGGAAATAAAGTATATTTTTGTCACGTGTACACATGTGAACACATCTTCTTTGTATTTTTCCTGCTAATTCATCCCTATTGACGTGAGTCCACTCGCCTTAAAATTCTCCACTATATAGATCACAAGGTCATGGGGTGTACTCTAACATATTGGATGTTAACGATGACACGACATATTAACTGGTATTATACACCACTTCCTCTTTGTGTTAAGAGGCACTAAAGGAGTTATATGTTAACATATTAACCGAATATTAAGAGATTGAATTAATTATTCATTTCTTATTTAAACCAAACACCATTAAAAACAGAGTTAGATGGAGTTAACGAGGTTAAACCATTTCCTTGGAGTGAGATAGAGTGGAATTAGGAAAAATAAGTGATGTGACACTTAGATAAAGTTTAGGAGGGTTAAAGTATACCCAATGCCTAAGGTGAATTGTCTTCGTGCTTTTCATGTTTAGTCTCTTTATATCATTTTTACTACAATCGATCATCATATATGCCGCACAAATGCTCTATTTTTTCCTAATAAAGTGAATTCACCATATAAGTTTTCATCTTTTTCACAATCTTGCATTTTTGGACAGTAGTTTGAATCTTAGTATTTTAGTTTCGTTTATGTATGAATATATGTATCGTATATCATCCTGTTATCAATTTTGTAAATAATATTGTATTTAAATTTTCTTGTAAACTAAAGAGATCCTCATTTTTAAATATTTTATAAGGAAAAAACTCCTATTTACTAAAATCTTAAACATCCTTTTCATGCCGATTTAATTTTACTTCGTTTTGTTTAAATCTTGCATTCATTATATCATTACATGATACAATTTTTTTTTTCTAAATTATAAATATTCAACTTCATACCATAGTTAAATGACACTTTGCGCCACGAAGTATTTTGATCTGACTTGAATAAATATCATACCAACACAAGATAGTATAAAAATTATTTTTTTTTATAAGTGTAGGCCTTGTATTTTTTATTTCCTGGATAATTTTGTGAATTGTGTAACGAAAACACTCTCAGATTAAAGTATTTTGTGTACGAAATGAATAATCGGATAAGAAAGAAATTGATTTTCCAAAGAACAAGAAGTTCTTTTATATGAAAATCGAATTGTAATATAATCAAATTAGACCATATGATTTATATTTATATGGAGGTGAACCATTGCAATGCTTCACTTGGTGCTCAACACTGTTGGCATTTATGACGGTTACAATTGATGCAGCAATATACATGTAAAAGTTAAAATCTATTTAGACCCTCCAGTTAAGAGATTCTGGCTCCGTCATTGGTTTCAGCTCTTGCTTGATCTTTCCTCCGGCAGAGGCCGCCACAATTCATCATTTGTTGCTAGGTTATAGGGGGCCATTTTTTATACTCGTCCATGGCCTCGTATACTTTTTTTTTGGAATTCTTAGGGACAATTCTGGTCTAGGGATTTCGCCTGTTACAACGTAGGGTTTCTCCAATACTGAAGTTATAACATTATTGAATGAGTGTGCACTCAATGCATCCTAACTCGTATAAGTAGTTATTATGATTTCTCAATTGATCTATAAATAAACTCGTTACTAAAAGTAAACTGATGACACTAAAATCATCCAACAATAACAATCAGTTGTTTAAGAAGATAAACAATGAGTTTAAAAGCCATAAATGTATTTTATACATGTCATATTTTAAAGTATTTTATATTATATAATATGAGATTAGAATACCACTTTAATGTCAAAGGCCTTCTGGTCTAATGACATAGGGGTGATGGTTAAGGGTTGGAATATCTAGAGGTCTTAAGGTGGACGAAGTCATGGCGGGGAGGAGTTTTACCGGGCGGTGAGTGGTTGCCGCCTTCAATCAGTGAGCAGTGAGAGAGAATATCGGTGAGCAGGGGCGGACCCAAGCCCACCCCAAGGTGGGCGGGCGCACCTCCGGAGAAAAAAATTAGGGCTAAATTCCGTCGAAAATCTCGTCCGCACCCCTTGGAATTTTTCGTCCGCACCCCTTGGAATTTTCGACCGCACCCTTTGAAATTTTTCGTCCGCACCCCTTAGGTAAAAAGTGTTATCAATTTATATTTTAAATTTTTTTTAGTAAACTGTTATTTTTTTAAAAAGTATACTACCTAAATTCCTAACTAGCTAGCCCAATAAGTCTTAGCCCATTAACCAAACCCAACAATATTTCAAACTATAATAAAATAATTAAAGCCCAAAACCTTTAGAAATTATATCCCGCTCTCTCTCTCTCTCTCTCTCTTGCGTCCCTGCACTGCCGACGAACAACATCACCCAACGACAACAGTCCAGCAGCTGGCGACCACCGTAATCAGCCACCATACCACCGTCGTTCGACACCAAATCTAACCGGAATCCGAACACGGGTAAGTTTCTTTGTTATTTTGATGATTTTGGTTGATATTATAGGAGAAAAAGGGTAATAAAGTTGTTAAATAGGTTTGAAATTTTGTGTGTTTTGACGTTGTTTATTGTTGTTTATATGATTTTTAGGGTGATTTTGTTGTTTATATATATTTAGGGTGATTACAACTTACGTTATGATTTCTAGGGTTTGAATAGTTGAAAATTAAAATTGAAACATTATGTTATGGAGCGATGAACTTATGTTATATAGAGAAAGAATTGCTTAAGAAATTAACTTTAGATGATGTTTTGGATAGATTTCAAAAAATGAAAACCCGTAGGGCGTCGACGTTTTAATTATGTTTGTAACAAGGTTTGACATATTTTTGATGATTATATAAATTTAGTTTGATGTTTGTTTGTTTTACATGACCCGACCCGACCCGATACGAACCGATTTTTGTTACTTATACACCTAGGGGCCTAAAATTTTTAAAAATGTTCCGCACCCCCATAGAAAAATTCCTGGGTCCGCCACTGGCGGTGAGTATTCACCGACTTGATGAAGAAGTGGAAAGGTGGGAGAGAGAGAGTGAATGGTGGGCCTCAACTTCTTTCAACCAATCACAATTTTGTTTTTAAATTTTTTACCACTCTTTATGTGTTTGAACTATTGCCAGTGATTGAGTGCAAAATAGGGAGTGGAATGGGGACTTGACTAGGGCTGTTCATGAGCCGAGCCGAGCTAGGGCAAGCTCGGGCTCGGCTCGATTATAAACCGAGCTGGCTCGGCTCAGATTTGAAACCGAGCTGAAAATCTAAGCTTGGGTTCGGCTTGGTTTGGCTTGATTTTAAAAATAAAAATTAATACATAGCTCTCAAAATTCAGTATTCTAAAATATTATTCGATACTTCAAAATAACATATTCAAAATAAGTTCAACCTAATACATTACAAGCCAAAATCATGTTCAACAATGCAAAATAAGTTTTATTTTTCAAGTAAATACAATATTTGTTCATTAGCACGACAATCAACCTTTAAACATGTCATAGCTACCAACTACAAGCCTAAATACATGTAAATAATAATCATTTTTTTTGTAATATATTACATGTATATAAAAATAAAATATATTATAAGTAAAATAATTTGAGCTAAGCCGAGCCGAGCCGAGCTACCAAGCGAGCCAAACCGATCCAATTTGGCTCGTCACGAGCCGAGCCGAGCTAGGCTCACTTTCTAACCGAGCCAAGCCGGCTCGGCTCACTTTCAAACCGACCAATATCGAGCGAGCTTTTTCCGAGCTAAATCCGAGCGAGCTCCGAGCCGCAAGCTTTTTGGACATCCCTAGACTTGAAATGGCATGATATTATTGGCTACAGAATAACTCAAACACCCTAAGTGATTGAACGATACCCTCCACCCTTACTAACGAAACCTGACTCAAGGTCGTTTTTTTCATATTGGTGGGTTTCCTCCTTGATAGTGTTCCATGGTGAGTAAGGCTTAAAATTTTAAAATCAGTATGAATAGTTGACATCATCTGAAGATTCACTCGGGTATTGGGATTAGATAGAGACAAAAACTATTTTAATTAGGGGTGTGATAAATACACCCAATATATAGATAAATATACCCATTAGTCAAACTTAACAATGATTAAGTACTTTATTATATTATTTTTTTTATAAAAATTAAAATTAATAATTATTTTTTTTATATTATTTACTTTATTACATTATTTTATTATAATATCAAAAAGTAATAATTATGTTTTTTTATGTTATTTTACTAGATTAGAACCCCGTGTATTACACGGGGTTGAATAAATGTAATTTAATATATTAAATAATAAAAAAATTATATCTTTATGAACCCCGTATATTGTTCGGGTTAAATAAATATAATTTTATATATCAAATAATAAAAAAAGTTATATCTTAAAAAACCATGTGTATTATACAGATTAAATAAATATAATTTCGTATACTAAATAATAAAAACGCCGTATCTTTAAAAAAAACCGTGTATAATCGGGTTGAATAAATCTACCAAATAATAAAAAAAATTCATCCTTAAAAACCCCGTATATTACACGTGTTGAATAGATCTAAAAAAGAGTTATATCTTTAAAACCATGTGTATTACACAGATTAAATAAATGTAATTTTGTATATTAAATACTAAAAACGTCGTATCTTTAAAAACCCGTGTATAGTCGGGTTGAAAAATCTACCAAATAATAAAAAATTATATCCTTAAAAAAATCCCGTGTATTACACGTGTTGAATAAATCTAATTTTACATAGCAAATGATAAAAAAAATTATATCTTTAAAAACTTCGTGTATTACACGGGTTATATAAATGTAACTTTGTATAGTAAATAATAAAAAAAAATTATATTTTTAAAAACCCCGCGTTTTACATGAGTTGAATAAATATAATTTTGTATTCCAAATAATAAAAAATTATATTTTTTAATAAATTAGGATAACATTTAATATTAATTTATTATTTATAGATTTATATAATATAAGTAGAAAAGAGAGGTATTTGTTTTTAAAATATATTAAATTAACAATTTAGATTTGAGGATAATATTTTATTAAAGTATGATAAGATTTAATATTAATTTATTATTTATTTAGTTAATATAAAAAGTTGGTTTCTTTTATTATAGTAGATAGATTATTATTTATTTAGTTAGAGTAAACTGCCATTTTGGTCCCTGTGGTTTGGCCAGTTTTGCCACTTTAGTCCAAATCTCAAACTTATTACATCTGGGTCCCTGTGGTTTGCATTTTGTTGCCATTTTAGTCCAAAACTCAAAATGTCTGATTTTTTACTGATTCACTGACCCTTTTTTGTCCTGTTGTGGAGGGGTAGTTTGGGCATTAAATTTTCATTAATGTATTTCATTAATTAAAAAAACCACATAATAATAAAAAACCCCTTATGTTACCAGACAATACATCATCATCTTCAACCTTCCTACAAACCCTAACCAGTTATCTTCAACCTTCGTTGCTTGGGCTGAGCCACCGAAGGTCAACTCTCTCTCTCTTCTCTCTCTCTATAGCACCACCACCACTGCCACTCCGATTTCCGGTGCCCCTGATCATCAAAACCATAAAAGATCTGAAATTTTAAAATCCAACCCCATCTTTAAAACCCCCCAATTTAAAATCCAACAACACCATCTTTAAAACCCCCAAGGGAAAACAGAACTACGAAATCGGTCAAACAACCAACCAAAGGAAAAATGAAGAAGAAATCAGATAGCAGATTCAACGAACTGGATCACAAATAGCAAGTTCGCAGCAGTTCAGAAAGTAGAATCAATAAAAACAACAACAGATATGGAATCTCACCTACTTAAACTTGAAGGAGAAATGAGAATACAGAAGAAGTCCAATCCTAACACTACCAACACTCGGTTGTATATCTCATATCTGATTTAAATCGCAACACAAATCGATTGATTTCCGGTGCCCCTGATCATCAAAACCATAAAAGATCTGAAATTTTAAAATCCAACCCCATCTTTAAAACCCCCCAATTTAAAATCCAACAACACCATCTTTAAAACCCCCAAGGGAAAACAGAACTACGAAATCGGTCAAACAACCAACCAAAGGGAAAATGAAGAAGAAATCAGATAGCAGATTCAATGAACTGGATCACAAATAGCAAGTTCGCAGCAGTTCAGAAAGTAGAATCAATAAAAACAACAACAGATATGGAATCTCACCTACTTAAACTTGAAGGAGAAATGAGAATACAGAAGAAGTCCAATCCTAACACTACCAACACTCGGTTGTATATCTCATATCTGATTTAAATCGCAACACAAATCGATTAAGTTTCTGTAGCGTTGCAGTTCTCGAAGACGGCGGTTTGGTTGTTTGCCGTCAAATATGCGTGATGACGATTGTGGTTTCGTGCAGTTTTAGTTCTCTACTGTTCTTGAATCTGAACTATGAATTTGCAAAAAAAGAGTACAACAGCAGAACGCCGAAGACAATCACTCAGTGTGGGCCTTATCTTTTTGTTGGGCTGTATTTTCGAGTTCTTTTTCTGTTTGGTTGATTGCACCTCCTTCTCTTCATCAGATCTGGGGCGGTGGCAGGTGATGCGGTAGGTGTGGTTGGGAGTGGTGCCGTCGCAGGTGGTGTTGTGTGTGGTGGTTGGGAGTGGTGCGGCGGGTGGTGGTGGTGGATGGCAGTTGTTGGTGGTGGAAAAATGTAGAGAGTGGGGTAGAGAGAGGGGATGCAGGTTCTATAATTTTAGAGAGAGAGAGCATAGTTGTATGTTAAGAGAGAGAGAGAGAGAGAAAGAGGGAGGTTGAAGATGATGAAGTAATTGTCAGATAATATAAGGGGTATTTATATTATTGAGGTTTTTTAATAAATGAATTGCATTTAATGAAAATTTAATGCCCAAACTACCCCTCCACAACAGGACAAAAAAGGGTCAGTAAATCAGTAAAAAATCAGACATTTTGAGTTTTGGACTAAAATGGCAACAAAATGCAAACCACGGGGACCCAGATGTAATAAGTTTGAGATTTGGACTAAAGTGGCAAAACTGGCCAAACCACAGGGACCAAATGGCAGTTTACTCATTTAGTTAATATAAGATAAGTATAGATTTGATGATACTTTCAATGAATGACACGTGTCCAAAAGCTGGTTTCTTTTATTATAGTAGATAGATTAACAATTTAGATTTTAGGATAATATTTTATTAAAGTATGATAAGATTTAATATTAAATTATTATTTATTTATTTATTTAATATAAGATAAGTATAGATTTGAGAATACCTTCAATGAAGACACGTGTCCAAAAGTTATTTATTATTTATTTAATTAATATAAAAAGTTAGTAGATAGATTATTATTTATTTAGTTATGATGTGTGTAAAATGCAACATATAAATTACATCAAATAAGGCATAAAACTAACCCTTTTTAAGTACTAATATTGGAAAAAGAGTGTTTTTGTCTTCCTTTTGTATTTTCAGGATTAAATGAGCTCAAAAACACAAAAGAAGCAAAAAGACAGCTAAATCCAACATAAATACAAGGAAAGGAACATAAGTGGACTGCCCGACCCCTCAACGGCATCTTCCCAAGCAAAATAGAGAAGGCAGAAGACTGAACACGCCCCGTGCTCAGCCAGCACGGGGCCATGCCCAAGAAGCAGCAGAAAAGACAAACCTATAGAAGCTTCTATTGCCCACCACGGGGCCGTGCCCAGTGAACACGGGGGCGTGGCGAAAGTACAGCAGGCGCATTAATTGTAATTGCGAATTACAATTAATGAGGAGAGAGAGTGTCAGACAGGCACGGGGCCGTGCCCAGCGGACACGGGGCCGTGCCCAGAGGACACGGGGCCGTGCCCAGCGGACACAGGGCCATGCCCAGTGGACACGGGGCCGTGCCCAGCCCTCTGTTCAGCCTATAAATAGGAGTGCTTGGTTTCATTTCAACTCATCCCTTGGCACACCACCTCTCTCACACTTCACCCACCACCCACCACCACCATAACACCATCATCCACCACCATCATCCATTGTCCATCGTAGAGTGTGTGAGTCGTCTCGGGATCCAAGATTGATCGTAAGAGTTCTTGACAATCAAGGCCATGTTTGCCTAAGTCTCTTACATCACTTGGTGAAGACAAAGTGTCTAGTATAATACTTTTTATTTTTAATCTTTTGCACTTTTTATTTGGTTTTGTATTAATGACTTTAATAACTAGTTACTTATGTTGAAGGTGATCTTTCCTTATCGTTTGTCCGTGGTGTCTTGGCATTATTTTACTGTCTATATAAAATAAAGGATTTTCACCATTCATATCTCCACGGTCTATATGGAGGTATGTTGGCTACCTGGTCGGGGGTTAAGGGAACGGTTTGGTAAAGGTCTTGCCATTGTTCAGCGTTTAGAGGTCCTGCAATGGACCTGGGTCAAATTTAGTAGGACCTCCTTCAATGCTTCACGGTATTGGATGGCGGGGGTCCAAACTCTTTGATCCCCTCATAAGTTAACTACTATTAATACTATAACCCGGCTATTTAGGACTGTATCCCTGCTGACTCAGACTACTTAGCCGAGGGTAACGTCACCGCCAAAAGCGGGGCCTACCATAATACTGCATTAATAACTTAATTCATTATCTTCCAATAATCCACCCTTTTAGGATTGTATCCTTGCTGACTCAAACTACTGGGGTGAGGGTAACGTCACCTTCAAAAGAGGGGCCTACTACAATAACTAAGATAATCTCTTAATTATGTGCAAAAGTGCGGAAATAATCAAAGGTTATACTAGATACGAGTCGGAACCAAGTGATTCATCTTGTTTATCTGTTTTTATTTTATTTTTATTTTCAGCATTTTAGTTAGTTTTTATTTTTCTTAGTTTAAAACATTTTTCTAAACTTTTTATTTTGATTAGACGTTGAGGATAAACCGGTACTAAAAGCTCTTGTGTCCTTGGACGACCTCGGTATCTTACCAACGCTATACTACGCTCACGATGGGTGCACTTGCCCATATGTGTGTTTAGTGTTAGTAAAATATCGTGTTTTATAAATTTAAAACTTGGCTAAAAATAAGTGTTAAAAAGGGCTTAAAATATACACCTAATATATACAACACTTCGCACGCATCAAGTTTTTGGCGCCGTTGCCGGGGACACAAGGATTTTAAGAAAGCTTAAAATCGACGGCCTAATCAGTTTTTCAAAACCTTTTTAACGCGCGCATTTTTTTTCCTGCATTTTAGTTTAGTTTTGCATTTACAGTAACCTGTACACGGGGCCGTGTTCACTGAACACGGGGCCGTGCTGCACATTTTCATAAAAACACCCAGTAACAGAAGCTTGAACATGGGCCGTGCTCACTGAACACGCCCCGTGCTCAACGAAATCAGTAAATTTAATTAAAACGCCCAGATACAGATCCTGAACACGGGGCCGTGCTCACTGAACACGGGGCCGTGTCCAGCCTCTGTTTCCGTTTTTCTTTTTGTTTTCTGATCTCGAGACTTGGTTGTGGTCTGCTGAGTGATTCTTATGGATCAATACTCAGGAGGTTACAACTACACCTATGAGGAGGATGATTATAGGGGTAATTATTGCACTAATTGTCGTAATGCACGCTCGAATCAAAATAATCACTCATATCAACCATCCAATTCATACACCTACTATGAGGAGCCCAGGTACGAGCCATCAACTTCATACACATCCTATGAAGACCAAAGGTATGAACCTCCTCCCTCATACTCATATTTTGATGAACCAAGGTATGAGCCCTCATACTCATACTTTGAGGAACCAAGATATGAGCCACCACCTTCGTATGCTTATTATGAGGAACCCTGGCATGAACAACCCACCTCATATGAGTATTATGGAGAACAAAATTACGAACCTTATCCATCATATGCTTACAATGAAGAACAATGGTGCGAACCATCGACTTCATATGAGTATTATGAGGAACAAAGGGTCGAACAACCGGATTCAAGCTTAGAAAATTCCGATTCTTTTTCTATAACCGAAGTGACCGATAGGATATTAGAACACATTAGAGTTATTGATCGATGTATAAAAGAAGCTCGCGCAAGGGAAGAGGAGTCCCGCGCAAGAGAAGAATTAAAAAAGGAAGAGATAACTGAAAATGTAAAAATGGAAGAACAACTAAGTGAAAAACCGACACATGAGTTAAACAACGAAAAGGGTGAGTCCGACAACGTTAAAATTCAAGAAGAGTCTAATTTTGAAGAAATTAATCTCTTGTCACCTTCTTTCGAAAATCATTGTTTAGTACCCACTCATGCTAAGTTTTTAAAAGAGTTAAACACTAACTCTAAAATTGACGAAACGGTAAGTGTTAAGTTAACTAATGATCAAACTTCACTAATAAAAGAAGACCCATTTGAAATTAACATTACACCGGTTCCATGTTTCTTTCAAAATTCGTTTATTAGTAATGTCACAATCGATAAGGATCTTTGTGTTAACATAATGCCTAATTACATTTTCGAAAAATTAAGTATTAGTGATTTTCTCCACTTCAAATACCCATTTTTCTATCCAATCGGAAAGTAATAAAATCAATCGGTATAGTTGAAGATGTCTTGGTTCAAACAAATCAAATGGTAATCCCAACCGACTTTGTCATCCTCGATGACGCTCCTCTAGTGTTGGGACGACCGTTTGTAAAAACTCACGAAGCTTTGAAAAACCGGAAGTTCAATAATCTACCTCTTCAATTAGGGGCATTTAAAAGAAGTGTAGATCTCGAACGATCAATGAAATATCCATTCGGCAATAATGACCCTCTAATTGAAGATGAAGATGAACCACCCGATACAAGTGAAGAGATTGACCACTTTGTTGAAGAAGAGGTCGCCATAGAACAAACTTTTAAAGTTCTTGATCGAAACGAGCAACCAAATAAGGAGTCTCCTAAAGACCCACCACTTGAGCTCAAAGAACTTCCAAAAGGTTTGGAATATGCTTTTCTAGACAAAGATGGTAATTTACCTGTAATTATTTCGTCTAAATTAGATAACTTAGAAAAAGAAAAATTAATTAATCTTTTGAAAAAACACAAAAACGCAATAGCTTGGAAACTTGTAGACATAAAAGGAATTAGTCCTTCTATGTGCACACACAAAATTTTGATGAATGATGACTACAAATCGGTCATACAACCACAACGTCGAGTAAATCCAAATGTTCAAGAAGTGGTTAAAAACGAAGTCATCAAGCTACTTGACGCCGGACTTATCTATCCTATCTCCGATAGTCCTTGGGTAAGTCCCGTCCAAGTAGTTCCAAAGAAAGGAGGTATGACGGTAATAACTAACGAAAAGAATGAACTAATACCAATGAGAACCGTCACAGGATGGAGAGTATGTATAGATTATAGACGATTAAATGAAGCAACAAGAAAGGATCACTTTCCTTTACCCTTCATTGATCAAATGTTAGAAAGATTATCCGGTCATAAATTTTATTGTTTCTTGGATGGTTTTTCAGGTTACTTTCAAATCCCGATAGCACCCGAAGACCAAGAAAAGACAACTTTCACATGTCCCTATGGAACTTTTGCTTATCGACGCATGCCGTTTGGTCTATGTAATGCCCCAGCAACATTCCAACGTTGCATGGTAGCTATTTTCCATGACATGATAGAAAAGACAATGGAAGTCTTTATGGACGACTTTTCTATCTTTGGGGATTCATATGACCAATGCCTCGATAACCTTGAACGAATGCTATCCCGATGTGAGGAAACTAACATCGCCCTTAATTGGGAAAAATGCCATTTCATGGTAACGGAGGGAATAGTACTCGGTCACAAGATCTCAAGCGAAGGAATGGAGGTGGATCGAGCCAAAATAGATACCATCTCTAGATTACCACCTCCATCCTCCGTACGAGCTATCAGAAGTTTCCTAGGGCATGCCGGATTTTATAGACGATTTATCAAAGACTTTTCAAAAATCTCAAGGCCTCTAACGAAGTTACTTGAAAAAGATGCTCCATTCATCTTTGACAAGGATTGCAATCAATCATTTCTAACCCTAAAGGAAATGTTAGTCAATGCACCTATCATGATAGCGCCTGATTGGAAATTTCCTTTCGAAATCATGTGTGATGCCAGTGACTTTGCAGTTGGAGCTGTCTTGGGACAGAGAAAAGAAAAGCATTTCCACCCAATCTATTATGCTAGTAAAACACTTAATGATGCACAAGAAAATTACACAACAACTGAAAAAGAATTGCTAGCTGTGGTATTTGCTTTTGATAAATTTCGTTCTTATCTTGTTCTTTCTAAAACTATAGTCTATACAGACCATGCAGCCATTCGATATCTCTTCAAGAAGCAAGACGCAAAACCACGTTTGATTAGGTGGATTCTACTCCTCCAAGAATTCGACATTGAAATCAAGGACAAAAGAGGAGCAGAAAATACCGCAGCAGATCATCTTTCACGCTTAGAAGACCCAGCTTTAGAGGCAACCAGGGACGAGCAAATCAACAAAAAATTTCCAACTGAGTCCCTGGAAATGGTGGAATACAAGGAAGAACCATGGTACGCCGACTATGCTAACTACCTAGCTAGCGGTATAGTCGCAAAAGGATGGCCACATCATCAAAGAAAAAAAATTCTTTGCCAATGTGAAACACTACTTTTGGGAAGATCCATATCTTTTCAAAATGTGTGCCGACCAACTCGTCAGACGATGCGTACATGGTAGTGAAGCACGAAGAATTCTCCGCCATTGTCATGAAGGTCCATACGGAGGACATCATGGTGCTGCTAGTACCGCACGAAAGGTATTCGATTCAGGATTCTATTGGCCAACCATTTACAAAGACGCTCAAAGTCTTGTAAAAACATGTGATGCTTGCCAAAGAACAGGTAATATTTCTTCCAAAAATGAAATGCCACAAAATGGCATTCTTGTTTGTGAAATTTTTGATGTGTGGGGACTAGACTTTATGGGACCCTTCCCACCATCGAAAGGAAACAAATATATACTTGTGGCAGTAGATTACTTGTCTAAATGGGCCGAGGCCGAGGCACTTCCAACAAATGATGGAAGAGTCGTGGTAAGATTTCTGAAAAAATTATTCTCTCGATTTGGCACACCTAAAGCTTTAATAAGTGATAGAGGTACCCATTTTTGCAACCATCAACTTGAAATTTTTTTAACAAGATATGGGGTCTATCACCGGGTTTCAACAGCATATCACCCTCAAACAAACGGACAAGCCGAAGTGACTAATAGAGGTTTAAAACGAATACTCGAAAAAACCGTAGGGTTAAATAAAAAGGAATGGGCTGATAAATTAGATGATGCTTTATGGGCTTTTCGAACTGCTTATAAAACAACAATAGGTACAACCCCGTATAAGCTAGTCTATGGAAAAAGTTGTCATTTGCCAGTAGAAATTGCACACAAAGCCTACTGGGCAATCAAAAATGTAAACTTGGATTTAGAATTTGCTGGTAAAAATCGATTATGTCAATTAAATGAATTAGACGAGCTTAGGAATTATGCATACTCAAACTCTGAAATTTATAAGGAAAGAATGAAAAATTTGCATGACAAACATATTAAACCTAATGAATTTCGGGTAGGGGATCTAGTTCTTTTGTTTAATTCACGACTTCGATTGTTTCCTGGTAAATTAAAGTCTAGGTGGTCAGGACCTTTTTCCATCACCCACATTTTTTCACACGGTGCAGTAGAAATTAAATCTCGAAATGGGCCACCATTTAAAGTCAATGGCCAACGGCTGAAACTCTATCAAGGATTCATTGAGGATGAGGAAGAAGAGATCTCGCTTCAAACAGTGGAAGAATAAAAACATCATGCCTGGTAAGTTACGAACGATTGAGACGACAAAATAAAGCGGTAAGTTTTCTAACCATAGCTTATGGGAAAAAGGGGCACTCACACGCGCACTTAAAAAAAAAAAAAACTTGCTCGACACGAGGCCGTATCCGCTGGACACGGGGCCGTGTTCGCGCTGCAGACGGGATAAAACCCCTTTTTCAAAACAGTTTCTTCATTCCACACGCCCCGTTTCCCCACAAAAGCTCTGGTTCCAGGCGATTTTTCGCAAAATTTCGACGTCTCCTATCGATCTAACAACGTCAAGGTATGATTCTATCCCTCTTAGTAGTTAGATTAGTTACTTGCATGTAGTTAAAACACCAAAAATTTGGGAAAAAATCTAGGGTTCTTGAAGTTCATCCGGACCAAACCTCAAATTTTTGTTTAGATCTGTTTGTATTTAGTTAGGTCAGTGTTAAGGGAAGTAAATACACTTGTATTGTTCATAGATTCACCCGATTTCTTACAAAAACCCCAAACCCTTGTTCTTGAACCGAAAAAGATAAAATTGATGGGGTAAACGGGATATTTTGGGAAAAACGGTGTTTAGGGTTTCATTTTCAGGGGAAACCGCACCTATTGGACCAAAAATTTTCAAGTTTTCAAAACCGGGTCGAAAAATGGGATTTTTTTTTTGAGTAACAGACCTCTGGACACGGGGCCGTGTCCGCTGAACACGGGGTCGTGTCCAGGCCGCTGTTTGCAGTTTTGTCCGAAAACATTTCTGTTTCGTGCTAACTTTTGGTGTATTCTTGCAGATGGCCAGAAAGTTCACAAGATTCAACGCCAATGAGCTAGATGCAAGAGCTAGATATGAGCTTCTTCAAACAAGGCCCGAGGAATACCCGAGGCAAGCTTGCACGGAACTGCTAACCATGGTGAATCAAATTGACCGTTTCAACAACAATGTCACGGGACCACTCAGAGTCGCCCTAACAACTCGACTCCGTTCCGTCCATGAATGCACCTTGGAATTTTATAGTACCTTTGCATTCACTTCAAGGTGCGACCCGTTCGATAATGACGGGGTGTCATTCCGGTGTGGCGGAACGAGGTATTCGATCTCTATGGCACAATTTGGGTCGATTATCGGGTTGTATGCGGAAGAGGATGCGGGAAACGAAGAAAATACCGGGGGATTGAGAGAGATTGAAGACAACGAACGCCAAGCCATGTGGGCTCAGATTGGAGAAGGATTCTACAATCCGAGCAGCACTAAGAGTACAAAACTGAGGGATCCGCTATACAGATACATTCATAGGCTCCCCGGCTACTCTCTTAGCCAAAGGCATGAAAGTAGTGGCGTCGTTGGGTTAAGAGATTTGCTTGTCCTCCACTGCATTCACAACCGTAGGCCGCTCGATGTTCCGTTCCTCATGCTCCGAAACATGCATCACAACCGCCTTGCTAGTGCACCAACTCCTATTTTCTTCGGGGGATGGGTGTACCGTCTCTTCAAGCACTTCGCCCACATACCTAGGTCATTTGAGAGGAGCCCATGGTCGGGTACGGTGGATATTCACATATGCCGCTCAATGAACCTGATTTATGAGGCGGAAGACGGGACGGTAACCTTTCAAAGGATGCAAGGTCATGCATGGAACCCGCAAGAAGCACTTGTCCTCCCAGCTCCGCAACATCATCAGTACCAATACCAACCCCACGGTGATCCGGGCCAATCATCCTCCTCGGGATGCGGTTTTCCTAACTTTCAAAGTTTGCATGATTTGTTGCAGGAAAACCTCATGTGTACTCGGAACACCTATAACATGGCGAGCAACACCTACCACCGGGTCGGAGCTATCGAGAGAAACCTATCCGAGATCCAAGACGATGTCGGATACATACGAGACCACATTGCACGCCATGGAGGGGATGATGACGATGATGATGATAACGATGCTATGGAGTAGGCGAGAGGAGCAGAGGAGGAAACGGTTGATTGATGACTCCACAGGTTTAAGTCCCTTTTTAATCTTGAACAATTGGTGGCCTGCGTGCCAAGTGTTAAACAATTTACTTTTCCTAACTATTTTCTGCATTTTTCTTTTTTTCTCGTTTACTTTATGCTTGGAACAATTAACTATGGTAATGTAGGATGTTTGTGTTGCTTGGTGTGGTATTAAGTGATGAAACAGGTACAAACCAAGGCTTGGGGTGCTAAGCCTCAGCACTTATAGGGCCAGGATGGAAAAACCGGGGGAAGAAACCTGTTTTTCAGGCTTTCAGACTGTCCACACGGGGACGTGTCGAGCCAACACGCCCCCGTGCTCACCTCCCAGACCTGTTGTTTGGTTACTGTCCTGCAGATTTTTGTCAGACACGGGGCCGTGTTCACCTTCTGTAAGTTTTCGATACTGGCAGTTCGCCACGGGGTCGTGTCCAGTAGACACGGGGCCGTGTCCAGACTACCAGTAACATAAATTTTTGCTTTTTAACACCATTTTACACATCTAATCAACCTAAAAAAATATTTTTGGGACACATTGAGGACAATGTGTAATTTAAGTGTGGGGGGAATGCTAAAACCTTGAATTTTGCAAGTCCTAAATACAAGCCTTACACAAAACTCTATTGGAACCGCTAATCACCCCAAAATTTTTTTCAAAAATTTCATTTTTCTTACTTGTCTAGGTTTAACTCGGGAAATTCAAGTTCTCAAAAAGGTTATATTTTTACGAATTTACAACCGATAGCGTAGTGATAAAAAGAACCAACATAAGAAAATTATGAAAAGGCATAGCAAACTTAGTTAAAATTTGATTATATATACTTGATCACATAAAAACCCATTCCCACAAAAGTGAGTTTTGAGCCTTTATTGAGCATACAATTACATATCATTAGACTAAATGCTCATTTTTCGTTTCTTGTGTGAATAGCCGCTTGGTTCTTACAACTCTAGAACTTGCCATGACGATACATTCCCGGTCCTTATCAACTTAAACCCGAGTAAGTAAATGATGGAGGCATTAGGACTAACCCTTTTTATTTCTACACCATTATTTTTCTTTTTCTTTTACCACCTACCAAAAAATCCCCTAGTTAGCCCCTTTGAGCCTAAACCTTTTCATTTCATCACCCAAACAAAAAACCCTTTTACCCACCAAAACCTTTTTTATTTTTAACCCTTTGTTTTAGTAACAAGTTCGGTTTTCCGTAAAAAAAAAAAATGTGTTGTTGATGAAGCAAAAAGAAAATAAACAAACAAGTTCATCAAAAATAACTTTGTTTGAATAAAAGCTTTATCAAAATAAAAAGTTACAAAAATAGAAAATCTTACGAAAACCGACGCTTGTTACGCTTTTCGCCCTTTTTCTACTAACCTCTAACCACTATCCCAACCACCTACCTTTAACCCAAGCCTAACCCTTAACCCACAAAGTCCTCTTGATATTTACAAAGGTATAAAAGTTAAAAAGGAGGAAGATTGATTGCTTGGCAAGCCTATGGTAGGAATAAGTTCCATGCCGCTCTCGAGTGATTCACTAAAAATACACCTTCGGCCGAGTGTGAGTGATTTCTCCCGTGAGGTATGTGAACTTATATATAAATGGAATTTTAAAAAGGCATGTTATGCCCAAATAAGTAATTTCTCTTATGAAACGTTCTAAATAAATCATTACGAATAGGATTGTAAATAAATAAAAATAAAACCCAAAAAGATCTTGGATTCCCAACACTCTACGACAAGCCAAAAACCTTCTCTTCTACCCATTCCATTTGGGAGTGTAAGCCAAATATTAAAGAGTTTTGCTTGAGGACAAGCAAAAGTTCAAGTGTGGGGGTATTTGATGTGTGTAAAATGCAACATATAAATTACATCAAATAAGGCATAAAACTAACCCTTTTTAAGTACTAATATTGGAAAAAGAGTGTTTTTGTCTTCCTTTTGTATTTTCAGGATTAAATGAGCTCAAAAACACAAAAGAAGCAAAAAGACAGCTAAATCCAACATAAATACAAGGAAAGGAACATAAGTGGACTGCCCGACCCCTCAACGGCATCTTCCCAAGCAAAATAGAGAAGGCAGAAGACTGAACACGCCCCGTGCTCAGCCAGCATGGGGCCGTGCCCAAGAAGCAGCAGAAAAGACAAACCTATAGAAGCTTCTATTGCCCACCACGGGGCCGTGCCCAGTGAACACGGGGGCGTGGCGAAAGTACAGCAAGCGCATTAATTGTAATTGCGAATTACAATTAATGAGGAGAGAGAGTGTCAGACAGGCACGGGGCCGTGCCCAGCGGACACGGGGCCGTGCCCAGCCCTCTGTTCAGCCTATAAATAGGAGTGCTTGGTTTCATTTCAACTCATCCCTTGGCACACCACCTCTCTCACACTTCACCCACCACCCACCACCACCATAACACCATCATCCACCACCATCATCCATTGTCCATCGTAGAGTGTGTGAGTCGTCTCGGGATCCAAGATTGATCGTAAGAGTTCTTGACAATCAAGGCCATGTTTGCCTAAGTCTCTTACATCACTTGGTGAAGACAAAGTGTCTAGTATAATACTTTTTATTTCTAATATTTTGCACTTCTTATTTGGTTTTGTATTAATGACTTTAATAACTAGTTACTTATGTTGAAGGTGATCTTTCCTTATCGTTTGTCCGTGGTGTCTTGGCATTATTTTACTGTCTATATAAAATAAAGGATTTTCACCATTCATATCTCCACGGTCTATATGGAGGTATGTTGGCTACCTGGTCGGGGGTTAAGGGAACGGTTTGGTAAAGGTCTTGCCATTGTTCAGCGTTTAGAGGTCCTGCAATGGACCTGGGTCAAATTTAGTAGGACCTCCTTCAATGCTTCACGGTATTGGATGGCGGGGGTCCAAACTCTTTGATCCCCTCATAAGTTAACTACTATTAATACTATAACCCGGCTATTTAGGACTGTATCCCTGCTGACTCAGACTACTTAGCCGAGGGTAACGTCACCGCCAAAAGCGGGGCCTACCATAATACTGCATTAATAACTTAATTCATTATCTTCCAATAATCCACCCTTTTAGGATTGTATCCTTGCTGACTCAAACTACTGGGGTGAGGGTAACGTCACCTTCAAAAGAGGGGCCTACTACAATAACTAAGATAATCTCTTAATTATGTGCAAAAGTGCGGAAATAATCAAAGATTATACTAGATACGAGTCGGAACCAAGTGATTCATCTTGTTTATCTGTTTTTATTTTATTTTTATTTTCAGCATTTTAGTTAGTTTTTATTTTTCTTAGTTTAAAACATTTTTCTAAACTTTTTATTTTGATTAGACGTTGAGGATAAACCGGTACTAAAAGCTCTTGTGTCCTTGGACGACCTCGGTATCTTACCAACGCTATACTACGCTCACGATGGGTGCACTTGCCCATATGTGTGTTTAGTGTTAGTAAAATATCGTGTTTTATAAATTTAAAACTTGGCTAAAAATAAGTGTTAAAAAGGGCTTAAAATATACACCTAATATATACAACACTTCGCACGCATCAAGTTAATATAAGATAAGTATAGATTTGATGATACTTTCAATGAATGACATGTGTCTAAAAGTTGGTTTCTTTTATTATAGTAGATAGATTAACAATTTAGATTTGAGGATAATATTTTATTAAAGTATGATAAGATTTAATATTAAATTATTATTTATTTATTTAATTAATATAAGATAAGTATAGATTTGAGGATACCTTCAATGAAGACACGTGTCCAAAAGTTGGTTTCTTTTATTATAGTAGATAAATTAGATGAAAGATAAACGTTGAACCCCACACACACGTTGCGACGTGTTAACTCGGAAATTTAGAACGAAACGTTAAACGGAGAACTTATAAAAGATGAAAAGTATATAAGAGACTAAAGTTGAAAATAAAAAAGGTGTTGAGATTAAATTACGAAAGATGAAAAGCTTTGGGTTGAAAGTAAAAAAAATAAAGGGGTTAAATTACAACAGATGAAAACTTTTGAATTAGAAGTGAAAAATCAAATTAATCAAGGGTTGTTTTATTTCCACATCCCCTATAATCTTATTTTCACATCCCTATATCTATACGGGCCGTATAAAATGATACGGGCCGTATAGAATGTTTATGCACAGAATTTTATGCGGTGGAATGTTTTTTTTGTTTTTATATGTATACGGGACGTATAGTTATATACTGGCCGTATACATATTTGCATAATTTTGTTTCGAAGGTTTGCCAAGGGTTTTTAGTTTTGGAATATGTATACGGGCCGTATAATGTTATACGGCCCGTATAGCCCATATAGAAAAGTTAAGCTTTTTTGTTGCAATCAGGAAACCGTTTAATAAATTTTTGTATTTAAAATAGTGTTGTATATATCGGATTAAGTTACGAGTTTGTAGTTAAACGTATTTATTATGTTTAATAAGTTTCCTCTTTGTAAAACGATAAATATGTATAGAAAAGTTAATTTTTTGTTGCAATCGGGAAACCGTTTAATAAGTTTTATAAATTTTAAAATAGTATTGTATATATCGGATTATGTTACGAGTTTGTAGTTAAACGTATTTATTATGTTTAATAAGTTTTCTATTTGTAAAACGATAAATATGTATAGAAAAGTTCATTTTTGTTGCAATCGAGAAACCATTTAATAAGTTTTATAAATTTTAAAATAGTATTGTATATATCGGATTATGTTACGAGTTTCTAGTTAAACGTATTTATAATGTTTAGTAAGTTTCCACTATGTAAAACGATAAATATGTGATATGATTATGATAAACTATGACAACAATTATTAAACAAACAACATAACATCTAAACAAAAGATTAATATTTATAATGTTTTACATCTAAAAAAAAGATAAACTTTTACAAAGTTTCAAACGTAAAATAACAAAAAAAATAATAATAATACAATAAGCAGCTACGGCGGTGGTGGTGGTGGTGGTGCAGCGCCAGCTCGTGGAGGTAGGGGCGCGGCAGAATGCATAGCCACAATCGCCTCGACCATCCACTGTACATCATCTCTCACTGCAGCTAAATCCCCTCTGACTGCAGCTAAATCCCCTCTGACTGCAGCTACAGCCGACTCGACCTGAACGAGTCTCTCCTCCACCCCCGGTGGAGGCATCACACGCTGTCTCACGCTGCGTCGAACGTACGGGCGATCACCCCGTAACTCCTCCTCAACTACCTGTGATCGATCGGCAGTATGAGCGACTCCCTCTCCGTCGCCTCCCTCTCCCACGCCCTCGCCCTCGTCTCCCTCCTCATCACCACCCTCTCCACGGGGTCCCTCACCCACACCATAAGCCCAAACCAGCTGCCCTCCCTCGACCTCGCGAGCCAAACCCATCAATAGGGTTGTGTCCCTCCCAACCCTGTCAAGCTGGCGTGTCTGCGTCATATCCCTTGCCACCTGCGGGGTCAGGAGGCGCAAGTAACCCTTCGCCAGACGGGTGACGAAGGCCCCATAGCTGATGTGGGAAGAGGTTCGCTTAAAAGCGTACTCGGCGAGATCTGCGGCCAACTTGTACGCCAAGTTGGCCCTCCCGCCGGTAAGTAAGTCGTGCAAGAAGAATAGGTAACTTTGGGTGACCCATTCCCTGCTATCATGACGACCGGCGATCGTCACGGCGATACACCGATGTAGGTATCGGTGTAACGGGTCGTAAAGATCAGCCGCCCGTGCCTTCGGGGATCGCTGTCTCGGTTTCGCGAACTCACCGAACCCAATACTCTTCCAATACGGCCACAACATGCCAGTGGACGTGCTGACTGGCGCATCAAAAAATGCACGTGACCTTGAGTCATCCTGTGAGTACAGACCCAAGGCAACAGCGAACTGAGGAAGTGTCATCCTCTGAGGCTTGCCGCAAATAGTAAAAGTTACGGCGTCTGTCGTCAAAAAATGCTGAAAACCCCCACCCCGGGTGTCCGTAAATGTAAAGGTAGATAAAAACTCTAAAGTAATCTCCCTGTGGGCCCGCTCTGCGGCGGCATCAAATAAGCGGTCCCACGGGGAGTTAGCTGGCATGAGCTCCCGGACCCGACCAATCGTTCCAATATCTGTCAAAAACTGAAAATCTATGGCCCGAGGCGCATCCAGCACCATCTCCCGTAATTTGCCCAAAACCCTATAGGCAACCGTACCTCGGGGGATATCTCTAACAAACTGCCCCATCTCAGTAAAATCGGGCACAATCTCCTCCTCCTGTCCACGTCCACGTCCCCGTACGCGTCCACGTCCACGGTCCCGACCCTGACCCTGACCTCGACCTCTACGGGCCGCAGCAGCTGCTGATGACTCAGCCATATCGTCTGTAACAAATAACAATTACAACTTAGCAATCACTATACGATTATCGTTAACGTATTATACGAATACTGTTCTTGTATACGAACGTACTGTACATATGATATACGCTCGTACAATGTTTGAAGATTCAACAAGGATACGACCGTATACATTATATACGAGCGTATAATGTTTGAATATTCAAACGTTATACGACCGTATATAAATATACGAGCGTATAACGTTTGAATATTCAAACATTATACGAGCGTATATAATGTATACGATCGTATAACCTTTGAGTATTCAAGTGTATACGGTCGTATAAATTGTATATGATCGTATATTTTTTGAATATTCAAACACTATACGATCGTATACAATTTATACGACCGTATACACATAATAATCATTTACAATTTCCTGTTTCAATTTTTTTTTCAAATTGAATTATACAATCGTAATCGTTACGCCTATCTACGCTTTACTATACAAGACCATAATCTAACATGTTACGTAATTTAAAAGTTCACTATACGAAAACGTACCGTATAGGAAGAACGTGAAGAAAACGCCAAAAACGCCGAAGAACGCTGTCCAAGAACGATCCGAGAGAATTTTTGGTTGAAAGTTGAGGCCGTATGGTGGAAATGAGGTCATATAAAACTTATACGACCTTTTTTTTGTATACGGGCCGTATAAAAGTATACGACCCGTATACAGTGATTTAATTTATTTTAATTCTGTCGTATACTTAATATACGATCACAGTATACGAGGCGTATATTTTTATACGGCCCGTATACAATTCAGTTTTTTTCATTTTTTTTCAATTACTATATGCGGAACTGACGAAAATACGGTCGTTATGCGTTAACGTTGATTCGTTTAAACGTTTTTTCAAATTCAATTTCAACAAGTTGCCAAAACATTTATATAACGTGTATGTTTATCATTACAAATTGTCAAAACATGCAAATAACATTTTATATTCATAGGCCACCTAAATCTATGTAATCCCTGGTCCTATATTCATCAACGATCGTATTATATTGGTCAATACGTTCCTTGTAATAGTGATACCAACTTTCTGCTGGCGTATTCCGTGTCGGTTGTCGCCAGTATCCTGATGGGGTTGGCATTGGATATTCCCCTTCTAATCTGACGTGAATAAAATGGTTCCTGTGTACATGTACAAACGCGACTGTTCGATGCGGAATACTTTCTTCGGCTGTTCTGAACATGGGAAAAAATGAAGTACAACCAAGGTCACTTAATAAGAGACAAATGACATTCCACCGGTTTGCTATCAGAAGCCCCGTGAATGGCATTTGTAGCCACTTATGTCGAGGTGCTCCGTCTATATGGTCTTTTGACCAAACTAATGACTCCAGAACTTCTTGATACTGAGGTCCATTTATATTTTTCCATAATTCGTGGAACCGGTTGCACTCATCATGAAGCTGCTCCCGTATGAACGGCCACTGATACTCTTTAAGCGATAAGCCGACCGCTATAGATCGAAACCCACAATTACCATCACCCTGCACATTTTGTATGTGACTGAGGTGTGGATAGAAGCACGGTGGAATGAACTTTTTGAAGTGCGTGAACATATTAACTTGTCCGACAGGCAGCAAAGGTAAGTCTGGTGGCTCTTCTTTTGATTTTGCGACCTTCTTTTTCGTTTTCGAATTCTTAGCCCCTTTCGCAATCTCGCCGAAGAACATAGGTGTTTCAGTACAATAACTTTGTGACTCGACAAACGAGCTGTGCCTGGTAGGTTCAATATTTGACTCTTGTGTGCCAAACTCATCTTGTGTGCGAAACCCATCTTTTGAATCACTATACTGGTCCTGCGTTGTTAAAAAGCTGTGTCTTGAAGGCTCCGTAAACGAATCATCCTTCCTTTGTTGCTGAGCTTTTAAAGTTGGACGACCCCGTGTGTTTTTTTTGCACAACTGGTTGTTTAAGTTTTGTCTTATTGAGTTGTACCAACTCCTTCATCTTTTGAATAAATTTTTTCCTGAGTTCTCTCGGCTGAGCACTTAAATGTTGTTTGAGAAGCGCAAATTCGCCGTCTAAGTCGAAAGAGTCCACCTTGCTCGGTTCCACTATGGAGTCCAAATTTAACTTTCTCCAAAAAGGGTCTATCATCTCCAACGGGATCATTTGACCTAAGGAACATATCAACAAACAACATAAAACGTCAATAAGATTTTGCGTGATGAAAGGGTATGATTATAAAATGTGGTTGGTCGAATAATGTATTACCATTCGTTATATACGCATCCAACCGACACGCGCACGGCAACCCACTGCTTGTATACAAACGACACGCGCATGTACGTTTATATAACTTTAATTTTTCTATTTCATTTACTTCGTCTGATATCACCTCTAGGCAGGCATGTGAAACCTTCTTTAGCAGGAGATTAAATATTGGTTTGTTATGATGACCCAATGTTCGGCTCCTGCTTGTTTCAATGCTGCCTTTGATTTCTGTCACCTGGTTTATTATGAGCTTATCGATAAGTGGTACCACTTTCTCCAGGGTGTAATTAGAGTCGCCTAGGTACTGCTTCAAAAGGGCATGTTGACCCTCTGCCCTGTTCGTTGTACGTTGACCGAAGTTCAAATGTTGGTCGCTCCAGAACGAAACAAACCGGTCTCTATATGGTTGTAACCAGATTGAATCCAAATAGTTTATAATCTCTGTAATCAAAGTCAAGTGTAGTTAAGACAAGTCAAATAAATACGATTATTAAACAAAAATTATATAAAACTTACCGTCGGTTTTTTTTCGTGGCAAGTTTGATCGTATTCGCTCGTACCAGTAGTTGTAGTCATGATCGGTCGTTGATTGAATTAGCTTGCCCCACTTGAAAAGAAACCTCTCCCATTTATCCTCTGTTTTAAAGCTTTTCCTGCAATGTTTGAAGATGTTTTGCTGTATGTGCCACCTACACAATGAATGTCTAGCCCTGGGAAACACGGTTGCACATGCGTTCATTAGGGCGCGATCTCTATCCGTTACTACTACACGGGGTTCCATAACACTGTCTAATGAGTGTTTCAACCTCTGTAGAACCCATGTGAAGTTTTCCTGTTTCTCGTGGCTTACGAACGCATGAGCAATGCAAAACGACATCAACGTTGATGTAACACCGATAATCTGGACTAGAGGCATTTTGTACCGATTCGTCTTGTAGGTGGCATCTATAAGCAACACATGCGGGAAAGCGCGCCACAACATGTTCGACTCCGGGTGGATGAAGAAAACATCCTCGACCCGTTCGCCGTTTTGAGATGTTCTATGGTAAAAAAGAAACCCAGCCTTCTCCAACCGGTCAAAAAGTATCTGCATTGGAGTCTCGCCGACTTGTTCCATTCGACCCAATTTGGCTCGAGCGTTGTATATGGTGTTTCTTTTTGAGACATTATGGGGGTTCTGTTCTTTAATGGCAGCAAGAATGTCTCGTGGTTTGATGTTCTGATGCGTCATTTGCTCCACCGTCTTCTCTTCCGATGGAGTCAGCCTCATTAGGGACGGATGACCCTCTGGATACAGAAATGGTTCGTGGTTATGTTTACCTTCCTCAACCCTTAGATCCCAGTAACCTAACCTCTTTCTGTATGTCCCGACCAGTTGGAACTTGCAACCGGTTTTCCTAGTCCCGCTGCGTCTGACCGTCGCTGTTGATTTGTAATTGCCGGCACAATCGCACGTAAGCCAAATTTTTACCGGCTGACAACTATGGGGTTTATCGTAGATGGTGCGTTTGGTGACGAGGGCGTAGCCATTTACGCGTCCGACGTCTCTACACCAGTCTATCAATTCATCCATGCTAGCGAATTTCTAACGGAAACACTTATATGTGTCAATTAATGATTAACTCAAATGATTAACCCAGGTTTAGTTTTAGTATAAACGGGTTCGGGTCAGTTTCAGCTTGAACCTGCGAACCCGTTTGGATTAACGGGTCGGGTTCGGGTCAACATTGGTCGGGATGGCGGGTTGACCCGTTACACATTTATACTATATTATATATTTTTTACAATATATATAAATTAACGGGTTGGTGTTTTTTTTTACACCAAACTTGTGGTGTAAAAAACTACCCCCTCGGCCTTTTTTTAATTTTTTTTTACGAATGTGTTTATAATACACACATCTAGTTGTAAAAAAAAAATTTTGGTCAACCGCGGCCCGGATGGTGTGGTTCTCGCGGTTCTCATAACTCGGGGTGGTTCTCATTCTAACGGTCCCCTATATATATATATATAGGGAGAAGATCATGCGAGAACCACCTCTTATTGTGAGAACCGCGAGAACCAATGTGAACACACCAAAAATGCCTAAAAATAGCTAAAAATCACACAATTTTTTTTTTGATTTTTTTAATATTTTTTTTAGATTTTTTTAGGTTTTTTGGGGGTTTAGTTTTTAGCATTTTAGCTTGGGGGGGGGGGGGGGGTTAGGTTTTTGGGGGGTGGGGGAGGGGGGTTTAGGTTTTTTTTTGGGGGGGGGGGGGTGGGGTTAGGTTTTTTTTAGCTTGGGTGGGGGGGGGGGGGGTTTAGGTTTTTTTTTGGGGGGGGGGGGGGGTGGGGGTTAGGTTTTTTTTAGCTATTTTAGGTTGTGTTCACATTGGTTCTCAAGGTTCTCACAATAAGGGTGGTTCTCGCATGAGCCCCTCCCTATATATATATATATATATATATATATATATATATATTTGTGTTTTTTAAGTAAATTTTAACTTTAATATATTAATTTTAGAAAAAAAATAAAAAAATTCGGCTTTAATGGGTCGTGTTCGGGTCAACCCATGAAACTTCGGGTCGTGTTCGGGTTCTTATATATGATACGATTTTCGAGTTCGGGTCGGGTTCGGGTTTGTGTAAAATTTTCAGGTTCAGGTTGGGTTGAACCCACCAACCCGCGAACACGACCCGTTGAGCAACCCTAATCTAAGATTTTAATAAAAACAACATCAAACGTAAAAACACTAAAATAGTTAACATACAACAAATAAACGTATAATTAAATGTTATACCTCCTTGTTTTGAAACTCAGTACGTTCCTCTTCAGCATTTGGACCCTCGGGCGGTCCACAACTTATGGGAGAAGAATGAGAACTATCAGTCGGCGGTCGAACACTAACAGGAGGGGCTTCAAAATTAACCGGGTGTTGCGATGGATAATAACCAGCATAATTAGGCTGAATGTCATCCAAACCCCAAGTATCCTGACCTGAACCAGACGCAAAAATGGGATCGAACGGAGCATTCAGATCAAACATGCCCGCTTTGTTATCTTCATTCCCCTAATTCGCCTCGTTACCAAACACATTAAAAATGTCACCCCAACCCGACATTATAACGTAAATAATTTGAATACAGAGAAAAATAGAAGAAACGAATAGAAGTTGAATGAAAATGAATGAAATTAGTGTCGTTTATATAGAGAATTTTACGGAATATTACATCGTTTCAAATGATTAACACGCGAATCGAGGAATCTAACGTCTAATCACATAACTCGCACGAGATTCAAGGAATATAACATCGAATCGGAGAATCTTACGTCTAATCACACGTGAATCGAGTAATAATACGTCGCGTCAAATAGTAATAAAATAACAAAAAAACGAAAATCATTGTATACGGGTCGTATACATATATACGAGCCGTATATCATCGTCGTATAATATATATACGACCACAGTATCATCTTATTCTCACATGGTTGATACGGGCCGTATAGAATAAAGTGAACCGACAATGGCTGCTGGCACAGCCTTTGTCAGTTCACTTTATTCTATACGGGCCGTATAACCTTATACGGCCCGTATCAACCATGTGAGAATAAGATGATACCATGTGGATTTAATAGGACCCTTAATCAAAGGGGTTAAAATACCAAAGACTGAAACTTTAGACTTAAATTGCCAAAGAATGAAACTTTATAGTTAAAAAAGAAATCAATTTCAGCTTCTGAAAACAAAAGATATATGATATTTAATATTATTATTATTTAATAAAAGAGATAAATTAAATTACAACAGATGAAAACTTTTGAATTAGAAGTGAAAAATCAAATTAATCAAAGGGGTTAAAATACTAATGATTGAAACTTTAGACTTAAATTGCCAAAGATTGAAACTTTAGAGTTAAAAAAGAAATTAATTTCAGATTATGAAAACAAAAGAGATAAATAGATTTAGTTAAATTGATATTTAATATTATTATTATTTAATAAAAGAGATAAATAAAAAATAAAGGTGAGAAATTACCAGAGAATGACACGTGTCCAAAAAGAATTTTTGTTTATTAGTATAGAAAGATTTTATAGTCAAAAGTAATAATTATGTTTTTTATATTATTTTATCTTATAATACTTTTGTTAATTTTTTAATTTTTTTATATATTAAGATGAAATGAAATTAAAACACAACTTCAAAAAGTGTCATTTTATCACCCACATCAAACAACTAATCCTTGATAATCAAAACCCACTAGCACTAACATCATCCCAAAACAAAACAAAACAACCCAAATCCATGAATTAAATTATCAAGATTAAATTGTCAAGATTTGAACTTTTTTTTTCAAGAATCTCATACAACAAGCCTTGTAAATTCATATAAAATCAAGATTCAAGAAAAGATTTCAAATGGGTGTGATAAAGAAGATTAATTAGAACAAAACATGTTGATTGTTAGTGCACGGTAGAACACGACAGGATAAAATCATGAAAAAGAACAGTGAGTTTATGATTGAAATAGTACAAATCACTTGAGAGAAAAACCCCCAAAAAATCATAACAAAAGATCATAAAATCATAAACCCAAAACCTTAAACTTGAACACAAAATTCAAGACGCATACAGACTAAATCTTGATGATGAAAACTTCAATCTTTATAAAAAATAAAAGAAAGCAACCCCATGAAAGAGTAATTAAAATAGCTACAAATCAACCAATTAAAAAAAATTCAAGAACGCAATCACTCAAATTCAAACCTGGGTATGAAGGTGGTTGTTTAAGGAGAAATTGGAAGCAACTAGAAATGCAAATATAGAAGAATAATAAGCAGATCAAAAGAGGTATCGTGTTCATCTCACAACCAAAAAGAAAACTTGTACCACTAATTTATCTCCATACATGAATGCATGTTTAGACCATGCATAGTGGAGCGTTTTTTTTTTTAAATTGCCCAATCACGCCCCTTCCCCACTACGCCTGGGCGTTATTGGGCGTTATCTTGCAAAAAATGCTCCATGGCGTGGTTTGAAAAATGCCGAATGGGGAAAAGGTTGGCCAATCACATTAGAGATTCCATTTGCTTGGCCAATAAGATTTTTTGGTGTTTTTTTTTTAATTTTATTTTACTACAAAACATACTGCCCAATAATGTCCCATCCCCACTACACCTATTTTAGAAAACGCCCAATAATGTCCCATTGCTGACTGGGCTGCCACATTACACAAAACACCCAAGAGTATCAAGTTGCCCACAACATTAATTGGTATACGTACTACTAGGAAATAATATAAAAAAATTGACCTTTTGGGTATATTTAAAAATACCCTTTAATTATGGTGGGGTATTGGGATTGGATAGAGACCAAAACTATTATTTTAATTATGGTGATAATTACCCATGGCATTATAGCTTAGTGGTATCTTGGGGTGGGATAAGGCTTATGACCGTTAGGTTATGAGTTCGATTCCCACAAGGGGGGTTTTTCCAGATTTATTGGGTTTCTCCTGAATTGGTGTATAGGCATTATTGCCTAGTGGAGATGGATATGATCGGGTGGTTCCGCTGGTGGCATGATAATACTCCAGTGGTCCGTCAGTGATCCAAATTTGCCGTTCAAAAAAAATTATGGTGATAATTACAAAAGAAGTTGCATTAAACCATGGGTATATGCAATTTATTCGCATTGTAGGTACAGCCAGCCAATGAAGAAACAAACAATACCAATCATGGACATCATCATCAATATCTTTTACTTTCAGGGTTATTTTCGTCTTTTAGAAAACGTGGCTCTCACTTCTCCTCACAAAGGATTGTTATTCCTACGGCAGAAGATACACTCACAGATAGATCTCAAAATCATCTTCAAACCCTAATCACTCTCTTCTTCAAGGTAACTTCAATTCAGTTTTTTCTGTTACTATCCTTCATTATGCTACCTCAATATTTATCAATCTCATTGATGTTGTTTGATGCATATTAAGTTTCCAATTTAATGTGTGAATTTTCGTTTTTTTAATTGCGTAATTTGACGGAAATTCTTCGTTGAATCTTGTTAAATCGGCCAATTGTTTTGTTGCTTTCTGTTCTTGAAATTGTTTTTACCGTTGATCGTCTGTTTATTCAATTCTAGGGTTTTAATAGTAATTGGATGGCAGGATTAGTATCATTTCTTTTTTAATTTTCATGATGAAATATCACGTGGGATATTTATTGATAAATAAAATAATTAATTGGAGTGAGAAGATGCAAGTTGCAGGTGTTGTGATGATAAAAATAGGTGCAAATTCTCTTAATTTCAACCAGTTTTCTTTCATTTTCACCAGAAATTGAATCGTAGAATCTAAATTGGGGATCGTTTTGCAATCAATCGCCTTCGTGATGTACTTATACAAAATGTGCTCTCCTTAATGACCAAATTGGTGACTGACACTCTGGTTAGGGGTTTGAAGGCTTTGATGATAAAGTCAGAGTCTAAAGTTTCAATTTGATGTATTACGCATATCTTTTAATGTATTGTACAAAGTGGTATGCAGATTTTGTTTCTACGCTTAACTGAACATCTCTTGATGTATGCCATGTGGCATGACGCGTATATGCAATTATGCACATGATACAAGAGGCTAACGTGTTACTTTAACTATATAGATGACTAGTTTCTAATCATGGTTACTATGTACTCCATGCTTATGTTGAGTGAGTTGCTTTACGTATGCTATTTTGTTTCCAGATTTGAATCATGGGTCAGTCTCTAGGATGCATTCAAGTGGAGCAGTCTAATGTAGCCGTAAAAGAGCATTTTGGAAAGTTTGATGATGTACTTCAGCCTGGTTGTCACTGTTTACCTTGGTGTTTAGGGTATAGGTTGGCTGGTCAACTGTCGTTGCGTGTGAATCAGATCGATGTTCGTTGTGAGACCAAAACAAAGGTTTTTTAGCCTTTCTCTATTGACCCTTAATGATCGTATCTACAAAAATCACTTTTAACAAATTTGATTGGATCGTGTTGGTATCATTTCAGGATAACGTCTTCGTGACTATGGTTGCTTCCATACAGTACCGTGCCTTATCTGAGAAGGCTGCAGATGCTTTCTATAAGCTCTCAAACACAAAGCAACAGATTCAAGCTTATGTTTTCGATGGTGAGATGCCATATATCGTGTGTTATCTTCCGTTGCTTTTGTTTAATGATGATCGTCACGACATTTCATTAATTTTTCCTTTATTCTTTCTGTAAGCCTGATTTTACATCATTGTTGTTAGTAATTAGGGCTAGTGTACCAAAGCTGCAATTGGATGATGTTTTTCTGCAGAAAAATGATATAGCCAAGGGCGTGGAAGAAGAGCTTGAGAAGGTAATACCGTAAATCGTAATAGTACTTTTCCTTTATTCGTTTAAATGTAATAAATGTAATATTTCTGCCTTGAACGAACAAAAGAACGTAATATGTGTTTTTATGTTTCAGGCCATGTCCGGTTATGGTTTTGAGATTGTGCAAACTTTGATTGTTGATATAGAACCCGATCAACATGTGAAGCGATCCATGAATGAGATCAATGCAGGTATCTTAGTTTGACTTGCTGATATATTAATGAGCAAAGTACACGAATAGTCCCTGTGGTTTTCCTAAATTCCGGAATTGGTCCCTAGCTTTTCAAAAGTATACGGATCGTCCTTGTGGTTTGCACTTTGTAACGCATTTGGTCCTCAGCCAACAAATATAGAACTTTAGGAGGTCCAAGTTAGGGACTAAATGCGTTACAAAGTGCAAACCACCGGGGGCATGCATGTACTTTTGGCAGCAGTTGACTAAATTTGTTACAAAGTGCAAACCACAGGGACCATCCATGTACTTTTGGAAAGCTAGGGACCAAATTTAAAATTTTGGAAAACCACATGGACCATCCATGTACTTTATTCTATATTAATAATGTTTGTTTCAGCTTAGTAATGCTAGAAAATGGGTCAATTTGGTTAGCAGGGTATTGGTGGGACCCCATGAGTTTTCTGATGATGGGTTCTCACTGTAGATAGAAACAAATATATAAATAATGAAGTGTTCTTAACCCTTGAAATTGATTTATTTAAAAAACTGGATCATTGTTTTCATAATTATCTATAATTTATGAAGTATTCAGTATATAAGAAATTTAAAATATGAAGAAGGTATGACTGTTATACGCCCTTTAAACTGTAAAATGGTTCATATAACGACACGTCCAATAAAATATTAAGTGCAATAACAGCTGCCAGAATGAGAGTTGCTGCAAATGAGAAGGCAGAAGGCGAAAAGATTCTACAAATCAAGCGTGCAGAAGGAGAAGCAGAATCCAAATACTTATCTGGGCTGGGTATTGCAAGACAGCGTCAAGCCATAGTGGACGGTCTTAGGGACAGCGTGCTTGCGTTTTCTGAAAACGTGCCCGGAACATCGGCTAAAGAGGTTATGGACATGGTGTTGTTGACTCAATACTTTGACACCATGAAAGATATTGGGGCTTCATCAAAGTCTAATGCTGTGTTTCTTCCTCATGGACCTGGTGCGGTCAAAGATATCGCCTCACAGATCCGTGAGGGTCTGCTTCAAGCTGAAAGTGTTGAAGCTTAGTTGACTTGAGAACTTGACCTTGACCTAGACTTTGATTTTGTTCTGAGTCGATTGAATATGGTATATACTATCGTGAACGTACTATGGCTTTTTTGAGGATTTGGTAAAGTAGCATGATGCGTATATGGTATGGTTAGAGTGCGTATATATACTACGAGCATTCTCTTATTAGTTTGGTCTGTATATGTGTTTTCGCCTTTTGAAATTGGGTTGTGGATGCTTGCGTTTGAATTTCACAGTTGCATTTTTTTCATTTAGGTTGTTACGTTTGTTCCTATCAGTGTTCTGGGGTTATTTTTAGTCGATTAACGTAATGAAAATTAAAATCTTTATGTTGATCCCTATCAAAGGGTAATGGAGAAGTCGTGAAGGAGACATCCAGAACAAAGATTGATTGAAATTTGAAACACTGATTTTTTTTTATCATAAGTAAATTATTGATACTTGAAATACAAAAGTATTAACGTTTTCTTTTTACCCAAAATATTTTTACAATAAAATTCACTAATATATTTGATTTTATCAACTATGCATCCACATGGAGAATTTGGAAGGCCAGAAACGCGAAGATCTTTGATAACACCCCGTTCACGGTATAACAAAGACGGTAGACTTGATTAGAGAAGACCTTAGAACATAGGTCTCCGCTGAATAAGCTTTGCTGGCCTGGGAGAGGTGAAGAGACTTTAATTTTGAAGATAGAATTTTGTAATGTTGTTTTTGCCTTCGGGGCCTCCGATTCCTTATTGGCTCCTTCGTAGTATTTTATGCTTGATATAATTCATATATGTCTCAGATTTTATAAACTACATGACAATTAATTTTGGTGGTGTAACTGGTTTTTTTGTGAGCACGCCAATCAAACCAGTTCTCAAATGAAACACACATGACATGCATCTTAAAAACACCTTCGGCATAAAGAGTACTCAATGAACAAACCAACCAAGATAAACCCTAAAAAAACTGTTTGCAAATTATTTCTACGTCACCAAAAGTATGAAACGACAAAAAAACCCTTCATTTCAAGAGCCAGATAAAACCAAACACTTCCTCATGGCTTAAGAGCCAAAGCAAGACCAAACTTTGCACTCTTGTCGACAGCTTTGGTGTCGACTTCTCCTGAAATGGTGAAGAGGGATTTGGGGCGCCACTCGTGCTGGATAAGAGCGTTTGCCTTGCCAAGGTTGTCGATACGGGCCTTCACTGTGGTCAATGGATCCAAAGCGTGCTGGGTGCCAACCGTGATTGTGTTTTCATTGGTCGAGAAGTTGTGCCTCACTTCTGCACCCACTGATGTGTTGGTCAACGGCTTCACGATGTGGTAGTACGATGCATTCAGAGTCTCACCCTTGTCATTCCTGCAATATCATATTATGTGTGTTAGATTTAAATAAATGAAGAACCATCACAACTTTCAAACTTAAAGAATTAAGAACTCACAGAGTCAAAGCAGCAATGAGGTCAGCATTGGAGAAGCTGATGCCAGCGTTACATTTGGTGAAGTTCCCAGTCTTGGTGTCAAAAGAAACATCGGTACCAATAGCAGCAAGGTTGGTCCCCACAACACCAGAGAAGTTGACAATAGGGTTTGCTGTCAACCCAATGCTTGTGGCGATTCCAGCGTAGTCATGCAAGTATTGCAGTTCCAACTATCATAATATTAAAAAATTAGGCATTTTGATACTACCATACAAAATTCATCATGTTAAGAAGCAGTTTAACTTTCACCATACCTTGCCGGACCTTTGATCGGGGACTTTGAAGCTAAAAATTGCCTTTAGCCCGGGAGCAGGTTCATCTACCACAATGGTTGTCGAAAGCTACAGATTTACAAAAAATTCAGTCAAAACAAGATTTATAACCAGACTATTAGAAAATATCATATGCCTTGTCTGCAAACATTTTAACCGTAAAACATAGAAATAATAACAAATAAATAACAGTGATAGAAGATCAAATAACATAAAAAATTATGAACAAAAAGTGGATTAAGCATGTCATACATTAGAGCCTGTGTCCACTTTGATATCAGCAGTAACATTGTTCCTCTTCAATTGAGTGTTGACATCTGCAAGAAACAAGTCACCTTTCTTTGTTCCAGACGATGTGATTGCCTGCATAGTGTAGAAACTTTAATGTTAAATCTAGTGAATAAGATGCTCAAAGTTCACCACCAGTAGACAGACCGAAATGCAATGTACCATATAACTTACAATGTCTTCATATTAACAATACCAACCACTACATAAAATTTCTAGCTATTCAAAACCGAAAAATGAATACGACAATCAAACTCAGAAGAGTAGATGCATTTTGAAAAGACAAAAACTCTTAATGTGAAACTCCACACATACATACAAAAACATAAGCACACATCATTTGCAAATTCAGTCAAATATTTCAGCATATATGAACCGAAGAAAAACCTTTGAAAAGTGAGTGTAGATCAAACATGCAAAGAGCCAAAGACATTAAATTATAGGGCACGGTCATATTAAGATTGTCAACATAATGTCGAATCAAACACGTCAACAAAAATACATATATAAATGCAAAAAGCTATAAGTAGCTTATATAAAAGTATAATCCATACCAAAAAGGACAGACAAACAATATGATCAAATCCTCAGATCTATATACTTTCAGACCATAACATTACTAAATTTATTACATTCATAAACCACCATCCAAGAAGGTGGAAACTAAAACCAACTTTCTAACAGGCATCTTTAGCTTTATAACTTTATTCATCACCAGAACCAGATACTCCAAACACATACAAAATTAACAAATCACCTACAACACATAAGAAATCTCATCTCCATTCTAAACTCTCTACATTTACAAACTCAATGCCGGTGAACTGAAATAAACTAACAAAGTTAACATTAAAACTCACATAAACCCTAATCTACTCCAAAAACACAACAAATCAACCACAATCACACACAGTAATATCTCAACCTTCATCTAGCAATATCAAAACACAAACAAATCAACACATACGAAAAGAAATAACTCACAACTCCAGTAGGCGAATACGTCGTGATGGTGAACTTATGGTCTCCTTGATAATCTCTGTACAGAAGATCTTCAATCACACAACAAACAGAATCAAATCAACAAATGCAGATCCAATAAACATACGGTACATAATCGCATACATCTATTTGTATAAACGGATACACAAATCTATATAAACAGAGTGTAGAAATAGGAATAGAGATAACCTCTGGCTTTTTTGCCAATGTCGGTGTAGAGTCCGGGACCTTTAGCCATGATTTTGTGTAGCTTGAAATGGTAATTTGATGAAGAAGAAGTGAGGATGGTGAGTTATGCAACGATATTTGTTTATATAGGGCAGGTGAATTGGGGGAAAAGAAAGCCCTAATTTTGAGTGGGTTAACTGTGTGATTCGTATGTGTACTGTCGATGATTCTGGGCCGTTGGATTGGGGTGATCTGCGTTTTCTTGGGGAAAAAGATAGGATTTTTTTAATTTTCTTGTGACACAAATTACATTACATGATAATTAATCTAATAAAATTTATGTTTATATTTTCGCTAGACTAGAGACACACAAACATGGGTCCCTTTTTGGGTCTATTATGTTGACACAAATATTTAATTGTGACACATTTGGAGTTGAAGTACTATTTAGGGCGGTTTGTTTAGTTAACTAGACTTTTAATGGTTCAGACTTCTTTTACTGGTTCAACACTTAATGATTTAGATTGTTTGTTTCGCAAGCAGATGTCTAAATGATTCAAACATTTGTCTCTGAATAGTTAAGCATCATACGGAGTCTTAATGATTAAGACCTCTTATCGAAATTGGATAGACATTTGTCTCTAAACGTTAAGCATTATACTGGCTCTTAATGGTTCAGACATATTACTGGTTCAACACTTAATGATTCAGACTTCTTATTGGTTTAACATTTAACCATTCAGAAGTTGACAAACAACCCCTTAGTTTAGTACATGGTTTACGCTTTGAAAAATCAAGTTTAACGGTTCAATCAAAGACTTATGCATTGAAACTAGTTGTGGAAATTGAACCGAATAAGGCTTTAAATAAAGCATATTTCAATTAAGAAGACATGTCCTCTATATGTGATGGCAATTGGCATTTGGCAAGGGTTTGAATTCTATTCCTGTTAACCTATGTATGAGGATGGGGGTTTAAATCTGACAAATCAATCCTGAATCACAGGCCGCTCTGTCATTGTTTGATTTTTGGTTGTCTGATCACACTCGAAATTATGTATCTAGTTATCATATTTTTGCCCATGCTCGGTAGTTCCATAGCAGGTTTTTTCGGACGTTTTCTAGGATCAGAAGGAACCGCTATAATGACCACTACGTGCGTTTCATTCTCTTCGATCTTATCTTTGATTGCTTTTTATGAAGTCGCACCGGGAGCTAGTGCTTGCTATCTAAGAATAGCTCCATGGATCTCATCGGAAATGTTTGATGCTTCTTGGGGCTTCTTTGGCGACTGTGAAGTCACCGGATGAATTGCCGAGTAGATAGACCAGATCCGGACGCGGCTGTTGCTCCGCAGCGATACAGACTCGACCCGCTCCTACCCCCCCCCCCCCGGGATACCATAGCATGTCGGGAATAAGGGGGACATACTGGACGTAACCACTCCCTTGGTTGGGGGCTGTGCCGCCTCGCCTTTCGATCCTCTATATGGGGATGGCAGTTTAAATCTGACAAGAATAACTTGTGGGTTAAAGTGATCGAAGCAATTCATTATTCAAGGTCGAATTGGGATATGTTTCCTGCGTTAAAGTCCCTGGGCGGGCTGTGGAACAGTATATCCAGTTTACTAGTGAAAACAAAGATCGATGAGGTTCCTTTTAGGATTTTTTTTAAAGGCAAAGTCGGGAATGGTGAGGACATTACTTTCTGGCTGGATCCGTGGTGTGATAATGAACCTTTAAAAAGTAAGTTTCCTTTATTGTTTGGAATGGAGGAGAATAAAAGATTTATGCGATAGGGTGGTGGCTGGTAACTCCGGGCCGAGTTATTCATGGGGTTAGAGAAGACCGTTGTCGTCGGAGATGGAGGTCAACGAGTTAGTTAGCCTGTGCAGCTTGCTTCTTGGCAGTGTTTTAAACGGAGAAAGGGATAAATGGGTTTGGATTGGGGCAACGGATAAAGAGTTTAGCGTGGGAGGAGTTAAAAAATCTTATTGATGATGGGGCTGATCATATTTCTTCGTATGTTTCGGATTGGTGTAAATGGCTTCCGATTAAATGTAATGTTTTTGTTTGGAGGCTTGCTTTAAACAAATTGGCAACGATGGACGCGTTAAAAAAACGAAATATCCCGGTGAACGATTCGAGGTGTATCATGTGTAGTGATGAAGAGGAATCAGCGGAGCATGTTTTTACTTCTTGTTATGTAGCGGCGGTGTTGTGGCAGCAAGTTAGTCTTTGGTGCTTGATTCCTAATATTCTGGCGTTTTCTGTGAAAGACCTGTAGGAAGCCCATGATTATTGTGGGTTAAATGGGGGCAAAAGAAGTGGTAAAAGATGTTATTAGAGTTGGGTGTTGGAGTCTTTGGAGAGCCAGGAATGAAGCAAAGTTCAAAAACAAGCCGGTTAGCGTTGGAGGTATTCTTAGTGAGATTAAGTCCGTGGGTTTTTTGTGCTTAAAAAGTAGAGCGAAAATGTTGAGGGTTTATTGGGACGATTGGTGTAAATTTGTAATTATATAGGTGTTTGTTGTGTTGGTGCCGCCTTGGTTTGCTGTTTGGCATATTGGTTATGAAATTTACTTTAAAAAAAATATATATATACCTATGTATGAACTTTTTCTATCCACTCTCTTTTATTATTCTTTTTAAATTATTTTAATAAAATGAACATTCCAATTAACAATTACTTTTTTAGCTTCTTTCCAATAGTTTTAATACATAATATTTTGAATGGTAGAATTATATGATTATAGAACGGGCCAGCATAATGGTGGAATTCTAATACATATTATTGCGTTAAATTTCTCTTATTAGCAATCACATTTAAAAATAAACTAGGATTTCCCCATCGCGCGTTACGGCAGAAAATCCATGTACGAACCAAACGGAAAAATCAGTTATCTTACATTACAATATATATTCAAAACCAACTTGTTCTAATTAATAATGACAGCTTAAAACATCAATTTTAGATATCGTAAAAGTAAGTATATAAAATTTTCCGGTGGGTACCTAATTGTATGTTTTCCAAAAATATCTTATCGCGAATTTAGTTGTAAAAAAATAACGAACGGAAGTTATAAGAGGAAAATAAAACTATTGTATTAAAGGCCTACATTATTTAAAGTGTAACAGACTAATTTGAAACTTAAAAAAAATATTGTAGCGCTCTATGTAAAAGGGGCAATAATAACTTTATTAATGTTCGGGGGACACTTAATAAATTTAGTTAGAATTCAAGGGGTAGGAATGTAAGTTAAAAAAAAAACCTAACAAAAGTTGAAGGGACGCTTAATAAATGTAGTTAAAATTCAAGAGGCAGAAATGTAAATTGTTTAAAAAATAAACTAACAAAAGTTGAGGGGACGTTTAATAAATTAGTTAATATTAGGGGGTAGGAATGTAAGATGTTAAAAAAAACTAACAAAAGTTGAGAGGGCACTTAATACATTACTTAAAATTTAAGGGGTAGAAATGTAGGTTGTTTTAAAAAAACTAACAAAAGTTGAGAGGGGGTAAAAATTGTAAGAACCAAAACCTCGGTGATCAAAATATAAAAATAAAAAGAAATATTTGTGAGATGGTTAGAAATGACACTAAAAGAGGAGTTAATTATAAAAATACGTGAAGAATGAAAAGTTAAGTATGTGTGTGGATGACATTCTTTTAATTAAAAAAAAAGAAAGAAAATAATTGGTAGTATAACTAAGGATGTAATTTAGGATACAATATAATTGGAGGTTTGGATCTCTAGGAGATTTAACTAATTAGAAACATACTAGTGGAAATGCCCGCGCGTTGCCGCGGGTACGTCTAGTAGCTAAAAGTAATTGTCAAGTAGCTATAAAAACCTTGATTGGTAAGCTATTGAACGTCTCATATCAAGGGATTACTGTGTCCCCTGTTATGTGATGGAACAATATGAAGCAAATATAACATTTATGGGTGACAGGAGGAACAGAGTGAGGAAAAAATAGAATTATGTACACGATAGGAATAAAACCCCAAAATATGCAGTGCATTATAATGGGACAATTTGGGTCCATGATCATCCTCAGTTGGCAATAGTTACAATTTAAAAAACTTAACAAAAAAGGATTTCTTTTGCAAGTGTATTGGTAATCTTAACTGTTAAGTCATTCTCGTAGCATGCAACAAATTTGTGCGCGTTACCTGTCTGTCACAACTACTTTTTTCTTCATCGTGCAAGTCAATCTGCCAAATAGCCATTACACATTTTGTGAGAGAACGTATCATTACGAACTTAGTACTTGTACGAAAGAAAGAAATAGGACACTTACAGTAATTCATTAAGGTGTTTCATGTCGCAATGCCTATGTATAAAGACCTGCACGCATCCTTGTCGCTCTGCAAGCCGTATACCATCTATTATTTGATGCATGATTCAGGGCATCAGAAAATATTGCAACACCATCTTGACAATCTGTTTCATTTACGGCTGAAAGTGAGCCAACGTATCCCACTACCGTCATGAAGGCCATATTGGCCGAAAATCCCGTGGGGCATAGAAGGCAATCCTGGAGTAACGTATATAACAGAGTATCAGCTTCCAGTTAGTAACTATAAAACTTAACGGGCCAAAATGGTCACAATGGAAAATAAACTTTAACAGATCATAACAAATTTGTCACCTCTAATGAAAATTAAATAGACTACATAAGAGAACTGCCACAAAAAGGCCATATACTCTAATGAAAATTTAATAGACTACATAAGAGAACTGCCACAAAAATATTGTGAACTTTATATTTCTCATATAATGGTATCTTTTAATAGATGATAAACTTACTGTTTAGCAATTGATATGAATATTATTTAAATTTGGCCATCAAACAATCAACAGTGTGCCAAACAAAGAATGAGCTAAAACCTCTTTAGTCTATTTATAAACACGTATGGTCCCTGTAGAAGTTGAAAATATAAAAGCACGGCCCCGTGATTGTATCAGTTGTTGCCACCTTTTGCTGTTCATATAGTAATTAAAGATGAACGTCAGTAGCACTCATAAACTGTTGAAACCGACCAAAGCTCCCAAACCGAAGGAAGCCAGCCAGTTGGGCCAGTTTGAGATCCAAGCGGCTCGGTTTTGGCAGTTTGCCCATTTAACGGTTTGGTCCAGTTTGGAACGTGAAACCAGCCGTTTAACTTGTACTATTTATATGCTTTTAAGTTTTTTATGCATAACACCTCCTGATCTTTTTTCATCAAAAATCAGCTTTTAATGAAATAATATAATTTGACACACTAATTACTTACAAAAAATGTAATAACTTTGGCAACAAGTGTTTCGGTCAAAGAAACTCGACCCAGTTTGTTCCGAACTGTAGGAAAAAAATGGCAGGTTTCAATTCAAACCCGTTTTGACCCGTTACCCAACCGCCCATCTTATCACCCTTAGCAACGGTATGCATTAGTCTTTGCCACAAGAAAAAAAGATTAAAGAACCTGCAGGCAATGAAACCACCAAGGCAACCTACAGCTTTACTAAGAATGCCAATGCATATATCAAAATCATCTGCGCAACCGAACTGTTCGGGTACACCACCACCGTTTTTACCACAAACGAGTGTTCCATGAGCCTAGGGATCAAGATAACGTAAGTCAATAAAGGAATAAAGAGAATAAAAAATTGGAGCTAAAGAATTGTCACCTGCAATTATACACCGTTTATGGACTTTTTTTGTAAAGAAAACAATGCCGTAATTATTATTACAAATACTAATTATTAAATCATTAATCTAAAGTTTTTAATAAAGCGATTTAGAAGATTGTATGCAATAAAATACACTTTGGACAATTTTCGACCGCTTTAACCCGTTCCCTTGTGTATTTAAATGTTTTGATTCAACCCATTTGAGATAAGAACATAACCCAAATCAACTATTTATGGAGTAAAGTACATGTATGGTCCCTGTGGCTTACTAAAATTTTGGATTCGGTCCCTAGCTTTCTAAAAGTACACGTATGGTCCCTGTGGCTTACTAAAATTTTGGATTCGGTCCCTAGCTTTCTAAAAGTACACGGTTTGCAAGTTGTAACGCATTTAATCCCAAACTTTTTCCAAAAGTACATGGATGGTCTCTATAGTTTGCACTATGTAACGCATTTAGCCCCTAACTTGGACATACTAAAACCTTTAGATTTGTTGGTTGGGGACTAAATGTGGTACAAAGCGCAAACCACAAGGACCATCCGTGTACTTTTGAAAAGCTAGGGACTAAACCCAAAAATTGGGTAAACCACAGGGACCATCCGTGTACTTTACTCTATTTCTAAACAAATAGAATTGCCGCCAAAAAATAAATCTGAAAGCTTTTAATGATCTCAATGGTAAAACCGAAACTTACATCATCGACCACCAACAAAAAACCATGCTTCTTGCGAAGCTTGGAAAGCTGGACCATAGGTGCATAGTCTCCATCCATACTAAACAAGCTGATAAAAGTCACAAAATAACATCTTCTTAATAGACCTATCATATACACACATGCAAGCCAATAGTTACAATTTAAAAAACTTAACAAAAAGGATTTCTTTTGCAAGTGTATAAGTGTATTGGTAATCTTAACTCTTAAGTCATTGCGCGTTACCTCCATTTAGTTCCTCCCTTCTTGTACATCTTCTTATCCTCTCCTGCTTCCATTTACGCCAAATAGCCATTACAAATTTTGTGAGAGAACGTATCATTACGAACTTAGTACTTGTACGAAAGAAAGAAATAGGACACTTACAGTAATTCATTAAGGTGTTTCATGTCGCAATGCCTATATATAAAGACCTGCACGCATCCTTGTCACTCTGCAAGCAGTATACCATCTATTATTGATGCATGATTCAGGGCATCAGAAAATATTGCAACACCATCTTGACAATCTGTTTCATTTACGGCTGAAAGTGAGCCAACGTATCCCGCTACCGTCATGAAGGCCATATTGGCTGAGACAGTGGAACAGAATATGGTAATGTATCACTATAGCTAATAGTCTATTGACTGACCATTGACTAACCATTTAAAATAGAATGATTGAGTACTGACCAGAAACAACAGTTATCCGCTCATGGATATTCTTTCGACATGTTTGCTCATGGATATTCTTATTTTAAATTCACCACGTCGTGCTAATGGTCGTCTGGGCTCACCTATTTACCGGAATTGAACATCCTTCACTGCCATAATAGCCATAAGCTCGCAGCCGTAGTAGTCACAAGGCACTGAAACAGAACCCAAACGCCCGTGATATCACCGATCTACACAAAAAGGGAGTCATTCAACTGAAAAAGGCTTACCAAGGTTACTGGAACCTTAGTCTTGACCTAAATCTGATTTGTGCCAAATCAGTGCAATATGGGTTCAACCCCACCAAATCGGGCACCTGTAACCCCAATCGGTGTTGGAATTCCATCTCTACCACCAATTGAGTCTCTATCGCGAAGAACATCTGAGCGGAGATCGCTCCCCAAAACCCTACCACCTCCTGGCTTCGTCAGACCGGCACTATTATTCCCACCATTAACCCTAGCTGTGATTCAAAACAGTTAACGACATCCTAATCACAATTAGCAATAAGAAATTAACAATTGAGTTACACATAATCCCATTTATCCAATAAGTGCTTACAAATTGGTGTAATGAAAAAATAACACATAATTAGGCCAATAAATCAGGTTAAAAATATACAACTGATAAAATCAATCAATAAATCAGGTAATGCATTGAAATAGCTAGGATTTATGTGCAAATATGTATACCAGCTCTAGTAGATCGAGACATTTGTAGTTGAAGATATGGTGTTACTTTCCTTCTTTCCCGGAAACTTACAAATAAAAACACAAGATAAGAACAGATTATTCCAGTTTTTTTTTTAACGAAAGCTTTTCTTGAGGAAAATCAAGAGACTTTCTTACACATCTATCAAACCAGGAAGAGTGTTTAGGATAGCAAACCAGGAATAATTGCCGGTCTCCCTATAACTATTGAAGCCCCAATCCGTCGTTGCTTGTTCGCTGCCGCGGAAACCTGGACCGGTAAGGGGGATTTGAGAGGACGATTTAATGGGGGTTATGCAGGCTCCTCAGCAAGGCTCCTCAGTCGGTGAGAGGACGATTTAATACAGGTGCTCTTGATTTATCCGGCCGTTGAAGGGTGGTAGCCTGCTGGGGAGGGTAAAGGTAACTGTCTTAATAATCCATATGAGGTGGTTTTCGTAGAGATGAGGAAGAGAGATTTGTAACCGTGTGTAATGAAGGCCAGACGCTTCATTTGCAGGCTAACATCAAATCCCATTCAATTCATTGGGTGAAAACCCTAATTTACCCCTCAATTGTCTTAAAATTTTGGGTGAAACTCCTATAAAATGGCTTACCCATACTTGTACATGATGCTTTATAACTTGTAAACATGGTAAAATTACCATCTTGTACATCACTTCTCCTTTTTATAATAGTATAGAAGATAGTATTATATTTTAGAGTAAAGTCCTTTTGGTTTGTGCATTTTAACTATATGAATTCAAAAATCAAACTTGTCTTGATTTGAGTCCCTGTGGTTTGTATTTTTAATCCTTTGAATCCAAAATGCAAACGTCATCCAAATCATAGACTAAAATGATTGGATTCAAAGGGTTAAAAATACAAACCACAGGGACTCAAAGGGTTGGATGAGGTTTCATTTTGTATTCAAAGGGTTAAAAATACGAACCACAGGGACTCAAATCAAGACAAGTTTGGTTTTTGGATTCAAATAGTTAAAATGCACAAACCACAGGGACTCAAAAAGTACCTTTACTCTATATTTTTTTTGTAGTTAACATAATGAAAATTTTGAAGTAAATTTGTTATGGAGTTTTTTTTTTCAACAATGTCCATAAAGCCATATAACATGAAAACGGTTTTTTTTATATAAATATTAATTATTAGCTAGTGGTGCTAGTTAAACATCTTTGTATGATTTTAGGAGAATATGCATAATAATCATAGTACAGACTATTGAGTAAAACACAACACAAACCATGCAACTAGACTATTGTTATATGTTGATTTGATTTAGGTGGTGTTTGTTTTTCTAAAAAATATTTGTGCGGCGCAGATTTGTCTGCGCCGTACAGATCATGTGCATACATTGTCATCTACAGACTGTTACTATATCCTAAGACATTTCATTAAAAAAACGTCTGCGCGAGCTCTTTTAGGTGCTGACTTGGCCCAATCACTTTTAAGATCTTCTAAGGTCTGCAGAGAGGTAAACACCATCACCCACCACCACCACCGTCCACCACCCACCACCGTCTACAACCACCACCAACTGTCCACGTCCACCACCCACCACTACAACCCACCGTCCACGTCCACCACCCACCACCACCGTTCACCACCACTGTCCGTACACCCCCAGTTAAGGGTGAGCAAAACCGAACCACAACCGAAAACCGAACCGTTAACCGAAAAAATTAACCAAAATCGTCCAAACCGAACGGTTATGGTTAGGTGAATATGAGTAACCGACCTTTCGGTTACGGCTAAGGTATCTTCATTAACCGAATTTAACGGAACCGAACCTTGTTTTTATTTTTTTTATGTGTGATTCATTTTTATATTTACGTTAGAAGTTACACGTTTAGTAAGCATTAGACTTATTTTTATCATCTTCCTCTTAGTTTCTCGTCTCTATTATTTGTGTTACATTTTTTATTTCTTGTGTTAGCAAACTAGATATCTATATCCAAAATATGGTTATAATAATTACTTATGAACTACGTAATTCAATTTTCAATATACGGTATATGCTCTGTAAGCTAAAATAGCTCGTATAAGAACATAATCAGGTTTTGTTTATTGAAACATTAATAAACTATATACAAGAATACAACCATATTTTTATCTTAAAACACGAAAAAAAATATCGGTTAATAAACGAAATAACCATAACTGAATAATAACCGTCTTGCTTATTGGTTATGGTTACGGTTAACACTTTTTTATTAACCGAATCAGCGTTAACCGACCTTCGGTTAATTGAACCCACGGTTAACCGACTTTGCACACCTCTACCACCAGTGAGAGTCCAGGATCCGACGAGTTTGACGGAGCTTTGGTCCCGAGATAACCGGTTCGGTGATAAGAAATGAGTAGAAGTAGAAATCGACACCGAACAAGTCAATTTAATCTGGTTTCTATTAATGTATAAAAGTTACATACCCCTGAAACCAGTTGGACATCATCTGTCACGGCCGTTTTACCCGGTTCGGAAGTCGCGGAACAGAAACCCGTGGTATTGATGTTTGATTTTGCAGCGGAAATTTTAACAGGATCATTTTAACTGAAAACACCCAATTATTTTATTTCAAGTCTAGGGACAACCCCGAAATTTACAATAAAGGAATTTCACTGGGAAATCCCTTGATTTACAAAACATGTTTATTTATTTACTGAGCCACTTTCTTCAAGCGGGAGTGCTACGCGGCACTCTTCCTTGTTCACAGTAAATTACCTGAAACATGTTTAAAAAGATTTTATCAGCAGGGAAATACTGGCGAGTCATTCAATTTGCATAAAACGACACATTGTTATAATTTACAGCATTTAGAGTTTTCACATTTGCCCCTATCTTATAATTAGCTGGTTCAGTTGTCACTCGACCGGATCTATGACTGTGGACATATCACTAATTAGGCTCGCCCACCTAAAGTGATAAATCATTAGTAGTAATGTGCACACACCCCCACTTACTGCCAGTAATTAAAGATTAGCAAAGACTTAATCACTGTACTTATAACTGGAAAACATTTAGGGTTTTATAAAGTAACTTTGATAAAAATAGAATGACTCATATTGCAAGTTTAGTTGGACAGAGTTTGCCTACTGAGTAAGCCTGGTAATTGTTTTGGTCAAAAATTACTGAAGCAATTAAGTGATCAAATTAGTTAAGTGAGGTAGTGTGCTAAGAATGTGTATCGAAAATATGCTAGTTTAGTTGTTTGTAAAAATAGTTTTCAGGATACGGCTCAGGATATCGAGCTGTATCTACAATCAAACAATGAGCAGAAAGGTAAAGGGTGACACATGATGTACGAGGAAAGCCCTTGATCTGTCTAGATCGCCGGCACAAAACCTCGGGAGCTGACAATCGCAACTGCCTTGTTCTTCTTATTGCTTCAAATATCAGGATACAGTGCAGGATATGATGCGGATCAACTAAGTGTTACAATGCAATTTGAATACAAGTGTAAGTGTGTTGTGAGTGTTTGCAGCTAGAGAGCAAGAGAGTTCGAAGAATTGTGTGTGTTCTTATCTGATCCGATCACTCCTATTTATAGTAAAACAAAACTAACTAACGAGCCTACAAATCCGGGATACAACGAATATTCCCTTTGTGAACGTTATAGTCCACGTCTTCCGGCTTCAACGTTCATATTCCAACATATTTGCCCGAGTCTTTGGGAGAAGAACTCCACTTGAACGTTACAGACTTGCACCATCAATCTGCACGTGAATTTATTAGTTATCACCAGGATACTGCATCAGGATGTTACCAATATCCTGATCCGGTATCCTGATAAAAAAGAAACATAGTCAAAATATCATTCATGATATATATATAAGCAGAAAATCACCCATAACAATTGTCCCCAAAATATATCTGTTGGTATACCAACTCCAACGGATATATTTTAAAACTTATCCCGTGAATCGAGGTCATTAAGTTAAAAAGACGGTTGAGATGATATTGTGCAACTTCCAACGCGGTTTTCATTCAATGGCTATCTATTACGCCCCTATATCTTCTCTATTTCTGTTTGAAAACCAAGTATCTTCAACAGAATCTCCAGGTAATCATTCATTCTTCCTTGCTAATTTCTTCATTCTACTCCTGATGGCTACTAGAACCCGTTCTCATACTGGTGAATCGACGGAGACCTTCGTCCAACAAAACCTTCTCAAAAACCCCGAGAAAGAGACCTGTGCCTTCGATAATGCAGATATCGCAGCGTTGAGAGCCTTTGGCGCCTTTCCAGATAGTGCGATTATTAGGCCATTTGACCGATCAGTTCGATCGGACGTTTCGTCTGTCGATTAGGTCTGTTTTCCGGCATATCCTTTCTCGCTAGGCCCTCGATATCCTTTCCCTGAATTTATGATGCAATTCTTTCGAACCACCGGTCTTTGCTTTGCCCAAACAATGCCCATGGTTTGGAGGGTACTGATTGTACTTAACCAAATCAAAAACCTTCACTTCCCTGACCTCTGCATCGAGGATATTCCGATCGCTTATCGTCTTCGATCGCATGGCTCTAGCCGGTTTTTACTCTTTTCTACTTCCAATAAACCCCTCATTCTCAAAGCTACCAAAAATGAGGACGGATGGCAGCGGAAGTTCTTCTTCGTTAAGTGAGATTCCATCGATGAGGGTGCTAGTCTCCCGGTGGAGTGGTTAACCACCGGTAGGGTTTAAGGTTCTTGGAATATCCCTAAATACATCTTGAGCCTATATCCTGTACTGACACTCTTTTATTTGGCCCTTATGCAGTGAACTTCAGAGAAGTAGCCCCTCCTACTAAAGAATCTGAAAAGAGAATCAAAGCGATTTACCGGTTACCTGAAGGTGATAGGAGCTTTTCCACACATCTCCCAAGTTCCAATCAATATTCATCGTCTGATATGTCTGGTAAGGGTTATTCTGCAAATGATTGATTAGCTTAATAATGAAAAAGTAGAAAAGATTTAGAACTTCCCCTTTTATGCAGCACCAGCCAAAATCCCAGAAGTTTTTTACCTCAAGGAGTTGGACAGTTACTCCGATCCTGTCCTGGTAAAAAAAGAGCCAATCCCCAAACCTATTACTTCATCCAAGCCCACCAGCTCTAAATCTGCCACCATTCCCATGCCTTCACCAGCTACTAAGCCTTGAGCCTCTAGTTCCCGTAAGAGGAAAGAGGCCGATTCACCTGCCTGTCCCGAAACATTTCCCTACGAGCATCATGGGTTTGTCGGGGCAAGCGGGTTTATGACTTCTTTTCTCAATCAGGTGTAGATTCTTATCCCGTCTTCTACATAAATATGTTAAACCAATATCTTGGTTAATACATAGTCATACCTGTGTTCTTTGTTGTTGGGCCTCAAACGTTTAGTTCACTTGTACGAAGAATCCTGCGGGCTCAATAAGATGCTCGAGTCCAAATTGAAGAAGCCGAAGTCACTATTTCCGACCAAGGTATGATCGCCGCTGCTAAGTCTCAACATTACGAGGACAAGTTCAAGGCTATGACCCGGGAACACCAGGCTGCCATCAAGAAAGTTACTCACGAAGCCCAAGCTCATTTTGATGCTGCTTACGCCCAACATGAACAGGATATGGCCTCTTACCGGGAAGGCCTTAAGAGCTCAGTCGTCATCTCCCTTTTTCAGGCTAGGCTAAAAATGGCTTACGAAGCCAAGGCCCTGAGCTTCGAATGCCCCTCTTGGAATGTCGACGCCTGGGAAACAAAGCTAAGAGCTCTTGGCGGTAACCCTGTGGAGCACTCTGCTAAACCTGTAGTGGAGGGGTCTTCCAAGGCGACTGAAAAGCTAACTTACGCTGGTGGCAAGGTTGAGAAGGATGCTCGCGCTGATCCTGGACTAAATGCTGGTGAAGATGCGATGGATGAAGAGGGTGCTGCCCCTTGAATGCAGCGAAGTAGGTGATGACGGATGTTGCCGCCGAGGCCGAAGCTCACTTTAAAATTGGTGGTTTATGGTTGTTTGAACAATTTCCCTTTCTTGTTTGTTAAACAATTTTAATTTCCTGCATTAAAACAATATGATGGCCAAAGGTGGATGGGTCCTGGGTTTTAGGATGAAACCCTTGGTCATCAGTTAGTATCGTTTATTTTGAACAATATAATAGTTGGAGGTGGATGGGTCTCGGTTTGAGATGAAACCTTCAACTGTTAAGTAAATATGGTAAAAAACTAACTGTGCTTTTGGTGGATGGATCTTAGTTTAAGATGAAACCAAAAGCACAAACTTTTCTATGTTAATAATATAACCTCTTTATGACCTTATCTATCATTGTCCTTTTTCAATTCTTGTTATGCATTGCTTAGTTTGAATTAATGTTCCAAACTTAGTATAATATTTCAAATTCCTAACCAAACATCATAAAAATATCTTGCAAATATCCTCTTGAAACTTTTGTCAAATAAGATTTTCATAGCTCAAACAATTTAGACAAAGTTTTCGAAGAAAAAGGATAGTTTATTTTGCAAAGCATGTTTTGATAACCGTTGCTTGATTCAAGTATAGTTTTAATTTTCCAATCTAATAAACATTCTGAGCAAATACCCTAAAATATATCCTGAGAATATATCCTGAAATATATCCTAAGAAAATATCCTGAGCATATATCCTGATCAGAATGTCTAAGTGTTATACTCATACAGTTTCAAAAATTTAAACAATTTAGATAAGGCCTTTTTCAAGGAACAAAAAGGAAAGATCATACCAGATACAGAGTACATCCTTATCTTTAGACTTCAATCCTTTTGCAACCTTTTCATCGAAGATGTCCCCAGTCTGGGACACTTAGTGGACTAAGCCCAAGCTTGATCCCTTGAGTTTTTTACACCGCCTTAGTAGGAGTGTCCCCTGTGTATCATGTCTTTGAATACTTAGAATTTTTCTGGACATCAATTGCAACCGTTTGTATAATTTCTGTGTTACAGGGGATAAACCCTAAGATATTCTGGAGATAAATCCTTAGTGTACTGGGGATAAACCCTAAGATATTCTGGGGAAAATCCCAAGTTTTCGCGCGCTACAGGCGGGAGTGTATAAACTCCAAGACTTAGAAAGGTGAAAACCTTTAAACCTTAGAGAGTATGAAAATACCCTTTCGCGAGAGAGGGTGATAAATCCTCATATACCTTTAGGATCCAGGATATAGCCAACAACAACGAAATTATCAGCCACTTTTACATGGACTGGTCCCGCTATCTTGAACTACTCCTGGATAACTTGCGCTCCAGGCGGGGTGTTTAAACCCAATTCGAGAGAAAGGTGAACACCTTTAAACTTGTGAAGGGATCAGGATCCCTTAAACGTGAGAGAGGGGGCCAATCCTCTAATCTTTCTAATTATGCTGAGTGTATATCCTGGAACATATTCTACAAAACAACTGTAAACTAAGGTGGGTGTTAGGCCGGCTAACACCTCTCCGATGCTTAAGTTAGTATTGGGTTTTAAAGAATAAATTAAATCGAACATATTTAAAAGAGATAGAATTCATACCAACCTGAGTTAGAAATTAAATTCTAAACTCACTTGAAATAAAGCTTAAGGTGTATAGCGTTCCAGGATCTTGGTAATATATCCCCCTCCATATTTTTAAGTGTCACATCCCGATATTTCCACGTATTACCGGTGGGCCTGGTGGGGAGTATCGTGACGTAGTTGATATTATTATAGTTAAACAACACAATTTAAATGCACAGGGGAAGCAAAAGGTGAATCACATTACAAACCGAATAAATAGTAATATCAAAGTATTACAAATGGACTGTAAAGGATCAACAGGCGGATCAAAAGATAAAAGATCATTGTTCAATAGACTTTAACATCTAGAGCTTGCAAGACTTGATTAATGATGCCAGGAGTAGCCAGCCTATTTCGTCTAGTGCCTGCACTTAGCCTTTTTGGAAAATACGTCATTTTACACTGGTAAATACAATTAACTGACTCATTTTGAAAAGAGTATAAAAAATTAGTTTGAATGCACACGACACAAAATATCTTTTATAACTTGGGACAATTATTTAAAAATAATCTTGTATACAGTTTTACTTATTTGTCGTCCGTCAGGGCCGGTAAGAAGAGCCGGACAAGATTAACTGACACGCCACATGTATAATGCCCACAAGGTTGATTCCTTTAAGTGGATTACCAGTTTTTACATAATGCAACTGTCAGTTGTATGCCTACACCCCGTGCTTAGGTTGTGGCCATTTCATGAATGATGCCAAGGATATCCGGGACATGGTCATTTAACTCCCCAAAGGCCATACACCAAATAATACAGATTAAAACGAGTTATGTAAATGCATTAATCACAATCTGATTTAAATGACTACATTCCCAACCAAGCGGTATTATTATAATACCGTATCCCAAGCCCGTATAGGGAAAATAAGTTAAGAGTATTTACCTGAGTAAGTATAATTCACAAACAGCGAGTGCAAGTAGCTTTTACCGGGCTCCTAATCTGGAACAAAGGTTTTAATAACCTATTAGATTCCTAACGGGTCTTAATTAAGTCTAAACTTAGACCGGTTAGTTTTAAAAGAAGATATACGGTTCAAAACGCACGATTAAGCGATGACCGGATTAGAATGTGTTTTAGACCCGACAAGTTTAAAGACTTGTATAATATGGGTAGACTAAACACATTCTGGATTTTGAGAAAATAATGATAAGGTTTGACCCGTTTCGGCTAATTTATGCAAACTAGTTACATAAACCGCACCGAACGCGAATAATGCGTTACGAGTAACCAAATGATCCATGAACAGGTTTCCTAAGTTAATATGCCTTAAATATGTTGTGATATCAGTAGGATACCCTCCATTATGCCCAAAATGAATTTAAACTCAAACTATGCCTCGTAGGGGCATTTTGGTCATTTTAAAGCTTATAAAGAGTTTAAATGTAAATATGAGTTTCAGGTCTGATATATTCAGTAAAAGTACTTATTTTTACAAGTCATAACAGTAGGGTATGGTATATAGGTGAAATTTACCTCTTATAACTAAACTATGCACCGTAGGGGCATTTTGGTAATTTCACATAAGCTTAAAAGGTCAAATCTGGAAATCTGAGTTTAAAAATTTTGCTTACTGTTAAAATATAAAAATTTACTAAAAATTTCAGTAGGTATCAAGTTCTATATATTTAAAATAGTTTTAACACATACTATGCGTTTAAAACGCGTAAAAAGGTGGTTTTAAGCGATTTCCGGGTTTTATAATAAAAGCTGATATTTTTATTATTCCAGAAGGCTTAAAATATTCTATTTATTATATAAAATCAGTAGCAAAAGGTTTGGTATCAAAATATTATGAAAAACTCATTTTATAGGCCAAAAGGGCAAAACCGACAATTACCGAATCAAAGCTATAACCCTATGTTATGCTCAGCCTAAAAATAAATAAAAATCTTCAAAAATCCCAAAATATTGATTTATATCAGTAGGTAAAGAGTTTGGTTTCAAAAATTGGGTTTAGATAGGCTTTATGCTAATTACACCGTTTAATTAATAAAAAGCTTTCTAATTACGCTATTGAGCATAACTCTTAATCTAGACCTCGAACTGATGTGAAAATTTAGGGACATGTTTATAAATCAGTAATAAAGATTATTGTCTTCTCACATTTTCAAAATTCTTGTTTTAAAGTCAAAAGGGCATATTGGTCAACATTTAGGCATATAATAGAAACATGCATATGAATCGGATAACTAATGAACCAAGTTGTATAATCACAGAGGGTTATACTAACATGTAACCTGGTCCTAATAAAGCTCTAAGGCATTTCTAAAACATGCTACATTGGGCCAGAACTGAAAGTCAAAGCAAAAGTCCACTTATGCGACTTTCGGTTCCGAACCGAGCTTAGACAGAAAATTGTGGGGTTGAACATGTTTAGACATGTTCTTACATTAATTACCAAGTTATATTAGTGATAAAATAGGTTGCATGGCTTCCACATTGTTAATTATGTGACTATTTGAAAATTAGCTTTCTGTTGACTTTTTAGTATTAGGTTTGACCCGACATTTGACCAAGCTAGAGTGATAATTAGTAGGTGCCCTCTTAGGGGTTTATTACCTACATAATTACCAACTTATAACTACTTTTAATTTAACTAATGACTGGACCATTAGTGATTAATTACGAAGTCAAACCTTAATTACGATAAGTTCGACTTATGGTTATTAAGCTAATTAAAACTGAAACTAGGAAGTTAAGGACACTTACAAAGGTCCTAAGCATGATTATGGATCCTAAGGTTGAAGACCAGAGAAGCTCCAGAGATCAGCTTGGAATGATTTTGAAATGGTAAGTTCATGTGTTGCAACACCAACTCTTTATATAGTAGTCCAATTTGTACAAGATCATCACACACAAGTCTACAAAAGTTCCTTGATCATTCCATGTGTCCCTATGCATGCAAAACTACTGGCCAAACTCCTGTATTTCGAAAACCAGGCCTTTAAGGCGGTGTAACCGGTTAGAATAGGCAACTGCCAATTTCTGCTTGTTGGTGCATACGTCTGTCAACTTCGCCTTGTATCGAGTCTTGTATTAGATTTGTTAGATCTGGGTGCGTTGTACGAGAAAATAGGAGGTTTTAGGGTGTTAATGGTCTGATTTCGCTTGAGAAGGTGATTCCGCTTGAACTGACACCATGACACTTTTAAGCGAAATCCTATCTCTATAAATAGCTTTCAAGCGGATTCATATGTATCTCTCGTGATTCCGGTACCGAACTGCTGCCGAAGCGTCGTTTGATCTGTAACTTGATTTTAATCAATAAACAAGACATTTAATAGTGAAACAAGCTGTTTTTCACGTCTGTTTCTTTGTTTCCGCCTCTGAAACAGACTAGAGCTCTTCCGACTGACTCGTTTGGGTCACAACTAGATCCTACAAGTGGTATTAGAGCTCAGGAAGAAGAGTTCTTGCCAAAAACAACCATTTTTCTGACTTCTACACCTTCTTTTTGAAAATTTATAAAATTTCACGGTCAAAAAGTCTTGAATTTCACATATTAAGTGCATAAAAATGTTTTAATGAATCCTTGAGAGTTTTGGACCTAAAATCAGCTTAAAACTTGTTCAAATATCTAATTTCGCTTGAGAACATATCGAATTTGATGATGTCAGCAGAAGTTCAAGCGAGATCAGCAGTTTGATTCCGCTTGAAAACGTGTTTTCGCTTGAAAATCTGGTCGTATTCCGCTTGAATTCGTTGATTTCGCATCAGAAGGGTTGATCCGCTTGAGTTGGTTCAAGCGAAATCTGCTATTTCGCTTCAGGACGTTATTTCGCTTGAATCTGTGGTAGTTCAAGCGAAATCAGGGTTTTCACTTCAGGGTTATTTCGCTTGAGGTGTTTCCGCTTCAACAGTTATTTCGCTTCAGGATATTTCGCTTGAGGGTGATATTTCACTTGAAATTTGATTTTTGTGAAAAAACTTTCCGAAGCATGGACGAGGATTTCTACAATGCATTTGCTACACCGATTGCACCTGTTACTGCTGCTGAAACAATGTACAGTGAGAATGAAACGGGAACTCACCAGAAACCGCCAAAACTTATGTACATTGAAGATTTTCAAGGATGGAAAAATCGATTCGATAATTGGGTGCAAGCTTATAAATTTGATGCATGGTGTTCATTGTTGAAAGATTATGAGAAACCAAAGAATGAACGTGGGATTGAAAAAGCTATTTGTGACTATTCTGAGGGTGACAAATTGAAATTTACAAGTGAGAAAATGATGGTAAGTATTCTTCAACAAGCAATTAAAGAAGATATATTTGTTTTGCTCCAACATGATAATACAACTAAGTCAATTTGGGAAGCATTGATTCAGAAATTCAAAGGAAGTGCAGATATGATTAAAAACAAAAAGGCGTTATTGAAGAAATCGTTTGATATGTTTTCAGCTTTCGACCATGAAACAACAAAGCAGACCATTGATAGATATTGTCATCTAGTTTTGGAAATGAAAAGATTCAACATTGAGAAAGAGGATGATGAGTGGGTCGATAAACTAGCTGAAGCATTACCACAACATAAGTGGGGAACTTATTTGATGATTTTAAAACACACAAGAAAGTCTGAGAGTATGAATCTGGCACAGTTTATTCAAAAGATTGAAGAGCAGGAGCTGGATATTCAGAAAACTGCTATAATGATGAATCCAAATGCCAAACAAGATGTCAGTTTACATTATCGAGGGAATAAGTTTGAGGCTATCCCCAGTCCTAGCCCAAAGATTCAAACTGGTTTTAGTGCTGATAGTTCATCAGGAACAAAGGGTAGTAACGTGACACAGAGTGGTGGATCTTCATCTTCATTTTCAAGTTTTGATCCGAATCATACAACATCAAGTCCTCAACAACAGAATTCAACAAATCTTCAATGCAACGTCACTTTGAACATTCAAAATGGCCAGAATTTGTCTCCAGAGATAGCAAAACAACACATGGCATCACTCGTTACTATGTTGGAATCTTATGAAAATTTGATAGATGGCAAGATTGGAAATCCTATGCTTACAAAAGAAGATTATGATCAAATTGATGCAGAGGAACTTGAGTTGATGGATGTGAAATGGTGTTTGGCTAGTGCTTGGAGGAGGGCAGAAAAGTTTCAGCAAATTATCGGTAGAGATGAATTTCGAGGAATGGCTACTTCTCCTTTGGGTTTTGACAAATCGAAAGTTACTTGTTTCCGATGCAAAGGAAAAGGTGATTTTAAACGAGAATGCAAAAACCAAGAAGCAACCGAGAATCAAGAAAAGAACAATTATTATCAGAAATCAATTTTTCATCAGATTACTCAACAAAAGGAACCACAAACTGCACATGCTTGACCAATTGTTGATGACAAACGGAAAATGATCGAAGATGCAAATAAGAAAGCCTATTTTGGTATTATTGATCAAGATGATGAATTTGTTGCAGATGGGTTCAGTTGGGACAAATACATACCTGGTTCAGCTCTTGTTGCTAGAGTTCTGGGAGAAGAGGAGATTAGTGAGAAAAGAATCCCAATTTTTCCAGATCTTGGAAGTGATGTGGATACCGATGATGAGGAAGAACATCTCAACAAAGCTAGAAAAGGCATAGATCCTACTAGTTTTAATTTGTTTTTTGCAGATAAAATGGAGATGCTGAATCAGAAGAAGATTGCCAGATTGAAGAAAGAGTTGGAAACAGCAAGAAGGCTAGCTGATGAAAAGGCAAAGACAGAAACTGGAGAAGCTAATGTTGAACCAGCAACTGAGAAAGTAGTAGAGAAAATCGTTGAAGTGGAGAAAATGGTGGAAAAGATTGTTGAGGTTGAAAAAGTAGTTGAAGTTGAAAAACTGGTTGAAGTTAAGAAAATCGTCGAGGTAGAAAAGACTGTTGAAGTTGAGAAAGTTGTTGAAGTCGAAAAAATAATTGAGGTCGTTAAACCGTGTTTGAAATGTGAGGAATCTTGCAAACAATGTGAAGTGAAAGATAAGAAGATTGCTGATTTGGAGAAGATTAAGGAAGATTTATTGTCTGACGTGAAGTATGTAAAGGAATCATATGATGTTCTGAACAAAACAGTTGATAGTCTGAAAAGAACAAATTCAGAAATTGAAAATGCTATGACAAAAATGAGCGCAACATTAATGACAAAGCAGAGCGTTATAAATGAGTATATTGAAGATTGTGCTAAGCTGAAACAGGAGTTAGAACTTGAGAAGATTGAGAGTGAAAGGATTAAACGATTGTTGTTGAGCTATACAACATGTGATTATTTGATTGATCGTGTTTATCCTTCTGTTGCAGGTCTTGAAGCTTTCATGGAGAAAAAGACTGAAGATATTGATACTGGTAAGAAACAAAGTGTCAAGTATAACAGATGTCCGCCCCCGATCCATGAAAGTTATTCTCCCAGGAATCCTAACGATGAGCGTAAAAAAAAGGCAGTCAACATCAAGTTAAAGTCTGAAATCATTGATGAATTACCAGATAATATTGATGTTACATTCACAGCGTCTGACACTGATCATGAGTCTGAGTTATTAAAGAAAGTTGTTGATCAGGTGTTGGATATGGATGAAGAGTCAAAACCGGAGTCTAAGTCTGAAAGTTCGAGTTCGTCAGAAAAGAGTCCGAGTTCACCGATTAAAAGGGTTTACAATAAAGAATTCTTGTTATCAAAATCTAATTTGAATGATGGATCAATCAAAGTGGCATATACTTTGAATGATTCAGACAAATTATATTCTGATGAGGAATTTCCAATAAGAAGTGTCAAAACTGAAATGATCAAACAGGTTTTCAAACTAACAGAAATTAACATTTCTGAAATAAAAGATTTAAATCTTCATGAAAAATCTAAAAAGTACACTTCAAGAGTTCAACAAAGATTGAACAAGAAAAAAAGTTACAGTTCTGGTTCAGGTTATCGAAAGAAACCAAACCATAACGGTAATTACAAAAAGAATGGATTAGGTTTCATTCCACTGGAAAACTATAAAAATGAGAAAAATTATAAACCAAAAACAAAATTTGTTTCAGGAGGAAGTTCTGAAGAAGAGCAGAAGAAACCATTCTGGAAACAATCAAATCAAGAGTTTCTTGCTTAAGTAAAGAAGAATGTGAGGAAATTTGCTCAAAGAGTTGATAGAAGAATCTGTTTCAAGTGTCAAAAGGCTGGACACATTGCTATGAATTGCCAAGAGTTCATTTATTCAAAACAGGGAGTATCTTCTAACTCTGAAATGATAAGGAAAGGTGTTGATAAATCGACTGTGGAAGTTGGAGAAACTTCAAAAAGGTTTTACAAAAGACAAGTCGATTTAAACAAACAAAAATGGGTTGTAAAATCTGAAAGTAATTCTGACAATGAATCTGATTCCATAAAATCAGAGGAGTCATGTGTTGAGAAAAAGGTTGATAATTCCGTTCCAGAGGTGAACGATGAAAACTTTCCCAAGTTGTCGAAAGAAAATTTGAAGTTGAAAGTAGGGAAAACTGAGATTTTAGGTCAATTCTTTGCTGGTAACAAAGAATTTGATGCTGAAAAGGCGTTTAATGGCAAAGTTAAACATATCTTCGGGAAGATGGTTGATGGGAAGGTTAAAAGTGCTAAAGAATTTTATAAATCAAAATGTTGGTGGGATAGGTGTGTAGCAGAATCTCCCAAGGCTGGTCAGGCTTGGGGGAAAGTATTTCCTAACTGAAATCCTGACTTACCGGAGCTCCCAAGTTGGTAATAGTGGAGCATGAATCGGCATCATTCAAATGTTTTTGAAAATTAAAAATTGGTACAAGTGTGACTTGCCGGAGCTTCTAGGTTGGTAAGTGTGGAGCAGGAATCGGCATCATTCTTAAATTGTTTGGTTGGTAAATCTACAGGTGATATCTTTAAAGTGTTATATTTTGATGTACAAGTGATTATGGTTGGTGAGTGAACCTGTAAGTGGTTGAAAGAGGTTTTCATTGACAAGTGGTTAATCAAGGTCATTAAGTTGAACTTGATTGGACCATACCTACAAGTGGTATTTTGGAGAACAATGTGATGAATTGAACCCCTAACCTACAAATGGTTTATTAAAATCAACAAAACTTATTTTCCGGAAAAATCATTTGATTAAAACAAACTTAAGTGTTTTGAAATCAATGGGAAAATAGTTTGTTGAAAGGGAGAGTTCTGATTGTTTATGACAAGTGGATGGTGATTTGAAGCGATTTGATATCGGTTGTCACTTTATTTGTATAGTTTGTTTTCAAATTTCTTTAAATGTATTTGCATTTTAGGGGGAGTAAAAATTTCAGAAAATCCAAAAACATTTGAAATTCTGAAAAAGACAAAAACATGATAAAATCAAAAATGAGTTTTGTTGTATAAAAGAGGAAATGATAGTACATCAGTGGACTATCACAGCATGCTAAAGAATTGGAAAGTAAAAAATGTGATAAACGGTCTCACTGATGATGTGCCAGTAGGTTTTTGCACATTTAGTAGATTGTGACGAGATATAAACCTAAATTTCATACTTGCTTATATCGTGGGGAACATCTCTCGGATATATGGGTAACCCCCGAAATCTTGTTTGAAAGGTCCCTCTTTCTGAGATACTAGGTCTTTATGCTCAGTGATATCTGGGGTATTATCCCGGGACTTCTAATTTTGCGGAAGCAATGGCCTAGTCCTCGGAGAATACTTTCTGCTTACTTGAAATATAGCGCCGCCCTCAGCATAAAATGACGTGACAATAAAATTGCTAATCAATGCTGTTGTAAAAAAGATCCTCTAAAGGGGACCCACCAAAAGTCGAGCCGTCATCTCTCTGCTGAACGGAAGTTCTGACCTGAGCTCTCACGGCCTCGCAATTTAACCCCTTACAGATATCATCTAGGTATACTCACCTGTAAGACTGAATATTGGGATCTGGATATGGGAGTATATTATGAGGTGGGACACGCGAATAAGTTTAAGTCTCTTAAAACATTAATCTCGTATCTCGAAACAGTTGAACTTTGTGTGAGAATTTAAGTGGATCAGTATACTGACAATATAAGTGAATCGTTTAGAACTTAAAATGTATAAAGCTTAACGGTGTTGGTGATTTGTCTCAAAAACTGATATGATCCTCTTACACAAACTTACAAAAATATTGTATGTAAATATTTTTTTACTGCATTTTTTTTATTTCTAAAATCCAAAAAGATTTTTGGTGTGTTTTAGCACAAATTTTGAAAAAAAAATTCAAAAAGATTTTAGACGACTGATGTTGAAAAACTGATTTTCAAAATTCCGAGTGCTGAACATGACGAACAGGTTTGGGAAAGATGTTTTGAAGATGTTTGAAATGAACATGATATACTTACAAGTGGTTCATCAGAGATTAACATGTTAAATCATTTTGTTCAAGATGTCTTAAGTTTGTGTCTACAAGTGGTTAACAGGGTTTCTAAATTTGTTATATCTTATATTTTTTTGTAACTTATGTTTTGGGTAGAGATAATGCAGGTAAACCAGCTTTCGTTCCTGAGCAAGAGTTGAGCCAGGTCACGACCTTGGAACTGCTGATGGTGATGAAATTAAGGAATCAAGAGATCTGATCAAGAGATTTAAGAGATCCGAAAGCCAGACTACGATCCCTGCACAAGTTGAGGGGGAGTCTGTTAGAGAAAGAGATTCTGAAGAAGGTTTTGATTTGAAGCAAGAGCCAGGTCGAGATCCTGGAAGAAAGAATCAGAATGTGGAAGAGCCAGATAGAGATTCTGGAAGCCCGAAGACTGATAAAGACTGAAGACGTTGAAGACTCGACACTTAAGACTCGTCAACATCCGAGGGGGAGTCTGTTGGTGCATACGTCTGTCAACTTCGTCTTGTATCAAGTCTTGTATTAGATTTGTTAGATCAGGGCGCGTTGTACGAGAAAATAGGAGGTTTTAGGGTGTTATTGGTCTGATTTCGCTTGAGAAGGTGATTCCGCTTGAAATGTCAAGTGACAGTTTCAAGCGAAATCAAGTCTGTTGATTTCGCTTGAACTGACACCATGACACTTTCAAGCGAAATCCTATCTCTATAAATAGCTTTCAAGCGGATTCATATGTATCTCTCGTGATTCCGGTACCGAACTGCTGCTGTTGGTGCACTAAATGTCTGCTGATTACGTCTTAATCAAGTCTTGTGTCTAGATAGGTTGAATGAACACACAATAGGGTTTAAATTAGGGTTTTATATGTTTAAACTTGTGGATTTCGCTTGAAAGGGTTTATGTGTGTTTCAAGCTAAATCAACACATAAGATTTAGCTTGAAATGGATTCAAGTGAAATCAGATTTAGCTTGAAATGGATTCAAGTGAAATCAGATTTAGCTTGAAATGGTTCAAGCGAAATCAACATAGCTATATATAGGTGATGTGTGTGTCATTTGTAAGAAGACTTGGTCATTGTGTGTGAGACGAAGTGCTGTCGGATTTGTATCAGATTACATTGTAAAAGCACGTAAATCAATCAGAAAAGAAAGACTAAAAGGAAACTAGCTGTTATGATTTTGTTTACGTTGATTCCGCCTTCGTACTCAAAGATGAACTGCCTTAACTGACGTTTCAAGGTCGTAGAACGGTCCAACAAGTGGTATCAGAGCTCAGGACGAGGAGTTCATACCATAGCAGCTTGATATTACCGGATTTTCTTCTTTCTACTCATTTCTTTTTATACTTTTCTGATCTGAACGAGTTCCAACGGTCGAAATGGTCTGATTTTCGAGTATATTGTGTAAAACATAGTTTTAACAAAGCCTACAAAGATTCGGACTAAAATTCAGATTAAAACTTGTGAAAAATGTACTAAAACTGGATTTCGCTTGAAATAGTTCAAAGTATAATATCGATTTCGCTTGAAAACAGACAATTTCGCTTGAAATATAGAAGGATTTCGCTTGAAATAGTTCAAGCGAAATTGATTAGCTGGATTTCGCTTGAATCATTGAACTTGTATTTGGGGATTTCGCTTGACAAGTTCAAGCGAAATTGATCTCTTGGATTTCGCTTGAATATCTTGGACAGTACAAGCGAAATAGTAGATTTCGCTTGAAAATAATCTGGATCAGATTTCGCTTGAGTATAATTCTGTGATTTCGCTTGAACAATCTTAAGTGTTGATTTCGCTTGAAGCTGTTTACACTTCAAGTAATTTTGCTTGAACTTGCTGATTTTTCAAAACCTAAAAATTTTCTAAGTGTTTGCTGATTTTTCAGGTATATTCAAAATGGATGATATTTTCTTGAACCCATTTAGTGATATGTACGCGTTTGCTGGAAATTCGGGAGACGATACATCTTCAAGCAATAACATTGAGAACTCATCAAACGCCAAGAAGAAATTATCGGATGCTTTAGAAGTTGAAAGTGCTTTCGGAACGTACAACAAACCACCGAAATTGATGGCTATCGAGGATTATAGTCGGTGGGCAAAGAAATTCGAAGATTGGTTGAGGGCTTTTGCATTTCTGAGCTGGAAGAGTCTCAAAAATGGATACGATAATGGAGGCAAAGAGGGTGAAACTTTATCAACATCAGATGAAATAAAGTCGTTTGTTGCTGAGCAGAAATGTGTGGCATTATTGTTTCAAACTGTGCGTGAAGATATAATTTCTTTGATTGATTACTCTAGTGCTAAAGATCTTTGGGAAAAATTAGAAAAGAAATGTGTAGGTAGTGAAGAAATCAAGAAAAACAAAAAGAAACTACTTAGGAAAGAGTTTGATATGTTTGGATGTTTAAAGAATGAATCAGTATCAAAAATGATTGAGAGGTTTGGGCATCTAAAGCTGGAATTGGATAGACATGGAATTAAATATTCAGATGATGAGCAAGTAGACAAGTTGTTTGATTCGTTGCCAGACGAGATGGAGTGGAGATATTATGCACTGATGTTGAAGAACACTATTGTTTCTGAGAAGTTGAAACCAGATTTGGTGATTGAGAAACTTGAAAGTCACGAGTTGGAATTAAAGAAGACGTACAAAGTCAATCATTCATCGTATCAACAGAATTTGGATTTATATTATCCTAAGAGCATGATGCCAAAAGCAACTTCACCAAAAACTGCGTTTTCTGTTGAGAATGTATCCACTGCAAGCAAAGAAAGTCAAAGCAGTTGAAATCACAGTGGTTATCACAGTGGATCTTCATCATCTGCAAGTCATTCTGATGCAAAGAATCGTTTTCAATGCATCATTGCAATAGACTTGAAAAATGCTCAGAATTTTGATGAGGAGTCGGCTAAACAACAGATGATCTTCCTAGCATCGGTGTTAGAATCTTATGAAGGGTTAGTAGCTGGGAAGATAGGCAACACCAATCTGACGAAAGAAGATTATGATCAGATTGATCCTGAGGAAATGGAGCTGATTGATATTCGTTGGGCAATGGCTAGTGCTGTTCGTCGAGCACAACGTTTCATGGAAATTACAGGCAGGAAGACAATTGGTGGTGCATCTACCAAGCTGGGATTCGATAAATCCAAAGTGGCATGCTTCAAGTGTAAGCAGAAAGGTCACTTCAAGCGAGAATGCAGAAATGCATATGCTGATGAGTCGGAGAATCCTTTCAGAGATGATTACTACAAGAAGGCAATTTATCACCAGAATAAATATGAGCCACCTAGATTGAAGCAGGTTGAAGATAACAAAGAGAAATCTAGAGCTCTTGCCGTGATTCACGACGATGAAGGTTTCGATTGGAGCGAACTGTTACCGGAGGAAGATGCGGTTGGTTACGCTTTTATGGCAAAGAATGAACCAGTTCTGTGGAAAGACAACAGAATTGAAGAACAGAAGTATAACTACAGAAGGTTGTTGGCCACAAACAGAATGATCAGAATATCTGGTATCTTTTCGGAAGCAAAGAGAGCAAATAGATGGGATCCAGACAGAGAGTGTTATCTTGATCCATATGGAAACATTGCTATTGATCACAACACTCTTGATGTTGAGGCTATAATCAAAGAGTTAAAAGATGATGATGATTATTGGCAGAATAAATGGTGGGGAACTGGAGAGAAGAAAGAAAAAGAAGAGAAAGAGAAGAAGGAAAGAGAAGAGAAAGAGATAGAGAACACAAAGAAGGTTGATACCGGGATCATTGACACGACGCAGGAGTTGAATGCTGAAAATCTTGGAAAAATGGCTGACAAAGTGCTAGCTGCTAAAGCACTTGAGGTAGACTCTTACTCCAAGTCTGAGTCAAAAAGCCAAGTCAGTTCAAATTTGTCAATAGATGTGTCATGTAAGAAAGTTGATTGGGATGTTGATTGCAAAAATTGCATCAAAGAATGCAAATTTTGTAACACAGTCACGTATCTCAACGGTAAGAAGGTTGATGATCTGACAGCAAAAGTCAGAAACGTTGAGAATCAAATTCTTGATCGTGACAAGATGGTTAAAGCTTCAACTGAACGGATAAAAGAATTAACTAACAAAATTGAAAATGATAAAACTGATCATGAGAGGATTAGACAAGAAAATGAAAAGTTAGTTCTTGAAAACCGTCAAATCACTGAAAAATTTGAGAAGCTTAAAACCACAATGAAAGATAATGATGATCGAAATGGTAAAACTTATAAAGAAAACATTCAACTAAAAGCAGTGCTTAGAGTAAAAGAAGAATCAATCAATCAACAACTGGATGAAATCGCTAAACTGAAACTTAAAGTTCAAGAGGCTGAAATTGAAAATGAGCGAATCCAGTTGAAGCTTAAGAGTTACAACTCCGCAAGCTTTGTTTTGCAACACATTATTCCCAAACCAACCGGGAAAGACAAAGCAGGCGAAGATGTGTACTCTGATGGAACCGGGGTGGGTTTTCATCAAGTTCCACCACCTGTTCTTGATAATTACACGAAAAAGCAATCTGGGTTGGTTGAAATTGAGGAAGAGAGTGAAGTTAAACTTCCGGAGAACATTGATGTTACTTTTTCTACATCATCTGATGATAGTGTTCAGACAGAGATTGTTAAGAGCACAGCTGAAAGTGTTTTGTTATCTGATTCAGCTGAAGATGATGAATGTTTCTTGGATAAATACATTCAGAAATCAAAATCCAAAAACAACTTAAGTGATGAACCGGGTCTTGTGATGTACAAGATGGCTGGATCTGATAAGTTGTATTCGGATTATGAGTTTCCCATTGAGAATGTTAATATGAAAAAGTTGACAAATGTTTTCAAATTGGTTGAAGTTGAGTTGTCAGAAGTGAATAGTTTGAGACAAACAAAAAGGGAAATGAATTTCGAGAAAGATAAAGCTTACTACAAAAAGACTGTTGTTCTACCATGTTTTTATAATAACAATCGAAAAAACTGGTCGGGTGGTTATCGGGGTGGTAATAGTTATCAGAAGAAGAGTTTTCAAAACAAAAGATTTGCAGAAAAGAAGGTGTTTGTGAACAGTTCAAGTTCACTTGCTGATGAAGAGAATGAAATTTTTTCAAAATCAAATAAAGAGTTCTTTGAGAAGAAGGTCTCACAGCCTCAGTCTGAAGGCACAAGTCGAGTTGTTGATACTCGTACATGTTTTAGATGTAACAAAGTTGGTCACATTGCAAGAAATTGCACCAACTCCAAGCCTAAGACTGAAGTTGTTGACAGACAAAAGAAGAAAGTTGATGTGAAGGGTAAAGCACCAATCATTGTTGAGAAAAAGAATGAGAAAAATGACAATATCAAAATGAAAAATGAACCCGTAAAGAAAGTGGTAACTAAAAGCGACAAGTTTTATAAAAGGGTTACTTTATCTCAACAAGTTTGGAAACCAAAAACTGAAATGAAAATTTCAACTTCTGAAGAGAAAAAGGCTGAAGAATCAATTTCGGTTGATTATGATGCAAATTTTCCACCTTTGAAGGCTGAAAATTTCAAAATTCAAATTGCGAGAGTCAAGGTTACACCTAAGGCTGATGAGGCCTGGGTGGACACCATGTTCGAATAAGCAGTTTGAATTGCCGGAGCTTCCTTGATCGCGAAGCATGAATCGGCATCTTTATTGAAGATGGTTAAGTCAAAGTTTGTTTTGTGCAGGATCTTCCACAACTTGTATCCAGATGGATCATGGATAGTGGAGCATCTCGACATATGACAGGGAAGACTGCGTTGTTGTATGATGTGAGAAACATTAATGGTGGTTATGTAGGATTTGCTGGTCATGAAGGAGGTCGAATTATTGGTGAAGGAACGTTATCCAATGGGATTGTGACGTTTGAAAGAGTTAACTACATCACTGAGCTGGAGAACAATCTGCTTAGTATCTCGCAGATTTTTGACAATATGTATACTACTCACTTCACAGACAAAGAATGTTTGATCTTGAAACCAGGATTTGTTATCCCTGAAGAATGGATTATCATGCGGGCACCTAGAGTGAATGATTTATATGTGTAGATATGAGTGTAGCAACTACAACTACTGGTCAAGCACATTGTTTTGTATCTAAAGCAACTGAGAAAGAATCAAAGTTGTGGCACCGAAAGATGGGGCATATTCATTTAAGGAAGATGAATCACTTGGTGCACAATGATTTAGTTATGGGAGTTCATGTCAAAGGTTTTCATCTGGAAGGGGAGTGCATTAGTTGTGTCAAAGGCAAGCAAAAGAAAAAGTCTCATCCTACAAAACGAGTCAATTCAGTTTTGTGTCCTCTGGAAAGACTTCACATGGATTTGTTTGGTCCAGTAAACGTCAAAAGTATACAGGGGATCTCTACTGTCTTGTGGTTACTGATGATTATTCCAGATTTCGTGGGTTTCTTTCTTGAAGACGAAAGACGAAACGTTTGATAGTTTGATGGCATTGTTCAGAAAGATTGAGAATTTGTACCAAAGGCGTATCAAACGAATTCGAAGTGATAATGGTACTGAATTCAAGAATAGTAAGATGGAAGAATTTTGTGATGAAAGAGGGATATTGCATGAGTTTAGTGCTCCGTACACTCCGCAGCAGAATGGGGTTGCAGAACGCAAAAACCGGACACTAATCGAGACGGCTAGAACTATGCTCACAGATTCAAAGTTACCGATAAGTTTTTGGGCTGAAGTTGTTTCCGCCGCATGTTATATGCTCAACAGGGTTCTTATTGTCAAGAAGTTCAATAAAACATGTTTTGAGCTGATCAATAATCGTAAACCAAATCTGAAGTATCTTGAACCGTTTGGGTCTCCCTGTACAGTTCTAGATTTTCAAGGCAAATTCGGTGAAAAAGGCTTAGAAGGAATATTTGTGGGTTATGCAAGTCCGTTGAAACGAGTATTCATTCCAATTTGGAAAACGATTATTGAGGCATATAATGTTGAATGTCAAGGTTATACTATGCCACCACAGAATCCTGGAGATTCATGGCGTTATCATTATGACAGACTGTGGGATTCGTTTGACATGAGAGAAGAATCAGAGGAAGAAGAGGATTTCTTTGATGAGTTGGATATTTTGCGTGAGTACGAGTCACAGCAGCGATTTCCAGCTGAGTATTCGAGGCGACCACGGGAAACTTTGAATGATGATGAAGCAGGTCCGAGTAATGCTGGTGAACATGATGATGTCCAACAGAATGAAGTTGCTCAGGATAATCAGTCGGTTCAGAATGATAATCTAGAAACTGAAAACATGCCGGTTTTTGATCATGGAGATTCAGATTCTGAGGGGGAGCAAATTCAGATTTCAAGTCAAACATACCAAGTCAGTGAACAAGAAGCAGAACAGAATGTTACTAATCTGGAGGGAAATGTAGATGTTCCAAGTGAAGTGATGCCACGAACTTTTTCATATCATCCAGAGGAGTTGATCATAGGAGAATTGCAAGCTGGAGTTCGCACTCGAAATCAGATTGATAAAGGGCTTACATGTTTTTATACAAAAGTTGCTCCTTTGCAAACTGAATTCTCATTGAGTTGTTTTATCTCGCAGGTTGAGCCAAGAACTTACAAAGAGGCGCTTACTGAAGACTCTTGGGTTAATGCAATGCAGGAGGAACTTAGTCAATTCGAAAAATTGGGAGTGTGGAAATTAGTTGATTTGCCGGATGGTCAAAGAAAGATTAACACCAAATGGGTGTTCAAGTGCAAGAGGGACGATAGAGGAGTTGTTGTTCGTAACAAAGCTCGACTCATTGTTCAGGGCTTTAGTCAACAGGAGGGGATTGATTTTACCGAAGTCTATGCTCCTGTAGCACGACTAGAGGCAATCAGAATTTTCCTAGCATTTGCATCATGGGAGAACTTCAAAGTTTATCAGTTGGATGTTAAATCGACGTTTCTTTATGGGAAGGTTAAAGAGGAGGTTTATGTCGGTCAGCCGCCGGGCTTCACCGATCCAATCCACAAAAACAAGGTCTACTTATTGGACAAAGCGCTGTATGTTTTACACCAGGCCCCGAGAGCTTGGTACGAGACTTTGTCTCAACACCTACTAGCCAACAAGTTCATTCGTGGAAAAGTGGATGCCACTCTCTTCACTAAAGAGGTCGACGGTCATCTTCTGATAGTTCAGATTTATGTGGACGATATAATCTTTGGGTCGACAAATGAAAATCTATGCAAAGATTTTGAATCAGTGATGAAGCAAAAGTTTGAAATGTCATCAATGGGGGAGATGAAATTCTTTCTGGGTTTACAAGTTGAACAACTTCCTGAGGGAATTTTCATTCATCAGTCAAAGTATGTTCATGATATTCTAGAGAAATTTGGGATGTCAAGTTCTACTCCAGCTGCTACCCCACTTGCAACAAATCATGGGATTCACCCAGATCTCACCGGAGACAGGGCTGATGAAACGTTTTACCGTTCCATGATAGGTTCTTTAATGTACCTAACTGCTTCACGTCCTGATATAATGTACCCAACGTGCCTCGCAGCAAGATTTCAATCTAACCTAAGAGCATCGCATTTGATCATTGTGAAGAGGATATTGCGCTACCTGAAAGGAACTCCTTCACTGGGGTTGTGGTATCCTAGGAAAGGCGACTTTACGCTCGAAGGGTATTCCGATTCGGATTTCGGATGCTGCAAAGTCAATTCAAAATCAACAACTGCAGGATGCCAGTTCTTTGGTCCTAGATTGGTTACTTGGCACTGTAAGAAACAAACGTCTGTGGCGTTATCTACTTGTGAAGTGGAGTATGTTTCTGCTAGCAGTTGCTGCTCTCAGATCTTGTGGATACAGCAACAGATGCGCGACTACGGTTTGCAGTTTCTTCACACATCTCTTTTTGTTGATAATGAGGCTGCTATAAATATAACAAAGAATCCAGTACATCACGCTAAAACTAAACACATAGAAATTCGTCATCACTTTATTCGTGATTGTTTTGAGAAAAAGTTGATACGAATTGAGAAAATCCACACTGACGAACAGAAAGCTGATTTACATACCAAAGCTTTTGATAAAAATCGGTTTAAATATTTGTTAAAACTGAACGGTATGAAGCTTCTTTCGGTGTCGGATGGAATTGTGGGCGTTGATGAACGTACTGTTGCGGATGAAGACGAGAAACAATCTGCAATGGTTTGTCGATTTTTTACTTGTTTTGGTATTTAGGGGGAGTAGATATTTGTATATAGTTTATGTTTTCAGAAAATACAAAAACAGTAAAAAATGCAAAAATACAAAAAACATGATAAAACCTGAAAAAGAGCTTGTGTATATAGGGAAAATGATAGTACATCGGCTAGACGATTACAGTATGCTAAAGATTTGTAAAGTATAAATGAGTTAAACAGTCTCACTGATGATGTGTCGATAGGTTTTCGCACATTTAGTAGATTTATTCGGGATATAAACCTAAATTTCAAACTTGTGAATTTCGTGGGGAACACTACTTGGATATATAGGTAACCCCTGAAATTTCGTTTGAAAGGTCTCATAATCTGATATACTAGGTCTTTATACTCAATGATGTCTGGGGTATTATTCTGGGACTTCTGCTGAACGGTGGTTCTGACCTAGTCCTTGGATAATACTTTCTGCAATGCTTGAAACATAGCATTAAACCCTCAGCATGCCGATGAAACAATAAAATTGATAGTCGCTGCTGTTGTAAGCAAAAAGATCCTCTAAAGGGGACATACCGTAAAGTCGAAGCTGATATCTCTCTGCGTATACGGAAGTATCGACCTGAGATCCCTCGGCCCTCGCATACCTAATTTATATATAGATATCATTGTAGTATACTCACCTGTAAGACTGATTATTGGGATTCTGGATACGGGAGTATATTCAAGAGGTGGGACACATGAATGAGCTAAGTTCATAAGACATCTAATTCGTATCCTGAGTAAATTGAAATTTGTGTGAGAATTTAAGATGGATCAGTATATCGATAATCGAGGTGAATTGTTTAAGTCTGAGTATGAAATGAAGCTTAACGGTACTTGTAATTTGTCTGAAAAGCTGATATGATTCCCTGACACGCTCGCCAAAAATATGTTTGTAAATAGTTTACTTTGTTTACTTTCTGCAATTTAAGTTTTCTGTATTTCATTTCTTAGTTTAGTACACTTTGATAAAATCCAAAAAGATTTTATTTCTGCTTTATTTTCTGACAAACCAAAGTGGAGAGTTGATCGTTGGATTCTCAGATGATTGTAGCAGATGCAGGAGATTCTGGACTGAAGAATGAGGATAGCTTACTTTGATGAAGTTTGAATTGTTTGAAAAGTCAAAAACAAGTTCATTAATTTGATACTTGGTATTTTTAGAAATGTGTAAATTGGTTGAAAAATGTTTTTTAAAATCAGTATTGATTCGTCAAAAGATCAACCAAGGTCATTAATTTGGACTTGGTAGATTAATCAAGTGATCAGGGTCATTAACTTGGACCTGAATACTTGAGTGGATTATTAAAATTGTTTGAGTTTGTGAGTTATTGTTGGAAAGATAGTTTGTAATGTTTGTTGGTTGAGTAACAGGTTTGGACTTCATTATTCCCAACGGAAGCTAATTGTCAAAGCTTGAACCAGATATCTCAGATTCTAGCATATCGAGAGGGGGAGTCTGTGAAAGGGGGAGTCTGGATCAACGGTCAAAGGGAAGATTGAAATTTGAAGTTTAAAGTTTGAAGATAAAGATTGAAGAGAGTTTTTACAATGTTTGAAGAATGATAAAGACAAAGACTTGAAGCCAAAGACTTCATCAACATCCAAGGGGGAGTCTGTTGGTGCACTAAATGTCTGCTGATTACGTCTTAATCAAGTCTTGTGTCTAGATAGGTTGAATGAACACACAATAGGGTTTAAATTAGGGTTTTATATGTTTAAACTTGTGGATTTCGCTTGAAAGGGTTTATGTGTGTTTCAAGCTAAATCAACACAGAAGATTTAGCTTGAAATGGATTCAAGTGAAATCAGATTTAGCTTGAAATGGATTCAAGTGAAATCAGATTTAGCTTGAAATGGTTCAAGCGAAATCAACATAGCTATATATAGGTGATGTGTGTGTCATTTGTAAGAAGACTTGGTCATTGTGTGTGAGACGAAGTGCTGTCGGATTTGTATCAGATTACATTGTAAAAGCACGTAAATCAATCAGAAAAGAAAGATTAAAAGGAAACTAGTTGTTATGATTTTGTTTATGTTGATTCCGCCTTTGTACTCAAGGATGAACTGCCTTAACTGACGTTTCAAGGTAGTAGAACGGTCCAACAGCTGCCGAAGCGTCGTTTGATCTGTAACTTGATTTTAATCAATAAACAAGACGTTTAATAGTGAAACAAGCTGTTTTTAACGTCTGTTTGTTTGTTTCCGCCTCTGAAACAGACTAGAGCTCTTCCGATTGACTCGTTTGGGTTACAACTCGATCCTACAAATCCTACACTGCTGCCATCGACCGGCTTACAGACCGTAAGCCTAACCCCTTGTGGTCCGTATTCACCTCTTACGGACCGTAAATCCATAATCATGCGGTCCGCAACCGACCCAAATCTGAGATTCCCAGTTACGAACCTTGCGGACCGTAAGCTCTAAGCCTTGCGGTCCGTATCCGCTTTCTTATATTATCTCTGTCCAGCTCCACCACCTTACGGAGCGTAAGGTGGTCCCTTTGCGGTCCGTAACCGTTCATCAGAAGACAAAACTTTCAAACTTTTTAAGCTTTGACCATGCATCCTTTACAATTTTGAGTCTTATGCCTTTATCAGCAGGAGGGGACCATGGAATCAGACCTTGCATGTCCTTGAGAGTGTTGTCATGCACTTACATGTTTTGGACTTTATTGATGAAGGTCTTCAATTTAGGATTTGTCGTAAAACTCATAGGATCTATGTAAACTTGAATTATGTACCACCAAGGATAACCAGATTTGAATATAGATGTTTATAAAACATTAAGGTTTGGGATTTACAAATAGGTCACTCGGAGGTATTAATTAAGATGTTGACCCTTTTTAATCCTACCATACATCTTTCAATTGATCCGGGTTTATAACACGTTACCTTCCATGGCACGTGTCTTTATTTTATTGGGCATGATTTTACGAGGTGTTACATCCTCACCCCCTTAAAAGAAATCTCGACCTCGAGATTTACTGAAATAACTGAGGGTACTTTTCTTTCATTGTGGACTCTACCTCCCATGTGTACTCGGGACCTCTACGGGCATCCCATTTAAATTTTACGATCGGCACATGCTTCCTTCGAAGCTTCTTAACTTGTCGATCCTCAATCGACAAAGGTTTTTCCATAAATTTCAGGCTCTCATCTATGTGGACATCCGTATGTGGTATGACTAGGGATTCATCAGCTAGACATTTCTTCAGATTGTAGACGTGGAATACATTATGAATACCACTGAGCTCTTCAGGCAAGTTTAACTTATAAGCCACTGTTCCGGCACATTCAATGATCTCGAATGGTCCTATATACCTTGGGCTTAACTTACCTTTCTTACCAAATCGCATCACTCCCTTCCAGGGTGATACTTTAAGTAGAACCTTGTCACCTACCTCGAACTTTAGAGGTTTGCGCCTTAAATCTGCGTAACTTTTCTGCCTATCCCTGGCAGCTTTGAGACGATCTCGTATCTGTACAATCTTATCTGTCGTCTCCAGGACTATATCAGGTCCTGTTAGTTGGACATCTCCAACTTCTGCCCAACAAACGGGTGTTCTGCACTTTCTTCCATATAAAGCTTCAAATGGTGCAGCTTGAATACTGGAATGATAGCTATTATTATATGAAAATTCGATCAATGGAAGATGATCATCCCAACTTCCACCCAAATCAATAACACAAGCTCGTAGCATATCCTCAAGTGTCTGTCTAGTACGTTCACTTTGACCATCCGTTTGAGGATGATATGCTGTGCTGAAATTTAATCGAGTACCTAGGGATTGTTGAAAACTTTTCCAGAAATGCGATGTATACCTTGTATCCCTATCAGAGATGATAGACACTGGCACCCCGTGGAGAGATACAATCTCGTCCACGTACAGCTGAGCTAACTTATCTGAGCTGTGTGTTTCCTTAATAGGTAGGAAGTGGGCTGACTTAGTCAGTCTATCCACTATCACCCAAATAGTATCATTTCCTCGTTTAGTCTTTGGCAATTTGGTGATAAAATCCATAGTCACCATCTCCCACTTCCAGGTGGGAAGTTCAGGTTGTTGTAGCAAACCTGACGGCTTTTGGTGTTCTGCCTTAACTTGAGCACACGTCAGACATTTGGCCACATAAGTGGCTATAGACTTCTTCAAGCCTATCCACCAATAATTAGCCTTCAAATCCTGGTACATCTTGTCACTTCCAGGATGAACAGAATACATGGAATTATGGGCTTCCTGAAGGATTACTTCCCTAAGCCCTCCATAGACTGGAACCCATATCCGTCCATTTAATCTCAGAATTCCGTCCTTGCCATAGGATAACTGCTCAACAGTTACTCCTAACTTTTCATCAGGATAGTTAGCTTCTAATACAGCTTCCTTTTGCGCGGCTAACAATCTTTCATTTAAACTGTTCTTTAATTCAATGCTCTTGGCATTGATTCTTATGAGCTTAACCCTTTCCTTCCTACTTAAGGCATCGGTAACCACATTTGCCTTGCCTGGATGGTACCGGATTTCACAATCATAGTGGTTTAAAGTCTCCATCCATCGACGCTGTCTCATGTTTAGGTCTTTCTGATTAAACACATGTTGAAGGCTCTTGTGATCAGAATAGATCACACACTTGGTACCATACAAATAATGCCTCCATAGCTTTAGTGCAAATACTACGGCACCCAACTCCAAGTCGTGGGTGGTGTAATTCTTCTCGTGCACTTTTAGTTGTCGGGAAGCATATGCAATAACCTTGCCTTTCTGCATGAGTACACACCCCATACCATTGTGTGATGCATCGCAGTATACTACAAATTCTTCTATTCCATCAGGCAATGTCAACACGGGAGCATTGCTCAGTTTCTGCTTAAGTGTATCAAACGATTCTTGTTGCTTAGGACCCAAATCAAACTTAATATTCTTTCTAGTTAACGAAGTTAGGGGTGCTGCAATCCTTGATAAATTCTCAATAAAACGTCTGTAATATCCTGCCAGTCCTAAAAAGCTACGAATCTCTGTGGGCGTCTTCGGCTCTTGCCAATTTATGACAGCTTCAACCTTAGCGGGATCCACCTGGATACCATGCTCATTAACCACGTGTCCAAGAAACTGGACTTCACGAAGCCAAAATTCACACTTTGAAAATTTGGCATAGAGTTTCTCTTGTTGAAGCAGTGAAAGAATACAACGAAGATGCTTCTCGTGGCAGCTTGATTCTTCGAGTAAATAAGAATATCATCGATGAATACGATGACAAATTTATCCAAGTAGGGCTTGTAGACGCGGTTCATGAGATCCATGAACGCTGCTGGTGCATTAGTGAGCCCAAAAGGCATCACTAAGAACTCGTAATGACCATAACGAGTCCTAAATGCAGTCTTGTGTACATCTTCATCTTTAACCTTCAGTTGATGGTAGCCTGACCTTAAGTCGATCTTGGAGAAGTAACTTGCCCCTTGTAATTGATCGAACAGATTGTCGATCGTGGGCAATGGGTATCTATTCTTGATAGTGACTTTATTAAGCTCACAATAATCGATGCATAGACGCATCGATCCATCCTTCTTCTTTACAAACAGGATTGGTGCTCCCCAAGGAGACGAACTAGGTCTAATGAAGCCTTTGGCTAACAAATTGTCACACCCCAACCGATGGCGGAATCATCGGGGCATGGCACTGAGCGAAACAGATTGTCCAGAAGTTTCCATAACAATTATCAATACTATTCAATTTAAATAATACGTCCCATACCGTATCTCAAACAACAAAATAATTATTACAGACAAAAATCCAGGCAAATATTCTATTCCGACAACTCAGATTTAAATAGACAACAATTGTTTATCTGCTTCTAGAGACCCTTAGTTTGACCACTGCAAACAACTATTTGTTGGGCTCTAAAGCTTTATTCTAGCTTCAAATTCCTACCGAGTGTGCGTCCTAAGCACCTGTCACATACGTTAAAATAAGTCAATACATAAAATGTAAAGGTGAGCATACAAGTTTGATAATAGCATATAGAGTTTGAATTCGTTTACGCGTAACCAACACGTACACATAGTGAAATGAAGCACGTTAGTTATCGACATAGATCCATCGATACCAATGACTGTGGGTTGACTGCCTGATGTGCGTGAAGTGTGTTATGGTTTTAATGTTTATTTTAAGCCCTTTTACACTTTCTTTAGCCAAGTTTTAAATTTATAAAACACGATATTAACTAACACTAAACACACATATGGGCAAGTGCACCCATCGTGAGCGTAGTATAGTGTTGGTAAGATACCGAGGTCGTCCAAGGACACAAGAGCTTTTAGTACCGGTTTATCCTCAACGTCTAATCAAATCAAAAAGTTTAGAAAAATGTTTTAAACTAAGAAAAATAAAAACTAACTAAAATGCTGAAAATAAAAATAAAAGAAAAACAGATAGACAATATGAATCACTTGGTTCTGACTCATGTATAGTGTAACCTTTGATTATTTCCGCACTTTTGCACTTATTTAAGAGATTATCTTAGTTATTGTAGTAGGCCCCTCTTTTGGAGGTGACGTTACCCTCAACCCAGTAGTTTGAGTCAGCAAGGATACAATCCTAAAGGGTCGGATTATTGAAAGATAATTAATTAAGTTATTAATGCAAATTATGGTAGGCCCCTCTTTTGGAGGTGACGTTACCCTCGACTAAGTAGTCTGAGTCAGCAGGGATACAGTCCTAAATAGCCGGGTTATAGTATTAATAGTAGTTAACTTATGAGCACGGGGCGTGTTCAGTCTTTTCTGCTGACACTTGGGCACACCCCCGTGCTGGGCAATAGAAGCTTCTACCACTTTGTCTTTTCTGCTGACACTTGGGCACGCCCCCGTGCTGGCTGAGAACGGGGCGTGTTCAGTCTTCTGTCTTCTTGTTTTGCTTGGGAAGATGCTGTCGTGGGGTCGGGCATGTCACGTTTGTTCCTTTTCTTGTATTTATGTTAGATTTTGCTGTCTTTTTGCTTCTTTTGTTAATTTGAGCTCATTTAATCCTGAAAATACAAAAGGAAGACAAAAGCACACTTTTTCCAACATTAGTACTAAAAAAGGGTTAGTTTTATGCCACAATTGATGTAATTTATATGTTGCATTTTGCACACATCAAATATCCCCACACTTGAATCTTTGCTTGTCCTCAAGCAAAACTCTTTATAATGTGGCTTTACACACCCAAATGGAATGGGTAGAGAAGAAGGTTTTTGGGCTTGTCATAGAGTGTCGGGATTTCCAAGATTCTTTATTTAGTTTTATTTTTATTTATTTACAATCCTATTCGTCATGATTTATTTAAAACTTTTCATAAGATAAATTACTTATTAGGGCATAACATGCCTCTTTAAAATTCTATTTATATACAAGTTCACATACCTCACGGGGATCACTCAACACTCGGCCAAAAATGTATTTTAGTGGATCACTCGAGAGCGGCATGGAACTTACTCCTACCATAGGCTTGCCAAGCAATCAATCCTCCTCCTTTTTAACTTTGTACCTTTGTAAATATCAAGAGGACTTTTTGGGTGAAGGGTTAGGCTTGGGTTAGAGGTAGGTGGTTGGGTTAGTGGTTAGTAGTTTGTAGAAAAAGGGCGAAAAGCGTAACAAGCATCGGTTTTCGTAAGACTTTTTATTTTTGTAACTTTTATTTTGATGAAGCTATTTTTCAAACAAAGTTATTTTTGATGAACTTGCTTGTTTATTTGTTTTTGCTTCATCATCAGCACATTTTTTTTGAAAAGTCATACGAAAACCGAGCTAGTTACTAAAACAAAGGGTTAGAAATGAAAAAGGTTTTGGTGGGTGAAAGGGTGTTTGGTTTGGGTTATGAAATGAAAAGGTTTAGGCTCAAAGGGGTTAACTAGGGGGATTTTGGGTAGGTGATAAAAAAAGGAAAATAATGGTGTAGAAATAAAAAGGGGTTAGTCCTAATGCCTCTATCATTTACTTACTCGGGTTTAAGTTGGTAAGGACCGGGAATGTATTGTCGTGGCAAGTTCTAGAGTCGTAAGAACCAAGCAGCTATTCACACAAGAAACGAAAAATGAGCATTTAGTTTAATGATATGTAATTGTATGCTCAATAAAGGCTCAAAACTCACTTTTGTGGGAATGGGTTTTTATGTGATCAAGTATATATAATCAAATTTTAACTAAGCTTGCCATGCCTTTTCATAATTTTCTTATGTTGGTTCTTTTTATCACGACGCTATCGGTTGTAAATTCGTAAAAATATATAACCTTTTTAGAACTTGAAATTCCCGAATTAAACCTAGACAAGTAAAAAAAATGAAAATTTTTGAAAAAATTTGGGGTGATTAGCGGTTCCAATAGAGTTTTGTGTAAGGCTTGTGTTTAGGACTTGCAAGATTCAAGGTTTTAGCATCCCCCCCACACTTAAATTACACATTGTCCTCAATGTGTCCCAAAAATAAGTTTTTAGGTTGATTGAATGATAAAAAAAGGTGTAAAAAGCAAAAAAATTATGTTACTGGGCGCTGAACACGGCCCCGTGTTGTCCGGGCACGGCCCCATGTTCAAGTGCCAGTAACAAAAATTAAACAAAAGAAACAGAAGCCTGGACACGGGGGCGTGTTGGGTGAACACGGCCCGTGTCCAGTTTACCTGAACTGGGTATTTCTGCAGACTGTGCAGCACGAGGCCGTGTTGGGCGGACACGGCCCGTGCCGAACTTACTGTAAACGAAGAATTTTGTCGGAAGGTCCTGTTTTCCTGCATGGGGTACTGGTTCAAGCTTCCCTTGTATCCTTTGCCATCTCAAGTGTGTTTTATTCCTGAAAATTAAAACTAACTAGAAAACATAAAAATTAATCTAAACTAAACTAAGGATAGTTCCGCGGAATGCCTCCGTGGTGCGCCACGTTTATAAGGGTCCTTGGCTAGACCCAAAGCCTGGTCATATATCACTCAAGTGGGATGTTTCGCATCCCATGTTGCACCGTCGGAGAGCGTCATCCAAGCTTGAGTCTATGACCTTCATGTAGTCGACCGGGTTTTCGTCTTCTACTCTCCTTCCAACTCCAAACTTTACTTCCTCGTCCCCAAACTTCAATGTTAGTGTTCCGTCATTCATGTCAACCACTGCTTGGGCGGTGGCTAGAAATGGCCTCCCGAGGATGAGAGGAACATCGGCGTCTTCTTCCATGTCTAGGATGACAAAGTCGGTTGGGAAAACGAAATTGTCAACTTTAACCAATAGGTTTTCTGCGACACCTTGTGGAATTTTGACGGATCTGTCGGCGAGTTGTATGCTCATCTTTGTAGGACTCGTTGTTCCTAGGCCGAGTCGTTTGAACATTGATGTGGGCATGAGGTTAATGCTAGCCCCAAGATCGGCTAATGCATTACGAACGGGGATTCCCCAATCGAGCAAGGAATTGTGAAGCTTCCGGGATCGATTTTCTTTTGTGGAAGTTTGTTGAGTACTAAGGCGGAGCATTCTTCGCCTAAGTTAACTAATTGCAATGATTCAATTTTCCTTTTATGAGTGAGGAAGTCCCTCATAAATTTTGCATATTTAGGCATTTGGGTAAGTACCTCGATAAAAGGAATATTAACATGCAATTGTTTTAGTAAATTTTCGAACTTTGCGAATTGCTCATCGGTCTTTTGACGATTTAACCTACCGGGGTAAGGAATTGGAGGAGTCTTGGTGGGCTCTTGATTTGGTAAAGAAGCCTTTTCTGGTTGGGGTGCGGGTGGAGTCGTGGTTTGGCTGGACTGGCTTCTTTCAATTGATGGTAATGCAGCCTCCTCGGGACCCACGGTTCGATTTCTCAATGTGATGAGATGTACTTGTGCTTTTGGGTTGGTTTCGGTATTGCTAGGTAACGCGCCTTGTGGTCTCTCGGAGAAATTTTGAGCTATTTGATTTAATTTTTTTTTCAATGTTTTGAATGCTAGCTTGTTGATTTCTAAAATTCGATTCCAATTGTTGAAATCGATCCGAGTTTTTATTTTCGGTGTCGGAGATGAGGCGAGATACAGTATCTTCAAGCCTTTCTCTTCCACCTTGTTGTTGAGAAAAATTTTGTGGTTGTTGAAAGTTAGTTCGTTGGTTTTGTTGGTTACTACTATTGCCGGGATCTCTCCAACCGAGGTTAGGGTGGTTACGCCATCCTTGGTTGTAGGTACCCGTTGGTGGACCCGACGGCCTAGGTCTGTTATCAATGTAGTTTACCGTTTCTATTTGTTCATCTAATTCTTTCATACAACTCCAATTTTCATGTGGCCCACCACACCCTTCACAAGCCATAACCGAGGCAGTTTTTGTAATTTCTAGCCTTTTGATTTTCGAAGAGAGGGCCTCGATTTGGGCTTGTAAAGAAGTGCTTTCATCAACCTTATGGGCGCCCGGGGCAATAGATTTATTACCTCGGGGAGTGTGCCATTGAAAATTGGTTTGAGCAATTTCCTCAATTTGATTATATATTTCATTTGGGCGACGATTACCTAAAAGTCCCCCGGAGCTTGAATCAAGTGTTTGCCTTGTGTGTGGCAACAACCCATTGTAGAAAGTGGATACTTGTTGCCATACCGCAAGACCGTGATAAGGACACTTTCTTAGTAGCTCCTTGAACCTTTCCCAAGTTTCATATAAGGATTCCCCATCCTCTTGTGAGTATGTATTAATTTCAGTCATTAATTTAGCCGTTTTAGCAGGAGGGAAATACTTATATAGAAACTTTTGGGCTAGTTCATCCCAGGTGTTTACTGAGCCAACTGGGAGGGTGTTAAGCCAAGCCTTAGCTTGGTCTTTTAGCGAAAATGGAAACATTCAAAGGCGGATGGCGTCATTTGATGCTCCATTGATCCGAAAGGTATCACATATTTCTAAGAAATTAGTAATATGTAGATGGGGATCCTCGTCCGCAAGCCCATGGAAGGTTGCGGAGTTTTGAAGCATTTGTATCAAATGTGGTCGAAGTTCGAAGTTATTGGCTTCGACATTCGGTGCATTGATAGCGGCGCCTAGATTACCTACGGTGGGCCGTAGGTAATCCATGAGGGTATGTTGGTCCGCCATTGGAAGTGGGTCCCCCGAAACTTTCTCTTGATTTTTAGCCTTAAGTCTTTTTCTGAGAAAGCGTTCGGGTTCTTCTAGAGGTTTTTTTATGTCTCTACTAGAACTGGAGCTCATGCACTACGTAGGAAGTTCAAATGTGGCGCCTGGGTCCCTAATCCTGCAATAAAAACAGAAAAGAACGTTGGTCAGAAGGTTCACCACGGCCCCGTGCTCAGTGAATACGGCCCGTGGTCGGAGATATAGTGTTTGTTTCCCGGATCCCTGATACTGGGAGTTGGACACGGCCCCGTGTTGCACTGACACGGCCCTGTGCTCAGCTCTCTGTAACTCGGAAAATAAAAACTGCCAGTGATAGTGCTGGGCACGACCCGTGTCCGACCAGGCACTGCCCGTGCTGAGCTCTGCAGAAACTGAAAAACTAAGAAAAATCCTAAAAAAAATGATAAATAAAAAAAAACGATTAGGCCGTTGATTCCTAACTTTCTTAAAATCCTTGTGTCCCCGGAAACGGCGCCAAAAACTGGATGTGCGTGAAGTGTGTTATGGTTTTAATGTTTATTTTAAGCCCTTTTACACTTTCTTTAGCCAAGTTTTAAATTTATAAAACACGATATTTACTAACACTAAACACACATATGGGCAAGTGCACCCATCGTGAGCGTAGTATAGTGTTGGTAAGATACCGAGGTCGTCCAAGGACACAAGAGCTTTTAGTACCGGTTTATCCTCAACGTCTAATCAAATCAAAAAGTTTAGAAAAATGTTTTAAACTAAGAAAAATAAAAACTAACTAAAATGTTGAAAATAAAAATAAAAGAAAAACAGATAGACAAGATGAATCACTTGGTTCCGACTCGTGTATAGTGTAACCTTTGATTATTTCCGCACTTTTGCACTTATTTAAGAGATTATCTTAGTTATTGTAGTAGGCCCCTCTTTTGGACGTGACGTTACCCTCAACCCAGTAGTTTGAGTCAGCAAGGATACAATCCTAAAGGGTCGGATTATTGAAAGACAATTAATTAAGTTATTAATGCAAATTATGGTAGGCCCCTCTTTTGGAGGTGACGTTACCCTCGACTAAGTAGTCTGAGTCAGCAGGGATACAGTCCTAAATAGCCGGGTTATAGTATTAATAGTAGTTAACTTATGAGGGGGTCAAAGCGTTTGGACCCCCGCCATCCAATACCGTTAAGTATTGAAGGAGGTCCTACTAAATTTGACCCAGGTCCATTGCAGGACCTCTAAACGCTGAACAATGGCTAGACTCTTACCAAACCGTTCCCTTAACCCCCGACCAGGTAGCCAACATACCTCCATATAGACCGTGGAGATATGAATGGTGAAAATATTTTATTTTATATAGACAGTAAAATAATGTCAAGACACCACGGACAAACGACAAGGAAGAATCACCTTCAACATAAGAAACTAGTTATTAAAGTCATTAATACAAAACCAAGTAAAAAGTGCGAAAAAATTGAAAATAAAAAGTATTACACTAGACACTTGTCTTCACCAAGTGATGTAAGAGACTTAGGCAAACATGGCCTTGATTGTCAAGAACTCTTACGATCAATCTTGGACCCCGAGACGACTCACACACTCTACGATGGACAATGGATGATGGTGGTGGATGATGGTGTTATGGTGGTGGTGGGTGGTGGGTGAAGTGTGAGAGAGGTGGTGTGCCAAGGGATGGTTTGAGCTTGAGCCAAGCACTCCTATTTATAGGCTGAATAGAAGCTCGGGCACGACCCCGTGTCCAGTGGCCACGGCCCCGTGTCCACATCCTCTCTTTCTTCATTTAATGCAGCTTGTCTTTATTAGTTGACCACGCCCCCGTGTCCGCTGAGCACGACCCTGTGTGCAGAAGAATCTTTGTACTATGAAGATTTTCCTGGATTGTGCGAATCTTATAGTTGATCACGGCCCTGTGTCCGCTGAGCACGGCCCCGTGGAGGGCAATAGAAGCTTCTACCACTTTGTCTTTTCTGCTGACACTTGGGCACGCCCCCGTGCTGGCTGAGCACGGGGCGTGTCCAGTCTTCTGTCTTCTTGTTTTGCTTGGGAAGATGCTGTCGTGGGGTCCGGCATGTCACGTTTGTTCCTTTTCTTGTATTTATGTTAGATTTTGTTGTCTTTTTGCTTCTTTTGTTAATTTGAGCTCATTTAATCCTGAAAATACAAAAGGAAGACAAAAGCACACTTTTTCCAACATTAGTACTAAAAAAGGGTTAGTTTTATGCCACAATTGATGTAATTTATATGTTGCATTTTGCACACATCACTGCCCGAGGCAGTTCGCAATACATGATTACCACCATAATCCATGCAAGTAATTGTCCTTAACAACCCCCGTGTGAATGGGTGCTGAGTCCAAACTATAGTACTATCGTTGCTAAGGCAGGTAGACAACATTCCATGTGTAAACATAACAAACAAGCATTCATAAGCCACGTATAACATGCATTAACGGTTAGCGTTCAAATAGAATTGAGTAGTGTGATAGTTGTAATTTGAATATTCGTAACGTATGTAACACCCAAAAGTGCGTAAAGCAAAAAGGGATGGAGTATACTCACAGCGGTTGATGGATTGAAGGGAGCGCTTAGGGAGTAAGATTAGCCTGAATAGATTCGATAGCATAACGATGAGTGACGTTTTACGCGTCAAATGGTGCAACGTGCAAATGGGTCGGATAGTGGTTCGATTGGATGGTAATCCGATCGGATGACTATTCGAGTGGATTGTTTCTTTCTATAAGAAGAATGTGTTTGTGTATGATGGCTTGGCTTTTGAAGTTTTCGTTGTAGCATTCTAAAAACATTGAAGTATCTCTGTCTTTCAAGTCAGTCGATCGGACGGTGGTCCGGTCAGACGGCGACTTGGTGAAGTGGTCCATAGGACAACCCTTAATGATGTTAAAAGACGAAGTTATCTTCCACTTAATCGCGTAATTGTCTTGAATTAGATAACTATGAATGCTTATGTTTCAGGTGCAGTTCAGGAGCTAAAAAGAGTTAAAACGCAGCTTTGGACGGTTTGGAGATGAACGGGTCGTGCGTGGAAGGAACGAAGAAACAAAGCATATGAATCAGGGCTCCACCGTAAATTACGGTGGCCACCGTAATTTACGGTGGCCCTAAAATTCACCTGTTTCTCCACCGTAACTCAGACTTAAACCACCGTAACACCTTGAAGACCACCGTAACTTATGGTGGCACCGTAAGTTACGGTGGAGGCTGCGACAGAAACCGTAACTGCCTCATTTAATCAGTTTTGGGGTGTCTTTTCACTGATCTCATCATTAGACAGTTTCTCTGCAACTAGGGGCGATTTGGGCTGTTCTTGCTTGGTTCCAAACATTTCTAAACGATTAGTTTGTGTTTTTGATGCGTATGAACATTAAACTTATTGCTATGATGATTCACCAAGCTATGTGTGGCTAAACTTATGGTGATCATCCTGAATTGAAGGTTTGTCTATGACTTTTGTGTTTGGATTCGTATTTCTAGAATAATAGACTTACAATGCTTGTTTGTTTATTATGGTGTGTGAATGTTTGTTTGTAAATTGTTGATTGATGTTATAATCATATTCTAAACCGTACGTTCTTGGTGTCGTTGACAATCGAGATATCACGGGAGGGATTAGGGTTGGATATTAATCAATTGGTTATCGGGTAACAACCTCGCATTTTCATAATCCGAGTACTTAGTTCCCTTTTATCACAACAAACAATTATACATGAATCATGTCTCTGTGATTCTTTCTAGTGAATTTAAACACAATTGTCAAAAGCAAACCAGAAGTTTAGGAAGGTCGCTTTCTCCTAATCTGCTTTACAACCTACCTTTGATTTGAAGTTAATTAGATAATTTTAGTTTTAAAACCAAACAATCCAAATTATTGATCTTTACTTTTTGCAACGTAGGTTAATTTTAGTTTAAGAACAAAACAACATAATCGACATATTTTCCACATACTCCCTGAGTTCGATACCCATTTACCACTATCTATAGTTGTTATTGGGATTAAATTTACGTGACCACGACATCACGTCAAATTTTGGCGCCGTTGCCGGGGAGTAGTGCGCAACGTGTGTCAGTTTGTTAGTTTTGCTTTGTTATTTTCGGGTTTACACTGGTGTGTTTAGTGTGCAGGTTCTACAGGTGCATGCATACTAGAGGCTCTCACAAAGCGTCACCATTGTCATTTGATCTGGAGATCGAAAGAACATTTAGGCAAAATCGTGTGTTAGTACGAGAAAACAGAATTATTGGTTCACCTACATCACCTATCACACCACGAAACAACATGCAAGAATCTCAATTACCACCCACAACGGGTCAAACGACCTCATCATTCATACCTACTTCCACACAACCATCACCAAACACCACTATACCTAACACCACTACAATTCCTACTCCACCTCATGATACTACACCATCCAACACTACACAACCGATTACTACTCAAGTTGAACCCAATCTTACCTTTAGTCCTTCAGCCACAATCCCACCATTATCACACTTCTTTCCTCCATCTACGGGTCAATCATCTTCCCACTATTCAATACCACCAAATTCAACCATTATCCATGCTACTTCAACATTCAGACCATCGAACCAATCGGGCTTTCAATACTCTACCCTTCCATTTGGGCAATCTTCGGGAATAGGGGGAGATGGATATGAGGAAGGATATGAGGATTTTGAGGGTTATGATGAAGACGGGTACGCTTACGCTTATGGGGGTGATGGTGATCAAGGGGAGTTTGCTTATGTGCATGGCCAATCTCAAGGAATGGCAAGTGTTGGTGGAATGCCACAACAACAACAACTCATTCCACAACATATTAGGCCAAGGCCACAAGGGCCACCAATGCAATGCCCTATACCATTGCAAGAAGTTCGGCCACAAAATGTACAACCACAATTTCAAAGGCCAATTCAACACCCACCGATGCCGCAACAACAATTTCAACAACCATTCGCACCACAAGGGCATATACCAAGACCAATGGGTCCTATTCATCCAAAGGGTCGATTGGGTGTACCAAGAAGGCATCTTAGGGAACATGCGCGGGGAATTGAAGCACATTTTAGGCCGGTAATTACTCACAACCCTTCACCGGTGGTTATTCCTCACAACAATCAAGGAAGAACTTTTGAAGTGAGGACTAATTCCTTACAAAGTTTGCCGAAATATAAGGGGTTAGCAACGGAGGAGCCTTATTTCAATTTGGAGGCTTATGACTCAATTTGCAATACTCATGGGAGTCAAGGTTTTTTGGCTGATGATGTCAAGTTAATTTTGTTTCAATTTTCGTTGGAGGATAAGGCAAAGAAGTGGTTCTACACTTTGCCTTCAACATCTATTTATACTTGGGCGGAGATGCAACAAATTTTCCTAGACGAATTTTATACCGCTCAAAAGACCAACGATGCTAGGAAGGGGTTGAGGAGTTTTCAACAACAACATGGTGAACTGTTTCATGAGGCTTTTGAGCGTTTCAATATGATGATCAAAAATTGCCCTCACCATGGAATTGAACTGTGGGAAATAATGAATGCCTTCCACGAGGGGTTGAGTGCCGAAGATGCTCGTGATTTAATGTCTATTACCGGTGGGACTTTTGGTACAAATTACGAGAATGATGATTGGGAGTTTTTGGAGAACATGGCAACTACATCAAAAAGAAAAGCTCAAGCATCGAGGAGAGCACGACCGGCCATTGCCCGACCTCAAGTGCACGCAATAGATGATGGTAATGTTCAAACCACTAACCAAATTTATGATGTTTGTGCATTGTGCAATGAAATAGGTCATGCGGCTGAAAATTGCCAAGGAATGGTGGAAGGGTAATATGAAGACGTTCATGCGGTTCAAGGTCAAGGAGGGGGTGGTAGAAATTACAACATGAATTCCAACACATACCACCCCGGGTTACGAAATCATCCTAATTTCCGTTATGGGAACGCAGCGAACCAAGCTAACCCAAACTTTCAAGGAGCTCAAGGTAACTTTGTACCTCGCCAACAATATAATCAAGGCAACTATAGAGGTGGAAACAATTATGGGTACCAATGGCAAGTTCAACAAACGGGTCAAAGTGGTTCGGGTCAACCTTCGTCAAGCGGGAATGAAGTCATGGATATGCTTCGGGCTATGCAACAAGATATGCAAAAATGAAATCAACTCGATGAAGTTCGAATGCAAAAGGATGAGGTTCGTGACAAGAGCATCCAATCACTAACAACCCAAATGGGTCAATTGGCAACCGATGTGGCGGAATTGAAGAAAAGCAAGGGTCAACTTCCTAGCGACACCAAGGTAAATCCTTCGCACGGTTCATCAGGAGGTAATATTAATATTAGTCATGTTAGTGTATTGAGAAGTGGAAAAGAGTTTAAAGCCAATTTGTCACCCGAATTGGTTGAGGTGGTAGTTGAGGACATCACGGGTAATGATAGTGATGATGAAGTTTCACCGGTTAAAACTAAAGAATCAAAAGTTAATAAACCGGGGTTGGGTGAAAATGAAAAAAGTGAAAAAGTTGAGGGTGAACCGAGTCAAGTTCCGTTTCCATCGGCTTTACTTGACCCGGGTAGAAAAAAATTTATTGCAACAAGAGGTCCCCAAAAAGATGAGTTGTGGGACATGTTTAGACAAGTGAAAATTAATCTTCCACTACTTGATGCAATAAAACAAGTACCCCGCTTATGCTAAATTCCTTAAGGAATTATGCACACAAAAGAGGCAACAAAAGAAGAAAATGCCTAAGCGGGTAGATTTGACTGGGCAAGTGAGTGCGGTCTTAAATGGGGAGCTTCCTCCTAAGCTCCAAGATCCGGGCACGCCATTGATTAACATACATGTTGGTAATTTTCAAATGGCTAAGGCGTTGCGAGATCTTGGAGCCGGAGTTAGTATTTTACCGGGGGGCTTATATGACCAATATGATTTTGGTCCGTTAGCAAGGGTGGAGACAACGGTTGTTTTGGCCGATTTGTCTCATAAGCTACCCCGGGGTATGGTTCAAAATGTAATTGTTAAAATTGATGAGTTTTATTACCCAGTTGACTTTCTAGTCTTGGACTACTCGTCCGCAGACCCAAAACAACAACAAAACGTAATTTTGGGTCGGCCATTTTTGAGCACCGCACATGCAGTGATCGATTGTAGATTTGGTACAGTCGACATGACTTTTGGGAATCGAAAAATGTGTTTGGATGTTTTTACTAACAATTCTAATGCTAACGGTGTTGATGAGTGTTTCATGGCAGATTTAGTTGATGGATGCAACCCGCATAAGTATGAGGAGGATGGTATGGATATTTGCTTGTGTGATTTTTCTGAACAGGTACATGCTTATGCACTACGGGTTGAAGAGGAAAAACAAGATGCCATGGCCTTGAAAGAAGGTCGACCGCCATGGACTCACCAATTCGAAGGCTTACCGGCGGAAATTAGCTCGGCTACTAAACCATCGTTAGAGGAACCGCCAAAGTTGGAACTTAAAGACTTGCCGAGCCACTTGAAGTATGCGTTTTTAGGGGATAATGACACTTTACCGGTCATTATTGCCTCTAATTTAGAGTTGGCACAAGAGCAAGCGTTGTTGGAAGTTTTGAAAGAAAACAAGGGAGCTATCGGATGGACGATTGCCGATCTCAAAGGAATTAGTCCATCAATTGTCATGCACAAAATCATTACCACCGAAGATGCCAAACCAACACGAGAAGCTCAAAGGCGATTGAATCCGAACCTGAGGGAGGTAGTAAAAAAAGAGGTGATCAAATGGTTGGACGCGGGAATCATCTATCCGATTTCGGATAGTGCTTGGGTGAGTCCCACCCAAGTTGTGCCTAAGAAGGCCGGCATTCAAGTAGTCAAGGATGAAAGTGGTGAACAAATTGCCACCCGACCGGTCACCGGGTGGCGTGTATGTATTGACTACCGAAAGTTGAATGCCGCCACTTCTAAGGACCATTTCCCGCTACCTTTCATTGACCAAATTATTGAAAAATTATCGGGTCAAAAATATTACTGCTTTTTGGACAGGTATTCGGGTTACAATCAAATAGCAATACACCCGGATGACCAACACAAGACCACCTTCACTTGTCCATATGGCACCTTCGCTTTTCGGCAAATGCCATTTGGCTTGTGTAATGCACCGGCAACTTTCCAACGATGTATGATGAGTATCTTCTCGGACATGGTTGGAGAGTCGCTTGAAGTGTTTATGGATGACTTCTCAATCTTTGGCACTAGTTTTGAATCTTGTCTCAATGAATTACAAAAAGTTTTAAAAATATGTGTTGAGAAAAATTTAGTGCTTAGTTTGGAGAAAAGTCATTTCATGGTGCAAAAGGGCATTGTGTTGGGTCACGTAATTTCTGAAAGGGGAATGGAGGTGGATAAGGCAAAAATACGGGTAATAGCATCTTTGCCACCTCCGAAAAATGTTAAGGGTGTAAGGTCATTTTTGGGACATGCGGGGTTCTATAGACGTTTCATGAAAGGTTTCAGTGTTATCACCAAACCTTTATGCAACTTGTTTTTAAAAGATGTCCCATTTGATTTTACTAATGAGTGTATGCAAGCTTTCACTGTTTTGAAGGAACACTTGGTCAAAGCTCCTATTTTGCAACCACCGGATTGGTCAAAACCGTTCGAGATCATGTGTGACGCAAGCGACACTACCATTGGTGCAGTTTTGGGTCAACGGGTTGATAAAAAGCTGGTGGTGATTTACTATGCAAGCAAAACTTTATCCGAAGCGCAACTCAATTACACCACATCCGAAAAAGAATTGTTAGCGGTGGTGTATGCTTTGGATAAGTTTCGTGCGTATATTTGGGGGAGCAAGGTGGTGGTATATTCGGATCATAGTGCGGTCCAATATTTGATGGAGAAAAAGGACGCGAAGCCCCGCTTAATTAGGTGGGTGTTGTTATTACAAGAGTTCGATTTGGAAATTCGAGATAAAAAGGGAAGTGAGAATGTAGTAGCAGATCACTTGTCTTGGATTTCGGTGGAAGGAATTGATGATGTGAGTGAAATAAATGAAAGCTTTCCCGACGAGCAACTTTTAGCCGTTTCCACCTTTATTGCACCGTGGTATGCTCACTATGTCAACTATTTAGCCACGGGTGCCATACCGAATCATTGGACCAAGAAACGAAGACAACAATTTATGGTCCAAGTGAAGCAATACATTTAGGATGAACCGGATCTCTTCAAGATTGGACCGGATCAAGTTATACGAAGGTGTGTGCCCGAGACAGAAGTGTTGGAAATTTTGACCCATGCTCATTCATCCGCATGTGGAGGTCACTTTAGTGGGCATAAAACAGGTTACCGGGTTCTCTCATGTGGGTTTTATTGGCCCACAATTTTCAAGGATGCATGTGAGTTCGCTAGAAACTGTGTAAACTGCCAAAAGATGGGAAGTATATCGAAGAGGGATGAGATGCCATTACAACCAATCTTGGTTGTAGAGATATTTGATGTATGGGGTATAGATTTTATGGGTCCCTTCCCGAATTCAAATGGTTTTCTATACATTTTGGTAGCGGTGGATTACGTCTCGAAGTGGATTGAAGCTATTGCAACACGAACAAACGACCATTCAGTTGTTTGTAAATTTGTTCAATCCAACATCTTCTCTCGTTTTGGCATTCCGCGTGTTATTATAAGTGATGGTGGTTTGCATTTCAAGAACTTCAACTTCGGGAAATTATTGAAGAGGTATAGCGCGAATCACCGGATTGCCACACCTTACCATCCGCAAACGAGTGGACAAGTCAAAGTGTCCAACCGTCAAATCAAAGAAATTCTCATGAAGACGGTAAGAACGAATAGGAAGGATTGGTCGAGTAAATTGGACGATGCGTTGTGGGCATACCGAACAGCCTACAAAACTCCTATTGGCACAACACCTTACCGGATGGTTTATGGGAAGGGTTGTCATTTGCCAATGGAGTTAGCGCATCGAGCTTATTGGGCAATCACTACGGTCAATGCGGATTACAATGAAGCGGGAAAGATGAGGAAGTTACAATTGTGTGAAATTGAAGAGCTTAGAGACGAGGCGTATGAATGTGCATCGGCGTATAAAGATAAACTCAAGAAGGTACATGATGCAAAATTGAGAAAGAAAACGTTTGAAGTGGGTCAAAACGTTTGGTTGTACAACTCAAGACTTAAGATGTTTGCGGGCAAGCTTAAAAGTAAATGGATGGGCCCGTATGTTGTTCGGCGAGTTGGAAGGTTTGGTGACGTAGACATCCAAGACGAGCAAACACATAAACAACAAACGGTGAACGGTCACCGGTTGAAACCATACTTGGAGGGGCACGACATAAACAACTTGGAGCTTGACAAAGTGGGCTACATTCTACGCCCGGTCGATGAGGAACAACCGTGAGAGGCCCAGGTTTGGTAGTGTAAATAGTAGCATTTCATTTTGTTTTGTTTTGTATAGTTTGCACAATTACCGTATTTCCTTGAAATCCGTGTTTGAAACGAGAGTGGGGATATTCGGATCACGAATTACTCTAACAGTGTGTTGAGGACAACACGGGACTTTCGAGGGGGTAGGGTGATTTTTGCATATTTTTGAAAAAAAAACACAAAAAAATCGAAAAACTGAAAAAAATCTAAAAAAAAAAAATAACACTTAAAATCTCAATTTTCAGCAAAGCATAGATGCCCAGGGGCCACCGTAATTTACGGTGGCACCATAATTTACGGTGGCCTATAATTTTTTTGGGTTTTTACGGTGTGACCCTACTGAGTTACGGTAGGAATTGTTGGCCAGCATCCACCGTAATTTACGGTCCACACCGTAATTTACGGTGGACCTGGCGAGACCAAGGGTCGTTCCTGGGCAGCGTTTTGTATAAAAAAAAAATAGCAACAATCATTCACGTGACTTAACCCCAGCCATTCCTTTTTCTTTCATTCTTCCCTCACCACAAACATTATTCATCACTTTTATCTAAGACCCACAAGATCCCTATTCTTCTTCAACCTTCAATCCTTCCTATCTCTTTCAATTCTCAACCAAATCAAGTGAAATCGGAGTCTATCTTGGCTAATTTTTCACGCACTTTCTGATTTTGAGAAGAGATTGGTGAAAAAACGAAGTTTTTGGGTTCGAATTCCAAAGCCTAGGTCCGAAAATTTTAGGGGTTTTTGAAGTTTTTGTTTCACAAGTGTGTTAGCATCTTCAAACCAAGGTATGGAAGCTTATTTGTTATATTTTGATGGTACATTGTGAAAAGTAAGGTTATTTAGGTTATTTGTTCATACCCACTTGCTTGTTCATAGTTTTGATTTGTTACTTGTTACTTGAACATGGTTATGGTTTGTAGATGTAGGATTGATAGTAAAGTAGTGAACTTTTGGGAATCTTTACATTGTAGAGACACCATGCCCAATTTTTGAAAAATTTATAAACTCTTGGTTCACTAACATCTACAACCATAGTGACAAGCAAGTGTGGGAATATTTTGGAGAAAAGAGTCTAATTTTGTTTTGTTTGGTTGTGTTGTTTGCCTTAATGTGTGTAGGAAAATGGTTAAGACAAAGGAAAAAGCCGTAGCAAGTTCGTCTTCTTCGTCTAAAGATAAGGGCAAGCGGCCGGAACAACAACCGAAAAAGAGACAATATTTGGGTCGAGTTGATGAAAGTGAAAGTGAAGATGAGGAAATGGAGTTGGACCCGGCTGAAAAGCCAAAATGGGACTCGGGTCCATTGGATGACCAACCGGAGCATTGGCAACCGACACTCTACCACGACAGTATGAATAGATTGAAAAACAAGGCTGCCGAATTTATTTGCGAGAGAGAAGTTAATGAGGTTCAATTTGGTTCGTTTGGTGTGTTTGCTAAATTCCGCGCTCTAGGATGGGAGGGGGCACTTAGTTGCTATGATAAGGATAAAAACAACTTGTTCATAACCGAAATACAAGAATGGATGGCAACTCTTAAGTGCAACACATATGAAAAGCCATCACAAATGAAGCTAACGGGTATAGTGCATGGGATTCTGGTAGAGATGTATTTTGACACGTTGAAGAAGCTTGGGAAATATGATAGTCTTCCAGCTTGTGACTACATGATTCCCACTCTTGATAACCTTTTGGTAAAGCCGGAAAAGCATCCCCGTTGGAATGATATGTTGGCGACATTGTTTTTGCCTGGTACTTATCATGGAGTCTTGTATCGGAAGAATTTGAGAATCGAAGCAAAGTTGTTGTTGGCGATTTGCCTCTTGAATGTCATACCACGAAGGGGGGACAAGGAGCAAGTGAGGTACCCGGAAGTACCCGTCCTCTATTCGCTACTTCATGGGTCTCCACGTTTTCCAATCCGATATCTAATCATGAACCACTTATGGATTTGTCGAAACAAGTTAGGTAGAGATATCGTCCCGTATTGCCGAATAATCACGGGATTGATGAAACAGCAAAAGGCAATAACGTCTGAAGATAGAGGGGCAACAAAAAGGCATCAGCCTTTTACTTTAGACAAGTTGGGGATTGGTTGGACATACACACAATCGGAGCGGTATCATAAGCTCAAGTCAGAGGAGCAGAGATGGAGAGCATTAAAGGTGGGTGCACGAGATCTTCTACCGGGTGAAGAAGATGAGCCGGAAAGTGATGCGGAGATCCTAAGTGGTGATGATGATTATGCGGACGAGCCGCATGGTGGTGAGCATGGTGGAAATGTGGGTCGAGGGGGCCAAGGGGGTTATGGTGGTGCCTTTTACGATTATACGGAGCGGTCCTATGAGCCGGGTTGGGCTTATGATGGCACGATGCAAGAAGTGATCGAGAATCAACGTCCTCCGGCACCCATTTTTGAGACATGGTCGGGTTCGGAGAGGACGTTATTTGATCAACATACAAGGATGAGTGCAAGCTTGGAGCGGTCTTTGAAACATAGCTTTGATCGTCAAGAGGCGAGGAATCGTACACACGCGTATTCCCATGAATTGGAAATGAATAGTCGATACAATGATGATCAAGCGAGAAGAATGCATGCAGATTGGCACGCCAGGCGGCCGGTGGTTGTGGATCCGCAACATGTGGATTATGCGTCTCTACCACCGTATGATGGCAGTGTTTCGTATCCAACCCCGCCGCTCCATCATTCACAATGGATCGATCCGCGACAACAAGAAGGAGCTCAACAACAAGGTGGGAGTAGTAGCGGTTCATTTGCATTTGGAGAATGGAATGACATGATGTCTTCCATTTTTGGACCTCCGGGATCACACTATTACTAGTCAGGTTGTGTTCCTTCCTTGTATATTTTGTGAATATTTAATTAGTTTGATATGTTTATGGTTGGGCGGTTAGGTGGTGTATGATTGTGATGGTTGTTTGGGTTGGTGGAAGTTGGCGGTGTGATGTTTAGAAAGAAGAAAATATAAAAAAATATAAAATGAAAAAAATCCAAAAAGAAATTTGTGGTTTGAGTGTTGAGCTTTCAGTTGATGTGAAAGAGTTTTAAGTGATCAAATCCTCCTAAAACCATACATTGGGGTCAATGTATCCCAAGTGTGGGGATGGGGGGAAATTTTTGAAGATTTTGAAAAAGTTTTAAATCAAGCGAAACGATGTGAGAATTTGAACACCCTAGATTAACCCCAATTGATGCACCGGCAACCTTGATACCCTTTTATTCTTGGTGAGAGTTGAAGCCACACTCTTGTAAATAAATAATACTTATCTTTGATGAGAGTGGCTACGGGTGGGGGTGCATTAGAACTTGTGCCTTGATACGGTTTGAATCTTTAGTTGGACATGAATGCGAAAAGGATAAGGGCAATTACGTAGCCTCGTTTTTAGTGTGTGTGAGTGTGGGATTTGGGGGGTTGGTCCTCATAAGTATATATATGAGCATGGTTGCGAGAGGGGCGGGGGTTTGGACATTTAATTGCCTAATTTTGTGCCTAAAAGCCTATCATTTGTTACCCCTAGCTAGTTACCTAAAAATTTACCCAACTTAACCCGGTCTTATAGTGTTAGTAGTAGTAGTTTAGTAGTATGATGTAGATATGTTTGATGCTTTATTGTATGGTTGTTTGTTCAATGAAAAAAAAAAGCAATGAAAAAAAAAGCAATGAAAAAAAATATGAAAAAGAAGTGATGTTTAGTTGTTTTGTATATTTTAGTTAAATTGGTAGTTGTTAGTTTGCTTTATTGTGTAATAAAAAGACCGGGTTAAGTTTTCGCTACTTCATATATATTCCATTTCCTACCCATACACCTAGCCACGTTACAACCTTGAAAGTCCCTTTGATTTGCATTCATGTTTGACACATTTTAGGAGAAGAATTGATTTAGGTACAAGCCTATAGTTGTGCAACCGCCCGTTAGCCTTTGTGTATCTAGCTCATATTGCTAGTGCCTACTTGTTACCGAGAGGAGAGATTTAGCGAGGGGTGTGTTATTTTGGGTGTCGAAAAGGGGTTAGTAAAAGGACTACATGTTTCTGCTTGGTTTACATTGATCGCTTGTGTAACACCCCGTGTTTTCACAAGTCAAAGTCAAAGTCAAGGTCTGAGTCAACGACCGATTTCGCGCAACTTGACTTATAGAAATTTCTTTATTTTATTTGTATTATGCGGAGTAAGTGTCGTTAATTACAAAAAGCGAATTGTGTTAATCGTTATTCGATCGACCTACAACTGTGAACTATAGGAAGTAACAATGCGATAAAGTTAATCAACTACTAATCAAGCTATGCTAATCGAATCGACATCGAATCGCAACTCGAACTATGTATTTTACTTATTGTTTATACGTGTGTGTGCCTTACGTGATACCTGTGCATGTTCATTTATGTTGTGTTATGGTAATCAAGCGAACTCAATCGAACTCGAAAACTAACTCGAATGCAGTCGAACTCGAACTCGAATCACGATCGAACCATGATAGATAGTGGAAAGTAGATTACGCAAGGTACGAAGTAGTTGGGACTAAAAGTAATTTGACTAGGAAACCCTATCGAATCGAACCGCTCGCAATTTGAATCGAAACACCGAAACTCGTCGCATCGAAAACTTGAACCAAGCGCCTTCCGTCCGGATTGCCATCCGACCGGGTAAGCCATCCGACCGGATAGTCATCCGACCGAATGACACAATTGATGACAGGCTGTGTGTCATCCGACCAGGATGTCATCCGACCGGATCGTCATCCGAGCGGAGTGCCATCCGATCGGATCATTCTTTCCCCTTTTGGAATCCTATATTGTCATTCTTTCCACTTTTGGAAACCTCCTGTCCGAACAGCTCGTGTTCTTCACCTTTTCCTCGATTTCTCTCAATCCAGGTAAGATCTCGCCCTAAATCTTGTACTTTCTTGATCTATACGCACTTCTACACCTTTCTATCTTTTAAATATTAACTTTTAACCGTGAAACCATCAAGATTTGAGGTATTCTAGGATGACGTCATCATGAAGTTCCCATGAACTTCAAGTTTGACCTCATTCCACCAAGAATAACTCGGATCTGAACGGGTTCCACAAGATTTCACAACGACCTCGCATAAATCTGAACTTTTTCAAATGAATAAAAGAGTTAAAAGAATAAACACAAGTTTTCTCCTTCTTTTACACTCAAAACACTCAAAACCGGTAGAATCGGGATCAGATCTAGTCTCCTACTCAACCATAGTGTTGTACTGGTTCAGATCTGGATTTCACCTACGAGACAAACGACTTCAAGTTAGACAAGAACAACCGTCTCGAGCCGGTTACTGACCGAACTAGGGTGATTCCTGGTCGGTTTGGTTACTTGGGTCAAGGCAGGGTTCTAGTTGGCTAACGAGTGGTCAAGACGTCTCGAAATAACGATAAACCATCAAAACGACCAAGTGTAGGATGAAAGGAACAATCAGAACGGATTGCCATCGGATCGGATTGTCATCCGATCGGATAGGTCATCCGAACGGATTGTCACCCGAACGGATGACACTTGGGTCCCATCCTCGAACAACCTTAACTAGAGTAATAGTATTGAACGAATTGCAATCCGATCGGACGACCATCTGGTTGGATTACTCTTCGGATCATGAGATACTAAGACTTTAAAGCCTTAAAAAATTTTCAACATGTTCATCACCAGAAATGCCACCCGATCGAATGGCCATCCGATCGAGTGACACTCCAACTGTGAACTTGTCTTCAGCAAGAAATCTCGCCATCGAGTCACGGTCCGACCGGATTGCCATCCGCACGAATGACCATCCGAACGGATTGTCATCCGCACGACCCAGCATCCGATCGAACGACTTGAAGGATAGAGATACTTACATGTTTTCTAAATACTACAACGAAAACTTCAAAGGACAAGCCATCATACATAAACACATCCTTAGCATAGGAATGAACAATCCGCTTGAATCGTCATCCGAACGGATTGCCATCCGCATGAATGACCACCCGAACGGATTACCATCCGCACGGATTACCATCCGCACGGATTACCATCCGCACGGACTACCGTCCGACCCATTTTCACTTGTTTCGTTTCCTTGTCGTTATGCTATCGGATCTATTCAGGCTAACCGAACTCGCTAAGCGCTCCCTTCAATCCATAATCGCTGTGAGTATACTCGATCCCTTTTTGCTTTATGCACTTTTGGGTGTTACATACGTCACGAATATTCAAACTACAACTATCACACTACTCAACTATTTGAACGCTAACCGTTAATGCATGTTATACGTGGCTTATGAATGCTTGTTTGTTATGTTTACACATGGAATGCTGTCTACCTGCCTTAGCAACGATAGTACTATAGTTTGGACGCAGCACCCGTTCACACGGGGGTTGTTAAGGATCTTTTACTTGCATGGATTACGGTGGTAATCATGTATTGCGAACTGCCTCGGGCAGTCAACCCGCAGTCATTGGTATCGATGGATCTATGTCGATAACTAACGTGCTTCATTTCACTATGTGTACGTGCTGGTTACGCGTAAACGAATTCGAACTCTATATACTATTATCAAACTTGTATGCTCACCTTTACATTTTATGTATTGACTTTATTTTAACGTATGTGACAGGTGTTTAGGTTGTTTGTATGCGTAGCTCACTGTGAAATCGAGGCTAGGAAAGGTCTAGGAGGCTCGTGCTGTGATGAAATTGAAGCTAGGAAAGGAGGTCCTAGAAACCAATAAATAACTATTTATGCTTGAATCTGATTTGTCGGAACAGAATATTTGCCTAGATTTTATCTGTAATTATTTGTTTACTATTTGAGACATGGTATGGGACATGTTAATTTAAATTGAATGGTAATGATAGTTGTTATGGAAACTTCTGGACAATCTGTTTCGCTCAGTGCCACGCCCCGATGATTCCGCCATCGGTTGGGGTGTGACAGCTTGTTTTGAAATTGATTTGATGAGTTGCTTGGGACAAGCAACGGTTAAGTGTGGGGATGTGACGGGTGGTCCATAGGACAACCCTTAATGATGTTAAAAGACGAAGTTATCTTCCACTTAATCGCGTAATTGTCTTGAATTAGATAACTACGAATGCTTATGTTTCAGGTGCAGTTCATGAGCTAAAAAGAGTTAAAACGCAGCTTTGGACGGTTTGGAGATGAACGGGTCATGCGTGGAAGGAACGAAGAAACAAAGCATATGAATCAGGGCTCCACCGTAAATTACGGTGGCCACCACCGTAAATTACGGTGGCCACCACCGTAATTTACGTTGGCCACCGTAATTTATGGTGGCCCTAAAATTCACCTGTTTCTCCACCGTAACTCAGACTCAAACCACCGTAACACCTTGAAGACCACCGTAACTTATGGTGGCACTGTAAGTTATGGTGGAGGCTGCGACAGAAACCGTAACTGCCTCATTTAATCAGTTTTTGGGGTGTCTTTTCACTGATCTCATCATTAGACAGTTTCTCTGCAACTAGGGGGCGATTTGGGCTGTTCTTGCTTGGTTCCAAACATTTCTAAACGATTAGGGTCGGATCCTATCGGCTTTGAGTATAATGAGTGCAAAAGTGTTGAAAGAAAGTTAAAAACCATCTTCCAATCCTTTTTCACCACTCTTGTGTCGAGATCTTTACGAGATCCTTGTGTAATCGGGTGGAAATCGGTTAGATCTCAGTTGTTCTTTGTGGATTGAAGTCAAAACATGAAGTTCTTGAAGAACGCATGATGACATCATCCTAGAACACCTGAAATATAATGATTTCAAGGTTGAAAGTTAAGATTTAAAAGGTAGAAAGGTGTAGGAGTACGTGTAGATCAAGAAAGTACAAGAATTAGGACGAGATCTTACCTTGATCGAGAGAAATTGAAGAAAAGGTGGGGAGCACGAGCTGTTCGGACAGAGGGTTTCCAAAAGTAGAAAGAATGACAATGACTGGGGTATTTATAGGATTCCAAAAGAGGAAAGGGTTATCCGATCGGATGACACACCTCCCAGATGGCTATCCGGTCAGGATGGCATCTGATCTGCGGACATGAGGCTATCCGGTCGGATGGCACTTGGTTTGAATGTTCGACGCGACAATTTTTGGCGTTTTGATTTCGATTGCGAGCGGTTCGACACGATAGGGTTTCCCAGTCAAATTACTTTTAGTCCCAACTACTAAATATCACAGTTCGATTTCGATTCGGGTTCGAGTTCGATTGAGTTCGATTGCATTTCGATTGATTTCCACCACATACATAAATAAACAGGCACAGATAACACGTAAGGCGCACACACACATATAACAATGATTAAAATACGTAATTCGAGTTGCGATTCGATGTCGATTTAATTAGCATAGCTCGATAAACTTTATCGCATTGTTACTTCCTATAGTTCACAGTCGTAAGTCGTTTGAATAATACGTCGATGGCTTGTAATTACAACACTTACTCCACATAATACAAATAAAATAAAGAAATTTCTACAAGTCAAATCCGTATAACCGGTCATTGACTTTGACCTTGACTTTGACTTTGCTTGTGAAAACACGGGGTGTTACACAAATCATCTAGTTGAGTCCTTAACTCTTTCATTTCAGTTGGTGCTAACCTGTAAGGTGCTCTTGCAACAGGTGCTGCTCCAGGTATAATGTCGATTCTGAACTCCACTTGCCTATCTGGTGGTAAACCAGGTAGTTCTTCAGGGAATACTTCTGGATATTCAGAAATGACAGGGATGTCTTCAACCTTGGGTTTCTGTTCATCAAAAGTTACATGTGCCACATAAATGACACAACCCTTCTTCAAACACCTCGATGCCTTGAGCATAGACACTTGCTCTGGCAACCCATACTGGGTATCTCCCTGTATGGTAAGTGGCTCACCATACGGAGTCTTGATCACCACTTGTTTCTTGTCACAAACAATCTGGGCTTGGTTATGCGATAACCAATCCATGCCTATTACTATGTCGAAACCAGCTAATTTCAACGGAAGTAGGGATAACGGAAAGGAATGGTTCCTAATGGATATAAAACATCCGTCTAACACAGTTGAGGCAGTTTCTATGGTACCATCGGCCAACTCTACCTCATATTTCACACTTAGGGTTTTAACAGGTAAATTCAACAACTTACAAAACTTATCATCTACAAATGACTTATCCGCACCCGAATCAAATAATACCCTTGCATAAACATCATTGATGAGAAAGGTACCTGTGATCACATTATCATCCTGAACGGCTTCTCGTGCATCCATTCGAAAGACCCTTGCATTGGTCGTTTTTACTTCTTCAGGCTTTTTGGCATAGGGCAGTTGGACTTGATGTGCCCCCTTCTCATTACAGTTATAGCACATTGCATCCTTTATCTTCTTGCACTCTATCGTCTTGTGCTCCTTGGATTTGCATAACCCACATGCAAATGGTTTTGACTGTGATTTGGATTCGAACCTGCATTTTCCAAAGTGACGTTTCTGGCAGGTTCTGCACTTTGGTTTTTCATCTGCTTGCTGACTACCCTTGCCAGACCCAAACTTCTTCTTGTGGTCTGTGTTTCCCTTATGCTTCTTCTCAGACCGTCGTGAGTTATCATCCTCACGTTTTCTCTTACTTTCATCCGAGTTCTTAAGCGATCTGAGCCTGACCGCATCCAAAGTAAGGGATAAAGATAGATCAGCTGCCGACCTAAAAGTAGCAGGTCGGGATGCCTTTACACTGGCTTTGATCTCTGGGGCTAAACCCCCAATGAAACGAGCAATTCGCTTGGGTTCCGGTGTTACCAAATATGGAACCAGTCGAGACATGGTATTAAAGCTAGTAAGGTAAGTCTGACAGTCTAGGTTTTTCATCACCAGAGATAAGAAGTCTGACTCAATCTTTTCAACCTCATGCTGAGGGCAGTAATTCTATTTGATGAGCGCAACAAACTGATCCCAAGACAGATTGTACAATGGAATCTTCCCAGTAGCCTAGATTAGAGACCTCCACCAGGCTAGTGCTTCTCCTTTAAATGACTAAGATACATACTTCACAACATCCCTATCAGCGCAACCACTGATGTCAACCACGATATCCATTTCGTCCAACCATGTCATGCAATCCACAGCCCCTTTCTCCCTAGTGAAATCCCCGGGCTTACAGGAGACGGAATATTTGTAGGTACAGGACTTACCACATGGTTCTCGTTTGAGCTCAATCTTCTTTGACGGAACACTATGCTGATTCGAGGAGTGATGATCGTCATCCCTCCTTGATCCATTATGTTTAGAGGGTGGCTTACTATGAGCCTTAGAGTGAGTCTTAGGTTTAGAATGGGGTACAGATGAGGCCTTGCTTCGGGTACCACTTGACTCGTTTATTTGCCTATCTATGGCTTTGGTAACAACATCATCAATTAGTGCTTGAAGTTCCGCACCAGTTACGTTGATCCTGGTGGTATCATGATTTTCCTTTGGATGACTGTTGACTTCTTCAGACTCAGCCATGTAGCTTGCTTGCTACATAAAATGATGACAATGACTTCTTAGAAGTTTATAATAGATTTGTCATCTTATTAATTTTATTAACCATGATATTAAAGAACCATATTGGCTAATTTATTAAGTATTTCACTCAGGATTTTTCATTAATAACCCTTAGTTATACTTAAATATAATAATGGCACAAAAGGCCAAGTCACAAGGACAAATTTAATTTATAAACCATGATTTCAGAGAATCAAGGTATTAAGGTTTGAACCATAGTTCATTACCTTTCTTGACAGGGAGTTATAGGCTATGACTGTCTTTTGTCTTATATGACAATAATTATGGCTCGTAGGCCCTACATCATAAATGGATGTTTAAACAACAAAGAAGGATTTTGAATAATCCAATGTAAGGATGACACGTGTAATTTTACGAATCACGTTAACCAGGAATGTTGACATATTTTCAGATGTTAACAAGGATTTGAATCTCTTTTTAAACAGGTTTTACCATCATGGCCAGGTCTTATACCCTTTAAGATTCTTATTTAATATTTAAAGGCAGACCTTGTAAAAGGAATGACATATTTTGAATGTTATTTATTTATTTCATACATTTTTCATTTATGCATATAATGACTAAAATAAATTTAAATGATTAACATGCCATTAATAATTTTAAAAAGTACATTTTGCCCTAAACAGGACTTTAACTGAAATAATTTGCCCACGCAGGGGCTAAACAGAAAAGACATGCCCACGCAGGGGCTAAACAGAAACTACAAGTCCTCGCAGGGACTGGTTACAGAAACAGATGTCCACGTAGGGACTTGATTAAACATTAAAGAAATACAACTAAACAAATAAAGGATTTAATGACCCTTTTTGGTCTTCCCCTTGATTAGGCTCGCCATACCCTTGAAAATTCCTCGGTTTTGCCTACGCTCTTCCCGAACCTCCTCCTCCACATGACTCAACCTTTGAAGAATCTCCTGGTGATGCAGTGGCGATATTACAGGCGGCTGCGGGGGCTGCTGATATTGCGGAGGTTGAGGAGGTGGCGGTTGTTGATACCCATAAGGTGGGTACCCATAGGGTGGATATCCAGCTTGGTATGGGACTCCAAAGGGTCCTTCGGGATGGAGAGCATTGTAGTCCCATGCTGCCTGGTATAGGTCAACATTAGCATGGTTGTAGTTGGTATGGGCCGGCTGTTCAAATGGGTTATACGCCGCTGAACCATCATATGTAGGAATTGGGTTGTTATAACCCACTGGTGGCGGTGCGACCGACGCAGACTGCACCTCAGAAACAGGGTTCGAAGGCCCACCCATCTGTGGGTCTTCGTATAGTGGCGGATAATGACTGCCACTAGATGGTTGAGGAGTGCTGATTCGGACTCCCCCTCGCATGGACATCCGTGCGGTTGATCTCCTACGCCTCGGTGGCTTCGGAGGCTGTTGTTGCACTGGTGGTGGTGGCGGAGTAACTGCTACAAAGCGCGAATCCTCCGAGGGATCCTGCTGTAGCTGCTACTGCTGTTGCGGCGAGTTGTGGTAACTGGGAGTAAACACCCAGTCGATCTAGTTAAACCTCGCCTCGTAGCTGTCGGGACCATTATAAGGTGATCCAAGAAAAGGGTGACCCATCCGAAATCTCGATGGGGTGAGTAGGCGTCCCAGTTGGTGGTTGGGCAGGTTCCAGATCTTCATCCATATCCATGGAGAAGTGGTCCTCCGGTCCCAACGGGTTGTAACCCATTGGCTCTTCAACTAGGTTTGCCGGGTTGAACCAGCTCTGGAAATAGGGTGTTGGGTCGTTGAAGGGTGAGTTGGGGTTTTGCAGTGGTATATAGGAATGGTGTGAGTTATGGGGCTCGTTTTCAGACTGAGGCCCAAAATAGTTCAGATAAGAAGGCGAGGAGCTCAGCGAGACTGAGCGCCTTGCTGGTTCTATATGGGTCCTCCAGTTCTCTTGAGGACTTCTGCTTAGGGAATCTGACGGTGTTCGCCGGTGTGATGGCCCGGCCTCATGATCGTTTGGGGCGATGAGTGGCCCCTTGCCTCTACCTCTTCCACGAAATCTAGACGACATCTTGTTGAACCTGTTAAAACAAATAAAAGAACAACAAAGAAATATAAAGGACAAAATTAAAATAAAACAAATTTGGATTAGTCCAAAGTTCTTTGTCTAGACTCGAAAGTCGATGAATGTGCAAACTGTGTCATTGAGATTAAACACAAAAGGCTAGTGTTTAATTCACTCAATGTTGGCTCTGATACCAACCTGTCACACCCCGATATTTCCACGTATTACCGGTGGGCCCGGTGGGGAGTATCGTGACGTAGTTGATATCATTATAGTCAAACAACACAATTTAAATGCACAGCGGAAGCAAAAGGTGAATCACATTACAAACCGAATAAATAGTAATATCAAAGTATTACAAACGGACTGTAAAGGATCCACAGGCGGATCAAAAGATAAAAGATCATTGTTCAACAGACTTTAACATCTAGAGCTTGCAAGACTTGATTAATGATGCAAGGAGTAGCCAGCCTATTTCGTCTAGTACCTGCACTTAGCTTTTTTGGAAAATACGTCAGTTTACACTGGTAAAAACAATTAACTGACTCATTTTGAAAAGAGTTTAAAAAAATTAGTTTGAATGCACACGGCACAAAATATCTTTTATAACTTGGGACAATTATATAAAAATAATCTTGTATACAGTTTTACTTATTTGTCGTCCGTCAGGGCCGGTTAGAAGAGCCGAACAAGATTAACTGACACGCCACAGGTATAATGCCCACAAGGTTGATTCCTTTAAGTGGATTACCAGTTTTTACATAATGCAACTGTCAGGTGTATGCCTACACCCCGTGCTTAGGTCGTGGCCATTTCATGAATGATGCCAAGGATATCCGGGACATGGTCATTTAACCCCCCAAAGGCCATACACCAAATAATACAGATTAAAACGAGTTATGTAAATGCATTAATCACAATCCGATTTAAATGACTACATACCCGACCAAGCAGTATTATTATAATACCGTATCCCAAGCCCGTATAGGGAAAATAAGTTAAGAGTATTTACCTGAGTAAGTATAATTCACAAACAACGAGTGCAAGTAGCTTTTACCGGGCTCCTAATCTGGAACGAAGGTTTTAATAACCTATTAGATTCCTAACGGGTCTTAATTAAGTCTAAACTTAGACCGGTTAGTTTTAAAAGAAGATATACGGTTCAAAGCGCACGATTAAGCGATGACTGGATTAATGTGTTTTAGACCCGACAAGTTTAAAGACTTGTATAATATGGGTAGACTAAACACATTCTGGATTTTGAGAAAATAATGATAAGGTTTGACCCGTTTCGGCTAATTTATGCAAACTAGTTACATAAACCGCACCGAACACGAATAATGCGTTACAGGTAACCAAATGATTCATGAACAGGTTTCCTAAGTTAATATGCCTTAAATATGTTGTGATATCAGTAGGATACCCTCCATTATGCCCAAAATGAATTTAAACTCAAACTATGCCTCGTAGGGGCATTTTGGTCATTTTAAAGCTTATAAAGAGTTTAAATGTAAATCTGAGTTTCAGGTCTGATATATTCAGTAAAAGTACTTATTTTTATAAGTCATAACAGTAGGGTTTGGTATATAGGTGAAATTTACCTCTTATAACTAAACTATGCACCGTAGGGGCATTTTGGTAATTTCACATAAGCTTAAAAGGTCAAATCTGGAAATCTGAGTTTAAAACTTTTGCTTACTGTTAAAATATAAAAATTTACTAAAAATATCAGTAGGTATCAAGTCCTATATATTTAAAATAGTTTTAACACATACTATGCGTTTAAAACGCGACAAAGGCGGTTTTAAGCGATTTCCGGGTTTTATAACAAAAGCTGATATTTTTATTATTCTAGAAGGCTTAAAATATTCTATTTATTATATAAAATCAGTAGTAAAAGGTTTGGTATCAAAATATTATGAAAAACTCATTTTATAGGCCAAAAGGGCAAAACCGACAATTACCGAATCAAAGCTATAACCCTATGTTATGCTCAGCCTAAAAATAAATAAAAATCTTCAAAAATCCCAAAATATTATTTTATATCAGTAGGTAAAGAGTTTGGTTTCAAAAATTGGGTTTAGATAGGCTTTATGCTAATTACACCGTTTAATTAATAAAAAGCTTTCTAATTAGGCTATTGAGCCTAACTCTTAATCTAGACCTCGAACTGATGTGAAAATTTAGGGACATGTTTATAAATCAGTAATAAAGATTATTGTCCTCTCACATTTTCAAAATTCTTGTTTTAAAGTCAAAAGGGCATATTGGTCAACATTTAGGCATATAACGGAAACATGCATATGAATCGGATAACTAATGAACCAAGTTGTATAATCACAGAGGGTTATACTAACATGTAACCTGGTCCTAATAAAGCTCTAAGGCATTTCTAAAACATGCTACATTGGGTCAGAACTGAAAGTCAAAGCAAAAGTCCACTTATGCGACTTTCGGTTCCGAACCGAGCTTAGAAAGAAAATTGTCGGGTTGAACATGTTTAGACATGTTCTTACATTAATTACCAAGTTATATTAGTGATAAAACAGGTTGCATGGCTTCCACATTGTTAATTATGTGATTATTTGAAAATTAGCTTTCTGTTGACTTTTTAGTATTAGGTTTGACCCGACATTTGACCAAGCTAGAGTGATAATCAGTAGGTGCCCTCTTAGGGGTTTATTACCTACATAATTACCAACTTATAACTACTTTTAATTTAACTAATGACTGGACCATTAGTGATTAATTAAGAAGTCAAACCTTAATTATGATAAGTTTGACTTATGGTTATTAAGCTAATTAAAACTGAAACTATGAAGTTAAGGACACTTACAAAGGTCCCAAGCACGATTATGGATCCTAAGGAAACTTGTTGAAGACCAGAGAAGCTCCAGAGATCAGCTTGGAATGATTTTGAAATGGTAAGTTCATGTGTTGCAACACCAACTCTTTATATAGTAGTCCAATTTGTACAAGATCATCACACACAAGTCTACAAAAGTTCCTTGATCATTCCATGTGTCCCTATGCATGAAAAACTACTGGCCAAACTCCTGTATTTCGAAAACCAGGCCTTTAAGGCAGTGTAACCGGTTAGAACAGGCAACTGCCAATTTCTGCTGCCAGCGACCGGCTTACGGACCGTAAGCCTAACCCCTTGCGGTCCGTATTCACCTCTTACGGACCGTAAATCCATAATCATGCGGTCCGCAACCGACCCAAATATGAGATTCCCAGTTACGAACCTTGCGGACCGTAAGCTCTAAGCCTTGTGGTCCGTATCCGCTTTCTTATATTATCTCTGTCCAGCTCCGCCACCTTACGGACCGTAAGGTGGTCCCTTTGCGGTCCGTAACCGTTCACCAGAAGACAAAACTTGCAAACTTTTTAAGCTTTGAGCATGCATCCTTTACAATTTCGAATCTTATGCCTTTATCAGCAGGAGGGGACCATGGAATCAGACCTTGCATGTCCTTGAAAATGTTGTCATGCACTTACATGTTTTGGACTTTATTGATGAAGGTCTTCAATTTAGGATTTGTCGTAAAACTCATAGGATCTATGTAAACTTGAATTATGTACCACCAAGGATAACCAGATTCGAATATAGATGTTTATAAAACATTAAGGTTTGGGATTTACAAATAGGTCACTCAGAGGTATTAATTAACATGTTGACCCTTTTTAATCCTACCATACATCTTTCAATTGATCCGGGTTTATAACACGTTACCTTCCATGACGCGTGTCTTTATTTTATTGGGCATGATTTTACGAGGTGTTACATTAAGCCGGTATGCTCCTTTTCCGGATTCCGATTCAATCTCATAAGGTCATTCCCACTTAGGAGCTAACTTTCCATCAGCAGGGTTAGTAGTATTCTGAAAAGCTTTTCTTAACACCCAATCTCCAACTCGAAACCTCCTAGTCTTTATATTCTTGTTATAGGATCTAGATATTCTTTGTTGATATGCTGCCATCCTTAGCTTTGCCGCATCTCTTATTTCATCCATAGTATCCAATTCCTGACATAGGGCTTCAGGATTATTCTCAGGATCCTTGAGACTGGATCTTGCTGTAGGTATCACCATTTCTGTCGGGATCACTGCCTCCGCTCCAAATACTAAGGAAAATGGGGTTTGCCTAGTTGCACTTTTTACTGTCGTCCTATCAGCCCATAATACAAAGGGTAATTCTTCTGCCCATCTTCCTTTCTTAGCTCCGAGTCTTTTCTTCAAATTGTTGACAATTATCTTGTTTGAGGATTCTGCTTGAGGATGTACTGGAGTAGATGTGATCATTTTGATTCCCTAATTTTTGCAAAAATCAGTGGTCCTTTTACTGATAAACTAAGAGCCATTGTCACAAATTATTTCAGCTGGTACTCCAAATCTGGTCAGGATATTCCTCTTTATGAAGGATAAAAATTCTTGGTCCCCGACTTGAACAAAGGCCTCAGCTTCGACCCATTTGGAGAAATAGTCTGTCATTGTCAGCATAAAAACTTTTCCTCCTGGAGCATTTTGCAATTTTCCCACTATGCCCATCCCCCACTTCATGAATGGCCAAGGGGAAGCAATAGGATATAGTGGTTCAGCAGGTTGATGTAATATATTGTTGTGCCTTTGACATGCATCACATCTTCGAGCATATTTTGCTGCATCTTTCCTCATTGTTGGCCAATAGTATCCTGTTCTCAATACTTTATAGAATAACGATCTGCCCCGGTATGGTTACCACAATCCCCTTCATGTATATCCTAAAGCACTTCCTTGGCTTCGGGATCCTCTAAGCACCTCAGGTATGGTCCTGCAAAAGATTTCTTATACAAAACATCATTTACAATAGTGCATCGTGATACCTTCATCCTAAAGGCCTTAGGATTCTCATCCTTTGGAATGTGTCCTTCCTTGAGATATCTCATGATTGGAGCCGTCCAGGACTTAGGATCCTCCTCGGGATACTCATCATCAGGATCCTGGATACTTACTACTTCCTTATCCTGAGATTTGAGAAGATCCGTTGCAGGATACATGATATGTAGTATTGGTATTTGGGTTCCCTCCGTTGCAGGCATCTGCTTCAGCATTATCTTCTTTTGGTACCTGTTCAAGTGTAGAAACACCGAAATATCCTGCTAATTTTTTTGAGAATTTCGAGATACTCGATTAACTTCTTACCTTTAACTGCATAAGTTCCATTAAAATGATTAGTAATTAACAAGGAATCAACGAATACTTGTAAACTTTTAATACTCATATTCCTGGCCAATTCTAATCCTGCAATCATGGCTTCATATTGTATTGGTCTAGGATATCAAACGCTCCTTCAATATCTCGGAGATGATCCTCAGCTTTCTTGGATTTTACCACCATATCATCAATTTATACTTCCATGGTGTCCCCCAGTTTGTCTTTAAACATTATGTATACTTCAATGTATACCTGCATTTTTCAAACCAAAATGCATAGCAGTATAACAATAAATACCTATTGGTGTCATGAAAGCGGTATCCTCCTGATCCGAAGGTTCCATTTGTATTTGCTGGAATCCAGAGGATGCATCCATGAAGGTTAACATTTCATGACCGGCAGTAGCATCCACCATCGAATCGATATGAGGCAGAGGGAATGGATCTTTAGGACATGCTTTGTTCAAGTCTGTGTAATCTACACAAACTATCCATTTCCCATTTTTCTTCTAAATCACAACTACATTTGCTAGCCATTTGGGAAATTTAACTTCCCTAATCATCTTGCTTTTCAACAATCTTTCAACCTCTTCCTGAATTATTGCATTCCGTTCAGGCGCAAACTTCCTTCGTTTCTGTTGGACAGGCTTGAAAGACATATCAATTTCGAGCTTGTGAGTTATAATATTGTCACGGCCCCAGCCCTGGTTTGACCCGGTCAGGAACCGCAGAACAGGAACCCGTGGTATATATTAATTGAGTTGACAAAGAAAGATTTTACAGGATCTTTTAAAACTTGAAATGCCTGATTATTTTATTTAGATAATCTGGGACAATCCCCGTAATTTACAATAGAGGAATTTCACAAGGAAATTCCCTGATTTACAAAACATGTTTATTCATTTTAACTGAGCCACCTCTTCAAGCTTGTTAGTGCTCCGTAGCACGTTTTCCTTGATTTACAGCAGGTCGCCTGAAACATGTTTTAAAAATATTTTATCAGCGGGAAAATACTGGCGAGTCATTCAAGTATGTAAAAATGACACATTAGTTATCAATTACAGCATAAGAGCGATTACAATGGCTTCTATCTTATTTTTATCTGGCGCCGTGTCACCTCCTGGTGACGATGGTCATACCATTATTGGGTCCTTTCACCCAAGTAGTGATGATTATCACTGTTAGGATTTATTAGCCTAACCGTGAGAAATTAGTAATGTGCACAATACCCCACTAGTCAGTGATTCAAGATAACCACGACTTAATCCCTGTAATTATAACTTTGAAAATAATTTGAGGTATTGTAAAACAACTTTGATAAAAAGAGAATGACTCACATTGCAGATTTAAACAGGCAGAGTTTAGCCTACTGATTAGCCTTGTAACCTAATTTAAATAACAATGCACATGAACTAGGTTAGTAACTAATACAACATTTACGATAACTCACGAGATAAAAACCCTCACAACGAATGACAAAGTTCAACACTTAAACATTCATCGAATTCACGACGAATGACAAAGTATAGCCCTAATTTGGGCAGCACTTAAACATCCATTGGATAGTTTTCAGTCGATCGGACATTGAATCGTAGCAGCGATCGAGTTAATACCCTGTATCGTAGCAGTGCCTCACTATCTTAAAACTTCGATTTTATGCAGTATACTTCGTTTTTGAGGTTTGGTTTCGACACCAGTGAACAACCCATGGCCATTTCTATTTATAGGTGAAAAATGGGTCTTACGCGGCCCGCGTAAGACCCTTCAAGACCTTTACGCGGCCCGCGAGGAACACCTAGTCGTAGACTAGGGCTAGCGTGTCATCGGTAGGCATGCCACGTGTGTGACACGTGGATCTGGACGCTTATCCGGTCAACCCTACTTTGACGCGGCCCGCGTAAGGCTAAGCTTACCTTTACGCAGCCCGCCTGAAGACCAGAAATCTGGTTTTCTTGATTTTTTATATGGATTAGGGTTTCAGGGGTCCGAGTTTGCACTTATGGATTGTTTTGGGACATTTTTTGAAGGTCCTTGCATTCTCCCCACCTTATTTAAAATCTCGTCCTCGAGATTTATTGAAATAAGTGAGGATATTTTTGCTTCATCTCAGATTCCAGCTCCCAAGTGTATTCGGGTCCTCTCTTTGAATCCCATTTGATTTTGACCAATACTAGTCTTTTGTGCTTGAGAAACTTGATCTTTCTGTCTTCTATCTGAAGTGGTTTCACCACGAACTTCAAATTTTCATTTACTTGGATGTCTTGAAGAGGGACTACTAATGATTCGTCCGATAGACATTTCTTGAGATTTTATACATGAAATACGTCATGTACTCCTGCTAGCTCCTCTGGTAGTTGTGAGCGATAGGCAACTAGTCCTATTCGCTGTATCACTGGGAATGGTCCTATGTACCTTGGACTTAGCTTTCCTTTCTTACCGAACCGAATTACTCCTTTCCAAGGAGAAACTTTCAAGAGTACCTTGTCTCCAACTTGAAACTCTAGTGGCTTGCGTCGATTATCGGCATAACTCTTCTGGCGATCTCGAGCCATTTTCAGTCTTTCCTTGATTTGAGTAATTTTGTCGGTGGTTTCTTGTATGATTTCAGGACCTGATAATTGATTTTCTCCTATTTCCGCCCAACATACTGGAGTTCTACACTTACGTCCGTACAGTGCTTTGAATGGAGCAGCTTTGATGCTTGAATGATAACTATTGTTATAGGAGAATTCGATTAAAGGTAGATGGTCATCCCATTTTCCACCAAAATCTATCACACATGCCCTAAGCATGTCTTCCAGGGTTTGGATCGTCCTTTCACTCTGTCTGTCTGTTTAAGGATGATATGCAGTACTTAGATTTAGGTGAGTTCCCATTGCTTCTTGGAAACTTGTCCAGAAATGGGAAGTGAAACGACTATCCCTATCTGATACAATGGAGAGTGGAACTCCATGTAAGGATACTACTTCATTTACATACAACTTGGCTAACCTTTCCATGCTAAAGGTTTCTTTCATGGGTAGAAAATGAGCTGATTTGGTTAATCGATCCACAACTACCCAAATCGCATCGTTACCTTTTCTGGTTTTGGGCAACTTAGTAACAAAGTCCATTGTTATGAGCTCCTATTTCCATACAGGCATTTCTAATTGTTGTAGTAGACCTGAGGGTTTCTGGTGTTCTGCCTTAACTTGTGAACAAGTAAGACATTTAGAAACATATCTAGCTATGTCCTTTTTCATTCCTATCCACCAGAAATTATTCTTTAAATCTTGGTACATCTTATTGTTACCAGGATGCATGGTATATCTAGATTTATGGGCTTCCTCTAAAATCTTATTTCTTAATTCTCCTCGCTTAGGTACCCAAATCCTTTTCTTGTGGAATTTCCACATTCTATCTCTTCCTTGTTCTAATTCTTTTATTGTTCCCTTCATTCGTTCAGCATCATCCTTGATTGCTGTTTCTTGAATGTTTTTCAGCTGTTCCATTAAATCTAACTGTAGATTTAATCTAAGAGCACGAACTCGTCATTGTTTTTCATGATACTTACGACTTAAAGCATCAGCAACTACGTTTGCTTTTCCTTCGTGATATTGAATATCACATTCATAGTCACTTAGGATTTCCATCCATCTCCTTTGCCTCATGTTCAATTCTTTTTGCCCAAATATGTATCTTAAGCTTTTATGGTCTGTATAGACAGTAAACTTACTTCCATACAAATAGTGTCTCCAAATCTTAAGGGCAAAAATTATGGCTCCTAATTCTAAGTCGTGAGTCGTATAGTTTTCTTCGTGCCTTTTCAATTGCCTTGATGCATACGCAATTACCTTTTTGCGTTGCATTAGCACACATCCTAATCCTAGCTTAGAAGCATCACAATAGACTTCAAAATCTTCTGTTCCTTCCGGTAAGGCAAGAATTGGAGCGTTTGTTAATTTTTGTTTTAAAATCTTAAAAGCTTCCTCTTTCCTAGGTCCCCATTCAAACTTAACTGCTTTACATGTTAGCTTAGTTAATGGTACGGTTGTCTTGGAAAAATCCTTAATAAAACGCCTATAGTATCCAGCTCACCCTATAAAACTTCTAATTTCCATAGCTGACTGCGGGACCTTCCATTTGGTGATCGCTTCTATCTTAGCAGGATCTACGTGAATACCTTCGTGATTCACCATGTGACCTAAAAATTGCACCTCTTGCAGCCAAAATTCACACTTTGAGAATTTGGCGTAAAGTTTTTCCTTTCTTAACAAAGTTAAGAGCGTATGCAGGTGCTCACAATGTTCCTCCTGACTTTTGGAATAAATAAGTATATCGTCGATGAAGACAATTACGAATTTATCCAGGTACGGTTTACAGATCCTATTCATCATGTCCATAAATGCTGCTGGAGCATTTGTTAACCCGAAGGGCATGACTATAAACTCGTAATGACCATACCTAGTTCTGAAAGCAGTTTTAGGTATGTCTTCTTCTTGTACCTTCAATTGATGGTATCCGGAGCGTAAATCTATCTTAGAAAAGTATCTAGCTCCCTGAAGTTGATCGAAAAGATCATCGATCCTAGGTAATGGATATCGATTCTTAATTGTGACCGTATTCAATTCCCTGTAATCAATACACATTCTCATTGACCCATCTTTCTTTTTCACAAACAACACTGGCGCTCCCCACGGAGATGAACTAGGTTGTATGAATCCTTTACTTAGTAATTCATCTAACTGCTTTTTCAATTCCAGCATTTCGGTGGGTGCTAACCGATAAGGTTCCTTGGCTATCGGTGTAGTTCCAGGAATTAGATGAATTCTAAACTCTACTTCCCTATTGAGTGGTATTCCAGGTAGTTCTTCTGGGAATACCTCTGGGTATTCTGATACTACTGGAATCTCTTTGAGTTCCTTACCCTTAGTGTTAATGATTACTGAAATCATATATACTACTTCTTGTTTTCTTGAATAACTGGCCAATTTCATTACTGAAATGAATTTCATTGGCTTACGTGGCTTATCTCCTGTAATCACCACTAATTCTCCTGTGGGTGTATGTATTTCTATGGAATTCTTGTCACAAAGAATTCGAGCATGGTTGGCTACTAACCAATCCATTCCTAATACCACATCGAATTCGGCTAACTTCATAGGTAACAGGTTTGCAGAAAATTCATGGTCTAAGAGTTCGATCTTTTCTTCTTGCAAAACCTTATCTATGTTAACAGAATTCCCATCTGCCGTTTCTACCGTAAAAATCTGCCTAAGGTTGGTTAAAGGTAGGTTAAGAGCTTGGCAGAATGAAGTATTTATAAAACTTTGGTTTGCACCAGAGTCAAATAATACTTTTGCATAAACTTTGTGAACTAGGAACGTACCAGTTATCACGTCAAGAATTAGTTCTGCTTCCTGAGTAGTCAACTGGAAGGCTCTTGCATTTCTCTTGGTAGCTCCTTCTGCAGGTTTGGCTTTGTTATCAGCTGGTTTGGCCAATTTAGGGCAGTCTGGCCTAAAATGTCCAGCTTCTCCGCAGTTGTAGCAGATTGTTGCTTTCTTCTTTCTGCAATCTTCTTCTTGGTGCCCTGGGATTTTGCAAAAAATACAATACCTTTTGCATCTTCCAAAATGCTTTCTTTTGCGGGCATTGCAAAATGGAGCAGTGGAAGATTGCCCACTCCCCTTTTTCTTGAAATTGCTACGATTACCCACACGGAATCCCTGGGTAATCTTTTGGGCCATTTCCTTTTTCCGGTTTTCTTCTCTTGTGCGTACCAGCCCGTCAGTTAGAGTGTTAGCTAATTCCACAGCATCGTCAATAGTGCGAGGTCTCGCAGCCTTGACGATATCACGAATTTCACCAATCAATCCCCAAATATAACGGGAAATAAGTACCGGTTCTGGCGAAGCCAGGCTTGGTACCACTCTTGCATACTCGAAGAATGTCGAAGTGTACCCTCCAGTCTACATTCACCATCCGGTGGTTCAGAAATTTATTCGCCATTTGTTCTTTTTCATATTCAGTGCAGAATTTTCTTTCCACCAGCCGCTTAAATTCTTCCCAGCTCATGGCATAGGCCACATCACTTCCTTTTGCTTGTAGTACTGTATTCCACCATTCTAGCGCCCCTTCTTTAAAAAGATGCGACGCGTACATGACCTTGTCTTCCTCTGCACATTTACTTATTTTAATCACCGCCTCGGTTTTCTCTAACCAACGCAGTGCAGCAGTCTCCCCTTCGTTGCCTGCAAATTCAACCGGTTTACATGCAAGAAATTCCTTATAAGTGCAACCAGGCGTTGCAGCTTTCATTTTCTTAAGGAGCGGGGCTTGCATTCCATCGTTGTTGTTATTAGTATGATTGCGCCTCCGTTTACACTATTACGGAAATTGTCACCGTGTGTACATTTGCTAGGAATAATTTGTTGAGATTCAATTGGATTTCGAGCAGCAGCAAGTATTGCTGGAATAGCATTGGCTATTCCCTGAGCAACGATATTCTCGATATCTTGCCTATTTAGAAATTGATCTTCATGATTTTGCTCAGATTGATTCACTTCATTAACGGGTTCATTACCAGCGTGTGCCATCTGGTAATTAATTTATATAAGTAATTAGCATAAAATAATTAATAACCAAACATAAAAATAATTGCACATAATCACGTTTACAAGTATAGCCAAAATTGTTGATTTTTTCAACTTTCGATATTTTATAGATAATAGGTATCCGTACAAACTGGTTATCTTACAAATTTTTATTTTTAGTTTTTTCACATAATTATATTTGATTATTATATTATTATTAAACACATATTCCAACAACCACACAACCACAGTCACACCATTCTTGTCAGCTGGCATCTTAGAAACGACGTTCCCTTTCGTCGTATTTCCACGAGATTCTTTCTCCTACTTCCCTAATTCGATTACCTGCATCAATTAGCTCCTCTCCATAATGACGGAGTTCCTCCAAATTTTCCATGCTCATAGGTGGGTGTAGTGGAGGTTCTGGGTCGAATTGAGGAAAAAAGGTATTAGGGTTGTTTAGGAGATTTTGAAACTGCCAGTCGGTGGTCCACCACTCTTCTAGCTGTGCAGGTAGAGGTTGGGTGTGGATAATAGGATCTGGGATTTCAGGCTCTAGGTCAACTGGAAGTTGTGCTTCCGCAGGGTAATTAAAAAGATTTTCACTGACAGGTCTGATGAGGTCATTAAGTGCCAGTTTATGATCCAACTCTTCCCTGGGTGACATTTCCTGGTCTTGCCTGAAACTTTCCCCAATCTCTATTTCCTTTCCTTTACCTTTTAGATCCTCCGTTTTTATAACTTTCCATGTTGCTGGTTTCCTCCTGCGCACACGCCTCCAGCCCACAATTCTTCTTCTCTTCTTTGGCTTAGGTTTCTCCAGAGGTTAGGTTTGAAATTCCATAGGTTCCTCTATGTCAGCACAATAACCGGTAAAGTCTCTAGAAACTTCCATATTAATAGGATAGAGATTGAGATTCTGAAGGGCTTCAGATAACTCATTCATGCTGTTTTAGCAAATCTGAAGAAAAATACAAAATTCTAGGTTAAATGTTTGTAACTTGAATTTTTACATAATCACAGATTGGAAATCAGAAAATTAATTATAAATAAAAATATAAAATATTGCGATTACAATTTACAACTGAAAACATACTAGGGATTATTTATTTTAGTCTATCTTTTCTTACTAAGTTGTTTATCTAATGGGCAAGTTTCTTTAAAGTTTCTGGCTTATAGGTGACATAGGTACTAATGGTTCAATTATAAGTTAGCATTTACTGCTACAGTGGCTAACATGTAGAGTTTTGCCCATTTTTCATCTAACTTATCTTCCCATGGTGGGTTATCACTTGTTCCCTGAGTCTCTTTATTAATTATCATTTCTTTTGTTTGTGATTTCCTCATTTTCTCCTGAATTTTTCTAATAATATAACTTCTTTTCTTAGGGGTAAGTGGTTTCTCAAACTGTGCCTTACGAACAAAGATTCCTTCCTCAGTATCTGCTGAGTATCTTGAGGAATTTGATTGGAATGAAATTCCCTTATCTTTTGGGGAACTATCTAATTGACGATAGATGTCCGAGATTCTTTGCTTACCCATACTGTAACTAACAAGTAGTCAGTTAAAAACACATAATCACAAGATAGTAATCAGGAAAATTAAGTATTTTTAAATACTTAATAGGCTTAAATCAGTGGCTCTGATACCACCTTTTCCTGTCATGGCCCCAGCCTCGGTTTGACCCGGTCAGGAACCGCGGGACAGGAACCCGTGGTATTTATTAATTGAGTTGACAGCGGAAGATTTTACAGGATCTTTTAAAACTTGAAATGCCCGATTATTTTATTTAGATAATCTGGGATAAGCCCCGTAATTTACAATAGAGGAATTTCACAAGGAAATTCCCTGATTTACAAAACATGTTTATTCATTTTAACTGAGCCACCTCTTCAAGCTTGTTAATGCTCCGTAGCACGTTTTCCTTGATTTACAGCAGGTCGCCTGAAACATGGTTTAAAAATATTTTATCAGCGGGGAAATACTGGCGAGTCATTCAAGTATGTAAAAATGACACATTAGTTATCAATTACAGCATAAGAGCGATTACAATGGCTTCTATCTTATTTTTATCTGGCGCCGTGTAACCTCCTGGTGACGATGGTCATACCCTTATTGGGTCCTTTCACCCAAGTAGTGATGATTATCACTGTTAGGATTTATTAGCTTAACCGTGAGAAATTAGTAATGTGCACAATACCCCACTAGCCAGTGATTCAAGATAACCACGACTTAATCCCTGTAATTATAACTTTGAAAATAATTTGAGGTATTGTAAAACAACTTTGATAAAAGATAATGACTCACATTGCAGATTTAAACGGGCAGAGTTTAGCCTACTGATTAGCCTTGTAACCTAATTTAAATAACAATGCACACGAACTAGGTTAGTAACTAATACAACATTTACGATAACTCACGAGATAAAAACCCTCACAACGAATGACAAAGTGCAACACTTAAACATCCATCGAATTCACGACGAATGACAAAGTATAGCCCTAATTTGGGCAGCACTTAAACATCCATTGGATAGTTTTCAATCGATCGGCCATTGAATCGTAGCAGCGATCGAGTTAATACCCTGTATCGTAGCAGCGCCTCACTATCTTAAAACTTCAATTTTATGCAGTATACTTCGTTTTTGAGGTTTGGTTTCGACACCAATGAACAGCCAATGGCCATTTCTATTTATAGGTGAAAAATGGGTCTTACGCGGCCCACGTAAGACCCTTCAAGACCTTTACGCGGCCCGCAAGGAACACCTAGTCGTAGACTAGGGCTAGCGTGTCATCGGTAGGCATGCCACGTGTGTGACACGTAGATCTGGATGCTTATCCGGTCAACCCTACTTTGACGCGGCCAGCGTAAGGCTAAGCTTACTTTTACGCAGCCCGCCTGAAGACCAGAAATCTGGTTTTCTTGATTTTTTATATGGATTAGGGTTTCAGGGGTCCGGGTTTGCACTTATGGATCGTTTTGGGACATTTTTGAAGGTCCTTACAAATATCCTTGGAAATACTTGTCATATCCTCATGTTTCCATACGAATGTTGACATCCTGCATTTTAAAAAGTTAGTCAATTGATTCTCAATATCCTGAGGGATATTGGTCCCTACGAGCACTGAGATATCTGGATTATCCTGATCCAGGATAATTTTCTTAACATCCTGCTCTGAAGGCTCCAAGATATCTTGGGCTCACATTTTAATTGCTATGCTGCATTGGGCTTTGTTGAGGATTTCATCGAAGAAGAATAACACTCCTTAGCTTCTTGTTGATCACTTTCCACTTTGACAACCCCTAAGGGGTAGGTATCTTGATGCACTGGTGATAGGTAGATGGTAATCCATGGCCTACCCAATATAATATTGTAGCAGGATAAGGAGTCCATGACACAGAAGCGTTGCATTAAGTTGACCCCTTCAACATATACAAGCAACTTTATTTCTCCCACGGTATTCCTGGCTTCTCACTGAACCCAACGAGCACAGTGGATTTCGAAGTAATATCCATTGGGGATACATTCATCCTCTTCAGTGTCTCCAGCTGAATTATGTTGACGGAGCTGCCATTATCCACCAGTATCCTGCGCACAAAATGATTAGCGACATCTAAAGTTATTACCAAAGCATCGTGGTGAGGATCCTGGATAGTGTCCCTGTCATCATTGTTGAACGTGATCACTTTATCAGTTGTGAGGGTTGACATCTTGGTTGGCTTATCTCCCCTTTACGCCTTAGCTTCCTTTGCATGTCTTTTTGCTGCAGAATAAGAGGTCCCATAGATATCGGATCTTCCTGAAATAAAGTTAATTATCTTGGCATCTGCAGGAGGTGATGCTGCATATCCAGGATCCTTCTTAGTATCCTGACCCTTATTCTTCTTTCTTCCCAGAAGATCCTTCAGATATCATTTTCTCAGGAGATAGCTTATTTCCTTCCTCAGAGCAATGCAGTCCTCTGTAACATGTCTAAAATCTTCATGGAAGGCACACCACTTGGATTGATCCTTCCAATCAGCTTTCCGTTGGTTCTTCCTAGGCCACCTCGCTTTGTCTCCTAAACCCTGCATAGCGTACATCAGTTCAGGTATATTAACAGAAAAACAATATTCTGACAACTCAGGATACTCCTCAAGATCCTCGTTTTCAACATCATTCACTTTCTTGATGTCATTCCTGCCATATGGCTTAGAGCAATATGGTTTGTACGAGGATTTTGATTTCCTATTGGTTGACTCGTAGGTTGTGGATGAGTTCATCCTCTCTTGCATCTTCTTGTCATCTTCCAACCGAATATATCTTAAAGCCCTGTTTCGAGCTTCATCCAGGTTCCTGCAGGGATTCATTACAAGATCCTGGTAAAATTGGGAATCCTTTTGCAACCCCATTTTGAATGCTTGCACAGCTGTTGCAACATCAAGATGTGGGATGTCCAGAGATTCCCTGCTAAACTTGTTCACATAATCTCTCAAGGATTCCTGAGGTCCTTGGGTTATCCTGTAGAGATCACTAGTTAGCTTTTCGCAACTCCGACTGCAAGAAAATTGACTATTAAATAAATTGACTAAATGAGCGAATGATGTAATTGAATGAGGAGGAATGTTTAAGAGCCATTTTAAGGCTGATCCTGTTAAGGTAGAACCAAAACCCTTGTAGAGGCAAGCTTCCTTGAGATCTGGGGGAATAAGATTAATTTCCATCCTTTCCCTATATTGAGTAATATGCTCTTCAGGATCTGTAGTTCCGTCATAGAGCTTCATGTTGGGGGTTTGAAATCTTTTTGGGATTTCAACATCACAAATAGGATATGCAAACCGGGATATCCTGTGGCTGTCTTGGGACACTTCTGGAATTGGCTGGACCACCCCAGGTACACTGGATATCATGTCCTTCAATTTCTGAAGCTCCCTAGAAAATGCTGATGTCATACCTGCATCCTGCAAAGATCCTGTTAGGGGAGGATTTTCTAAATCCTAAGGATCACGGGTCCTCAACTGCTATCAGGATCATGGATCCTCAATTCTATTTGAATTAAGGATCCTCAGCAGGTGTCGCAGGATCAGGATCCAGGGTCACTGTTGATATCCTACTACTAACAATTGTCTTCCTTGTACGCAAACTTGTTTTGCAGGAATGAGAGCATGGACCAAGTCTCACCGAAGTTCCTGGAGTATATTCCCTCAATATTCCGCACGTGCTTGACCATTGTGAACGTTATGGAGATCGTGGGGAGAGTGCACAAATTGCGGATAGTTAGTTATACTAGTTAATTTCTAATTTAAAATGGGGATGACAAGCTTGATAAAAACACTTAGCTAATTTTGGCATACACACACACTCGTAACAGCTCTCAGTCAGCTCTCAAGCAATACTTGGCGATTTCATACACATTTTTGCACATTACACACTAGTGATCCTTGTAACAAGCTTGTTATCATCCCGAGTTGTAAACTTACTTTTGTTTAATCATAGTTGGTGATTGGTAGTTTCCATCACCCGAGGTTTTTTGTGCCGGAGATCAACTCTTGATCAAGGGCTTTTTCCTCGTATAAATCTTTGTGTCACTTATTCATTACATTCCTGAGTGATCCTTAGTATTGTCCATTGGTTCAAGCATCACACCTCACAACAAAAAGTTTGGTTGCATTATCTTTGCTCGATTTTTGACCAAAACAGTTTGGCGCCCACCGTGGGGCAATTGGTGCTTCGTTCTTGAGAAATTATTGTTCTTGTGATCATTTCGGTTCATTACAACCAAGCAGATGGCTTCCTCAGCAAAGAACACATCAAGCTCTATGCCGGAAATGAGTTCTTCACAGGGCGTTCCTCCTTTTCCTCCACCACCTTCTGGATCCCAGAAGAACGCTGAAAATGTTGCGAAGAGACAAACCCCCATTTTTCTAAAACCACCAACTTCTTCTGTTTCCTCTAATCCTACTACTAATGATCTTTTTACTCTGATTTTGCAGATGAGAGATCGCATGCAAGAGCAGGACAAAACCAATGAAAGGATCCTCCAGGAGATTGGTAATATCAAGAAACAGAAGAAATCAGTGGAGGATCACTCTCCTCTGATACCAAGGTCATTGAATTTTGACACTCCAGTTGTAACTACCCTACAATCGGCAGTTCCGGGCATCCAGTATCAAAGTGGTCCATCAGAAAGGCGTTATGGAACAGCAACTATGAGTCAAGCATTTGGCTCTCACTTCCAGCCTCAAGGATCCTGTTTTCAGCCATCGGGATCCTCTTTTCAGCATCAGAGATCCTTTGTCAGCTCAGGAGGATATTTGGGAATGCACACAGTCGAAGGATCCTCCCAGGTCCAAGGATCCTCCCAGGTCCAAGGATCCTCCCAGGTCCAAGGATCCTCCCAGGTCCAAGGATCCTCCCAGGTCCAAGGATCCTCCCAGGTCCAAGGATCCTCTATGGTTCCAGGATCCTCTCAGGTTCAAGGATCCTCTCAGCCCCAAGGATCCTTTCAGGTTCAAGGATCCTCTTAGCTTCAAGGATCCAACATCTTTCAGGATCAAGGATTCTTAAGAAGTATGCAGCCTCCAAGCTCGGATGTTCATCAAGGAGACTTCATACCAATGCAGACCATTGCTTCCTTTGGTCCTTCAATCATACCGGAACCCCGTCAATATGGATTCACATCGGCAATTCCAAACTTGAATCCCATGGGAGGTAACACTTTTAATAATTCATATAACACTAACCATGGCTCTATGCAGGATACAGGTATCAATCATGCTATGGCTAGAGAGTTACAGAAGCTTAAGGATATGATATCCAGCGTACCAGGAGTGGTTAAACCCATTCCTGAAATTGCAGATGGTAGCCATAAGATATCTCGCTTTGCACCACCTATTTGTGATGCCGAGATACCCAAGAGGTTCCAAATACCAACTATGAAGCTATATGATGGTTCAACGGATCCAGAGGAACATGTAGCTCAATACAGGGAGAGGATGGAGATTAATCCAATTCCTGAGAGGTTAAAAGAAACATGTCTATGCAAGGGTTTTGGATCCACACTCACAGGATCTGCTCTTAAATGGTTGCTAAGTCTTCCCCCTTACTCTATTACTTCATTTGCTAATCTAGTTAATTTGTTTAATAGTCAATTCTCTTATAGTAGAAAATTTGAACGATTAACTAGTGATCTATATAGGGTAACACAAGGTCAAAATGAATCACTTAGAGATTACATCACTAAGTTTAGTAAAGAATCCTTAGATATCCCTAACCTGGATATAGCTACGGCTGTAGAAGCCTTTAAAATGGGTTTGCTTAGGGATTCATTGTTCTATGATGATCTTGTTATGACCCCATGTAGGAATCTTGATGAAGTAAGAACCAGGGCCCTTAGGTTCATCCGTCTAGAGGATGACAAAAGGATCCAGGAGAGATTGACAGGATCCTCAAAACAGGAAAAGCAAGGATCATACTTTAAGAATAACAAGTTCAAGTCCTACAACAAGTCTGACAACCAGAATGTGCATGCAGTAGAGCAAGAAGAGGATGATGAGGATTATCCTCCAATTTCTGAATACTGTTTTTCCGTTGATAACAATGAGCTAATTCTTGCAATGCAGAATCTAGGTGAGAAAGCTAGGTGGCCAAGAAAAAGTGATAAACCAGCTGCTACAAAAGACAAATCCAAGTGGTGTGCATATCATGAGGATTTCGGACATCTCACTAAAGAGTGTATTGCACTTAGAAAAGAAATTGGTTACTTGTTAAGCAATGGGCACTTGAAGGAGCTTTTGGGATGAAAGAAGTCAAGGATCCAGGATCCTGAAAGGATCCCGGAAAAGGCTCCTGCTCCTCCAGCAGATGCATAAGTTATAAACTTCATATCCGGTGGATCAGACATTTGTGGTACTTCCTTTTCAGCAACCAAAATACATGCCAAGGAAACCAAGATGAATAATGGAGACAGACCCATCCAGACCTCCACTGTCACCAAGGATAAGTGTTAGGGGATGATTTCTTAATGACCCGTGATCCTCAATTATTATCCTGCTTGGTGATCCTTACTTCTGTGTCAGTTAATGATCCTCAGAAGTGCTTCAGGATCAGGATCATGGATCGTCCTAAGGATCCTTATACTAATGATTGTCTGCTATGATTTCGTTATTGTTTTGCAGGAGTACCAGCTTGGACTTAGTCTTGGTAACATTCCTGGAGAATATTCCACGTTTATTCCGCACGTGCTTGACCATGGTGAACGTTATGGAGATCGTGGGGAGAAGGCATGAATTGCGGATAGTTAGTTATTTAGATATTTTACTAAATTTAAAAGTGGTAGCGAGCTAATTAGACAACACTTGGCTATTTTTTGGCTACACACACTCGTACAACTGCACTCACCAGCTCTCGGCAAAACACTTAGCATTTTTCATACATTTCTACACGATACACTATAGTGATCCTTGTATTTAGCTCGCTATTATCCGAAGTTGTAAAAGGATTATTGTTTAATTTGAGTTGGTGATTGGTAGTTTCCATCACCCGAGGTTTTTTATGCCGGAGATCATTAATTGATCAAGGGCTTTTTCCTCGTATAAATCTTTGTGTCCCCTGTGCAATTCATTTCATAGTGATCCTCATTGTTGTTTACCAATTCAAGCATCATACCCCGTAACAGAAAGTTTGGTTGCATTATCCTCGTCTGATTTTTTACCAAAATAGTTTGGCGCCCACCGTGGGGCAATTGGTGCTTCATTCCTAAGAAATTCTCATTTTTGTGATCATTTCGGTTCGTTACATCCAAGCAGATGGCTTCATCATCAAAGAACACCTCCAGTGCGATGTCTGCAGTCAATTCATCCCAGGGCATTCCACCTTTGCCTCCACCACCTTCTGGACCTCAGAAAAATGCCGAGAAGAAACCAACTCCCATTTTCTCAAAACCTCCAACTTCTTCTGCTTCTTATACTCCTACTACTAGTGACTTGTTTACTCTGATTTTGCAGATGAAGGAGCATATACAGCAGCAGGATAAGACCAATGAAAGGATTCTTAGAGAAATTGGAGACATCAAGAAACATAAGAGATCGGCAGAGGATCATTCCCCACTGATGCCCAGATCTTTGAATTTCGATACTCTGGTTATAACTTCTCAGCCTTCAGCGGTTCCAGACGTTCAATATGTGGGAGGGCCAAAAGGAGTGCATTACGGATCATCAGCAATGACTCAGGCTTCAGGGTCATACTTCCAACCAGCAGGATCCCATCCTCAGCATATAGGATCCTTCGTAAGCTCAGGAGGATACTCAGGAGCGCAGCAGATTCAAGGGTTCTGGCCGTTTCAAGGATTTAAGGATCCTCCCAGGATCAAGGATCTTCCTATGTTCCAGGATCCTCCCAGGTTCAAGGATCCTCTCAGTTTCAAGGATCCTCCCAGGTTCAAGGATCCTCCTATGTTCCAGGATCCTCCCAGGTTCAAGGATCCTCTCAGTTTCAAGGATCCTCCCAGGTTCAAGGATCTTCCTATGTTCCAGGATCCTCCCAGGTTCAAGGATCCTCTCAGTTTCAAGGATCCTCCCAGGTTCAAGGATCTTCCTACGTCCCAGGATCCTCCCAGGTCCAAGGATCCTCTCAGTTTCATGGATCCTTCCAGATTCTGGGATCCTTAAGGAGTTTGCAATCAGGGAGTCCCGATATCCATCAGGGAGATTTTATTCCAATGCAGACCATTGCTTCTACTGGTCCATCAGTCACTCCGGAGCCCCAACAATATGGATTCACATCCGCTCTTCCTAATTTGAATCCAATGGGAGGTAACACTTTCAATAATTCTTATACCACTAACCATGGCCTTATGCAGGATACAAGTATCAATTATGCCATGGCCAGAGAATTGCAAAAGTTAAAGGATATGATATCAAGTGTCCCAGGAGTGGTCAAGCCTATCCCGGAGATTGCAGATGGGAGCCACAAGATATCTCGTTTTGCACCACCAATCTGTGATGCTAAGATACCCAAGAGGTTCCACGTGCCTACCATGAAGTTGTATGACGGTTCAACAGATCCTGAAGAACACATAGCACAATACAGGGAAAGGATGGAGATCAATCCCATCCCAGAAAGGTTAAAGGAAGCATGTCTGTGCAAGGGATTTGGATCCACTCTTACTGGATCGGCTCTTAAATGGCTACTAAGTCTTCCCCCTTACTCTATTACCTCGTTTGCTAATCTAGTTAACCTATTTAATAATTAGTTTTCTTGTAGTAGAAAATTTGAGCGTTTAACTAGTGATCTGTATAGGATAACCCAAGGTCATAATGAATCATTAAGGGATTATATCACTAAATTTAGTAAAGAATCCTTAGATATTCCTAACCTGGATATAGCTACGGCTGTTGAAGCCTTTAAAATGGGATTGCTTAGGGATTCATTATTCTATGATGATCTTGTTATGACACCATGCAGGAATCTAGATGAGGTAAGAACCCGGGCCCTTAGGTTCATCCGGCTAGAGGATGACAAAAGGATCTAGGAGAGGTTAGCAGGATCCTCAAAGCAAGAGAAGCAAGGATCCTCATTCAAGAACAACAAGTTTAGATCCTATAACAAATCTGATAACCAGAATGTGCATGCTGTTGAACAAGAAGAGGATGATGAGGATTATCCTCCAATTTCCGAATATTGCTTTTCTGTTGATAACAATGAACTAATCCTTGCGATGCAGAATTTAGGTGATAAAGCTAGATGGCCAGGAAAAATGACAAACCAGCTGCAACTAAAGATAAGTCAAAGTGGTGCGCATATCATGAAGATTTTGGGCATCTCACAGAAGAATGCATCGCACTGAGAAAAGAAATTGGATACTTGTTGAGCAAGGGGCACTTGAAAGAATTATTGGGGAGAAAGAAGTCAAGGACTCAGGATCCTGAAAGGATCCCAGAGAAAGCTCCAGCCCCCTCCAGCAGATGCACAAGTTATAAACTTTATTTCTGGAGGATCAGACATTTGTGGAACATCCTTCTCTGCAGCTAAAAGACATGCAAAGGAAACCAAGATGGATAATGGAGATAGACCCATTCGAACATCCAGTGTCTCCGAAGGAAAAGTTATAACTTTTGATGAGGATGATCGTGTTGACATTCAGGATCTTCGTCACGATGGTTTGGTTATCACTCTTTTTATTTCTAACCATTTTGTTCGCAGGATCCTTATAGACAGAGGAAGCTCTGTGAACATTATCCAGCTTGATGTCCTCAAGAAGATGAATATTCCTGAATCCGATATCATACCAAGATCCTCTGTGCTCGTGGGATTCAGTGGCGAGACTAAGAATACTCTGGGGGACGTTAAACTACCAATCTATATCGAAGGCCTACATTCTTACCAAAAATTTTGTGTTATTGACTATTTATCTTGTTGTAATGTTATCCTTGGCAGGCCTTGGATACATGATATGAAGGCAGTCCCATCCACTTATCATCAATGTGTGAAGCTTCCTAGTCCTTGGGGAATAGTGAAGATCGATGGTGATCAGCAAGAAGCTAAGAACTGCTACACCTCATCAATGAAACCAGCCTCAAAGTCAAGGGAGCAATAGCAATTAAAGCATCCTCCAAGGGATGTCTTGGAGGCAAGAGAACAGGATGTAGTAGAAATCCTTATGGATCCTGATGATCCTGAATCTAAAGTTTATATAGGATCAGGGATCCTTGGTAAAATAAAGGAAGACCTCATATCCTTCCTCAAAAGGAGAAAGACCACCTTTGCATGGAAACACGAGGACATGACAGGTATATCTAAAGATATAATCACTCACAAACTTGGCATTGATAGGTCCTTCAAACCAATCCATCAAAAGAGGAGGAAATTTGCACCAGAAAGAAATGCCATTATCCAGGAGGAGGTAGAGAAATTACCCCGAGCAGGTAAATTCTTAGGATATATGGTGACAAAGAGAGGCATTGAAGCCAGTCTTGAACAAATCAAAGCTATAGTGAACATCAAGTCCCCTGCCAATGCTAAGGATGTTCAGAGGTTAACAGGCCGGATTACAGCTTTAAACAGATTCATATCCAAATCCTCAGAAAAGTGCAAGGAATTCTATGATATCCTAAGGAAGAACAAGAAATTCGAGTGGACTGAGAAGCATGAAAGTGCCTTAAGAGCTCTTAAGGATTACCTATCCTCGGCCCCGGCCTTGATGAAACCAGAAAAAGGAGATGTGTTATCCTTATATCTCGCGGTATCCTCATAACCAGAATGTGCATGCTGTTGAACAAGAAGAGGATGATGAGGATTATCCTCCAATTTCCGAATATTGCTTTTCTGTTGATAACAATGAACTAATCCTTGCGATGCAGAATTTAGGTGATAAAGCTAGATGGCCAGGAAAAATGACAAACCAGCTGCAACTAAAGATAAGTCAAAGTGGTGCGCATATCATGAAGATTTTGGGCATCTCACAGAAGAATGCATCGCACTGAGAAAAGAAATTGGATACTTGTTGAGCAAGGGGCACTTGAAAGAATTATTGGGGAGAAAGAAGTCAAGGACTCAGGATCCTGAAAGGATCCCAGAGAAAGCTCCAGCCCCCTCCAGCAGATGCACAAGTTATAAACTTTATTTCTGGAGGATCAGACATTTGTGGAACATCCTTCTCTGCAGCTAAAAGACATGCAAAGGAAACCAAGATGGATAATGGAGATAGACCCATTCGAACATCCAGTGTCTCCGAAGGAAAAGTTATAACTTTTGATGAGGATGATCGTGTTGACATTCAGGATCTTCGTCACGATGGTTTGGTTATCACTCTTTTTATTTCTAACCATTTTGTTCGCAGGATCCTTATAGACAGAGGAAGCTCTGTGAACATTATCCAGCTTGATGTCCTCAAGAAGATGAATATTCCTGAATCCGATATCATACCAAGATCCTCTGTGCTCGTGGGATTCAGTGGCGAGACTAAGAATACTCTGGGGGACGTTAAACTACCAATCTATATCGAAGGCCTACATTCTTACCAAAAATTTTGTGTTATTGACTATTTATCTTGTTGTAATGTTATCCTTGGCAGGCCTTGGATACATGATATGAAGGCAGTCCCATCCACTTATCATCAATGTGTGAAGCTTCCTAGTCCTTGGGGAATAGTGAAGATCGATGGTGATCAGCAAGAAGCTAAGAACTGCTACACCTCATCAATGAAACCAGCCTCAAAGTCAAGGGAGCAATAGCAATTAAAGCATCCTCCAAGGGATGTCTTGGAGGCAAGAGAACAGGATGTAGTAGAAATCCTTATGGATCCTGATGATCCTGAATCTAAAGTTTATATAGGATCAGGGATCCTTGGTAAAATAAAGGAAGACCTCATATCCTTCCTCAAAAGGAGAAAGACCACCTTTGCATGGAAACACGAGGACATGACAGGTATATCTAAAGATATAATCACTCACAAACTTGGCATTGATAGGTCCTTCAAACCAATCCATCAAAAGAGGAGGAAATTTGCACCAGAAAGAAATGCCATTATCCAGGAGGAGGTAGAGAAATTACCCCGAGCAGGTAAATTCTTAGGATATATGGTGACAAAGAGAGGCATTGAAGCCAGTCTTGAACAAATCAAAGCTATAGTGAACATCAAGTCCCCTGCCAATGCTAAGGATGTTCAGAGGTTAACAGGCCGGATTACAGCTTTAAACAGATTCATATCCAAATCCTCAGAAAAGTGCAAGGAATTCTATGATATCCTAAGGAAGAACAAGAAATTCGAGTGGACTGAGAAGCATGAAAGTGCCTTAAGAGCTCTTAAGGATTACCTATCCTCGGCCCCGGCCTTGATGAAACCAGAAAAAGGAGATGTGTTATCCTTATATCTCGCGGTATCCTCATAACCAGAATGTGCATGCTGTTGAACAAGAAGAGGATGATGAGGATTATCCTCCAATTTCCGAATATTGCTTTTCTGTTGATAACAATGAACTAATCCTTGCGATGCAGAATTTAGGTGATAAAGCTAGATGGCCAGGAAAAATGACAAACCAGCTGCAACTAAAGATAAGTCAAAGTGGTGCGCATATCATGAAGATTTTGGGCATCTCACAGAAGAATGCATCGCACTGAGAAAAGAAATTGGATACTTGTTGAGCAAGGGGCACTTGAAAGAATTATTGGGGAGAAAGAAGTCAAGGACTCAGGATCCTGAAAGGATCCCAGAGAAAGCTCCAGCCCCCTCCAGCAGATGCACAAGTTATAAACTTTATTTCTGGAGGATCAGACATTTGTGGAACATCCTTCTCTGCAGCTAAAAGACATGCAAAGGAAACCAAGATGGATAATGGAGATAGACCCATTCGAACATCCAGTGTCTCCGAAGGAAAAGTTATAACTTTTGATGAGGATGATCGTGTTGACATTCAGGATCTTCGTCACGATGGTTTGGTTATCACTCTTTTTATTTCTAACCATTTTGTTCGCAGGATCCTTATAGACAGAGGAAGCTCTGTGAACATTATCCAGCTTGATGTCCTCAAGAAGATGAATATTCCTGAATCCGATATCATACCAAGATCCTCTGTGCTCGTGGGATTCAGTGGCGAGACTAAGAATACTCTGGGGGACGTTAAACTACCAATCTATATCGAAGGCCTACATTCTTACCAAAAATTTTGTGTTATTGACTGTTTATCTTGTTGTAATGTTATCCTTGGCAGGCCTTGGATACATGATATGAAGGCAGTCCCATCCACTTATCATCAATGTGTGAAGCTTCCTAGTCCTTGGGGAATAGTGAAGATCGATGGTGATCAGCAAGAAGCTAAGAACTGCTACACCTCATCAATGAAACCAGCCTCAAAGTCAAGGGAGCAATAGCAATTAAAGCATCCTCCAAGGGATGTCTTGGAGGCAAGAGAACAGGATGTAGTAGAAATCCTTATGGATCCTGATGATCCTGAATCTAAAGTTTATATAGGATCAGGGATCCTTGGTAAAATAAAGGAAGACCTCATATCCTTCCTCAAAAGGAGAAAGACCACCTTTGCATGGAAACACGAGGACATGACAGGTATATCTAAAGATATAATCACTCACAAACTTGGCATTGATAAGTCCTTCAAACCAATCCATCAAAAGAGGAGGAAATTTGCACCAGAAAGAAATGCCATTATCCAGGAGGAGGTAGAGAAATTACCCCGAGCAGGTAAATTCTTAGGATATATGGTGACAAAGAGAGGCATTGAAGCCAGTCTTGAACAAATCAAAGCTATAGTGAACATCAAGTCCCCTGCCAATGCTAAGGATGTTCAGAGGTTAACAGGCCGGATTGCAGCTTTAAACAGATTCATATCCAAATCCTCAGAAAAGTGCAAGGAATTCTATGATATCCTAAGGAAGAACAAGAAATTCGAGTGGACTGAGAAGCATGAAAGTGCCTTAAGAGCTCTTAAGGATTACCTATCCTCGGCCCCGGCCTTGATGAAACCAGAAAAAGGAGATGTGTTATCCTTATATCTCGCGGTATCCTCAAAAGCAGTAAGTGCCGTCCTTGTTAAGGATCACGAAGGTACACAACATCCTGTCTATTATGTAAGTAAGAGTTTACTCGATGCTAAATCCAGGTATTCACACTTAGAAAAACTTATCCTTGCATTAATTATGGCATCTACTAAATTGAGACATTATTTTAAAACTCATGCCATTATCGTCAAAACTAATTTTCCAATTAAGAATGTCCTCAGGAAACCTGAAATGTCAGGAAGGATGGCTAAGTGGGCAGTGAAGCTTAGTGCATATGATATAAGATATGAGCCCAGGACAGCCATTAAATCCCAAGCATTAGCCGACTTTGTGGCAGATTTCAGTAGTGATTTGCAAAAGGACGCTGAGTTAGAAGTTCAGCAGCTAGAGGAGACCAAGGATCCTTGGATACTCTATACTGATGGATCCTCAAATGTCAAAGGAACAGGGCTTGGAATACTACTAAAATCGCCACAGGGGGACATAATACCCCACTCTATAGCTTGTGAGTTCCAAACCACTAACAATGAGGCTGAATATGAAGCCTTGATAGCTGGCTTGCAAATTGCTAAGCATATGAGGATCAGGTATCTTGAGGTACATGTAGATTCTTTGTTAATCATTAATCACTTTAATGGATCCTATGCTGTTAAAGGTGAAAAGCTAACCAAATATTTGGAGATAGTCAAAGAATTGGCACTCTCTTTTGTTTCCTTTAGTTTGACACAGGTACCAAGGGAAGAAAATACAGAAGCTGATGCATTGGCTAATCTAGGATCATCTTTGAAGATCCCGGAGGATATAAGTATCCCCATTATCCATATCCTGGCTCCTGCCATCGAGGATCATGTGGCTATGGAAATAGGAGAGGATTCTACAATTATACCTAGTGAGGATACTCAAACTCATTCAGGATCATGGATCCTCCCAATCATGAGATACTTACAACATGGAGAGATTCCTACAGGAGAAAACCCTAGGGCTTTCAAAATTAAGGTATCTCAATTCACAATTTTAAACAATATGTTGTATAAACGATCTCTCGCAGGACCATATTTAAGATGCATTGAGGATCCTGAAATCCAAGAAGTTTTAAAAGACTTTCATGAAGGAGATTGTGGAAACCACACTGGGGGCAGGGCATTATTCTCAAGGATCCTGAGGACAGGATACTATTGGCCAACCATGAAGAGAGATGCTGTGGAATATGCTAAGAAATGTGATCCTTGTCAGAGACACAGCAATATCCTTCATCAACCAGCTGAATTTTTGCACCCTATATCCTCCACTTGGCCATTTATGAGATGGGACATGGATATAGTTGGTAAGCTCCCTAAGGCACCTGGTGGAAAAGTGTTCATGCTTGCTATGACTGATTACTTCTCCAAGTGGATAGAGGCTGAAGCTTTTGCCCAAGTCAGAGAAAAGGAAGTGATATCCTTCATTAAAAGAAATATTATAACTAGATTTGGTATTCCTTCTGAAATTATATGTGATAATGGTTCCCAATTCATTGGGGGCAGAACTACTAACTTTTGTGACAGCTGGGGGATTAAGATGATAACATCAACACCAGTCCACCCACAAGCTAATGGTCAGGCAGAATCCTCCAATAAGATCATCATCAACAATTTGAAGAAGAAGCTTGGATCCAAGAAAGGGAAATGGGCAGAAGAACTACCTTATGTGCTTTGGGCTGATAGGACAACTCCTAAGAATGCTACAGGCCAAACTCCATTCTCCTTGGTATTTGGGGCAGAATCAGTGATCCCTACAGAAATGGTGGTTCCAACTGCTAGAACAAGTATTCGTGATCCTGAGGAAAATGATGAGAACTTGGTTCAAGACCTGGATACTATAGAAGAAATCAGAGATTTGGTAAGGATAAGGATGGCCAGTTATCAGCAAAGAATGGCTGGAGCCTACAACAAAAATGTCAGGATCAGGAAATTCCAAGTTGGTGATATGGTACTAAGGAAAGCATTTCAGAATACCACCAATCCTGCTGATGGAAAGTTGGCACCAAAATGGGAAGGACCTTACTTGATTGAAGCTGAGGCAGGAAAGGGGGCATATCGACTGCTAACAATGGAAGGTGATTTGCTACCTAGAGCCTGGAATGCTGTCCATTTAAAGAAATACTTCATGTGATAAGGATCCATGATCCTCACATAATAAATATCCTTAAAGGATCCTTAAAGCATAGATGATCCTCATTTTGGTAACATTCTAATCTTAAACTATTTCATTTCCTTACTTTCTCACATAAGGATAAGGATCCTGCATCCTTTATCCCCCTTTCACGTGATTTTGAGTTTTGAAGATTCAGGTACTCTTAGCAAACGGATGGTTATCCACAAAAGCAACCAGTTACTTTGGTTTGACCCCAGTTATTTGGGCTTGACCCCAGTTCGGCCAGTAGTGCATGATGATCCTGGTATAGTTCATGGCAGTGGGACCAGTACTCGTTTTAGGGGCTGATAATTCCATTGTACTGTCTATGCCTAGGATCCTACGTATAATGGTAGACGTACCATACATCCGTTTTTAAGGTTTCTAACGTTTTCGCGTTAGCTAAGGTTTTGGCATTTTCATGCCACTAAGTTTGGATAGTCGCCAGTTAGGGCCATACTCCAGTTCACACACGATCCTTGGGCTTGTCCCCAGTTATCCTTGGGCTTGTCCCCAGTTATTCTTTGGGCTTGTCCCCAGTTGCTAACTTTTATCTTATAATGGCTTAGTCCCAAGTTATGTTCTATTTCAGGTCTTCGAAGTTAAACAACCAAGGATCCGTGATCCTTACCTCTTACTAAGGTTTGTCCTATGGTTATCCTGGTTATAGTATTAAGGGTTAGGATCCTAACTTGGATCCCCAGGTATGTTCCTTAACTATTTTGATTTTATTCATTGATTATTTGAATAACCCTTATACTTTGACAACTGAACTCATGATCCTTAAAATATACTACTTTTTGGAATTTTTCAACTATAGGATATTTGATCCTGGATCATATCCTAAATATTTTTTTTATCTAATTTTTTCAACTTTTCTTATTCAGACAAGTGTACATCAAAACAAGGATAATAACACAAGATAAGCCAAAAAAGATTAAAGTTATTTTATTAACAAAGGTTTAACCGTCGAAGGTTGTCAAAATTGCCAACCCATGTTTCTACCAGCAAAACGTGGCCCGTCCACATGGGTTGGCAACGGGTGTCCATTGTTAATGCGGTTATAGCAAGTGCAGGAAATCAAAGGCGGCAGGATCACAATGGCTTCATCCCCCAAACAGAGGATCCCTCCACCATTTGTAATCCTACCTATTATCCAAAGGATCCTAGATCCTTAATCCTAAAACTATTGTTCAAATACAGACCATCATTGTTTTAAAACAGCACAACCACAAAACAAACTACTACCGAATTTAAAAAATTGGGCTCCGGCTACATCTAGAAATGTCCATCATTGCCCAATCATGCAGCCTACACCTTCGCTGCATCTTCATCCCCTCCAGCTTCGGTATCCTTCACCTGATCCTTCGCACTGCCTCCAGCCTCGATCGCCAAAACCTCCTCAGCCTCCTCATCATCTTCCATATCAGCTAACCTCGCCTTCCAGCCTTCAACATCCCAGCTGCTTCTGTCGAAGTCAGGATCTTGAGCTTCCTGGGCCATCTTCAGTTTTGTCTTGTACATTGTGATGGCAGCGGAGACCTTTGCATCTTCTATGAGATCATGCTTCTCGTAGTCAATGTCGATCAAGATTTTAGCTGTCTGAGTCTTAGCGTCTTGAAGAGCTTTTTCGAGATCAGCAATCTTAAGATCCTTGAGCACTGCAACTTGTTGGAGGTCAGCAATCTTCTTATCCAGCTCCTCAACGTTCCCCACGTAGTCTTCAATCTCAGCAAATTTCTGCAAAAAAGACAAAGCAGTTCAAGATCAGGTGATCCTCAAATAAGTAGGATACCTAGGCAGAATTGGTGATCCTCACGTCATTGAAGTATTCAAGGAACTGGTGGAGGATCAGTGGCAGGCCTTGTAGATCCTCTATCTCAGAGTTTTTCCTCTTCTTGCCACCCCTTCCTTTAGTGGGTGCCTTGGGGATGGAGACACTAGGGCTGGTAGTGGCCTTCTTCTTTCTGGATCGAACAGTGTCGAGGTCGGCAATGTTGAACTGGGAGGCAGGCTTGGAAGCTTTTCCGGCACCTACACATTCAAAACAGATAAGTATCCTTATCCTATTTCTATTTAACTATTTATTTAAGTCTTTAACTATACAAAGAACAGGATACTTACTTGACATGGTGACTGAGCCTGAGGATACCTCTTGAGAATCTTGGGTGATTGTCTTGAATGATCTTGTTTCAGGACCGAGCCTTCTAAAAGCAGCAAGCCTATCCTTGGTACCAGGAGACGGTATGAGGTGTGAAACAGTGACAGCTGCATAATATAAAACAAAAGGGTGTTAGTGATCCTTATACAAAATCAAGTCTATTTGGTGATCCTTCTCAGGACCCTCTGTCCTACCATGGGTGGACCACTTCCTTGGTAGATCCTTTCCGTTTGGAATAGAATCCCTTCTGACAAAGAAAAAATGTCGTTTCCAATTTGTATCGTTCTTGGTGGCTTTAAAAATGGGGTGTTCTTCACCGGGTTTTCGCTTAAACAGATATCGGTGGGATCCAAACGTCGTGAGATCATACATCTCTGCCAGTTCCAACATTCCTAAATCAATCCCTTCCTGCTCTATGATCCTTTCAAGGGTATATAAGACCCTCCAGATCATCGGTATAGCTTGGATGTAGGAGATGCCGGTAAGGGAGAAAAAGGATTGGGTAAAAGCTGGAAAAGGATAGGTGTATCCTATGGTGAATGGGGTAACAGGAAAAGCTACCCATGTCTCAGAAATATAGTCGCTCAGAACAGTGGGATCGAAGGGTCTGAAAAAGGTGTTCGCCGGAAAGCAGTACCGGATCTTATCTACTTGTGGATCAGTAAAGCAACACCTCTCATTCGCTGAATCTTTGATGATCCCTTGACTCTTCAAGGGGCTATCCTTCTGGTGATCCTTGGCGGGGGAGGACCGGAGCATCATTCTTAACGTGGTGTTGGTAAAGAAAGAAAAAACAGAGTAAGAGAAGGAGAAATAGGAAAAGAGATACCTGGTTGATCTTCGGTTGAGAATTTAAAGGGAGTTTCTCTTGGATTTAAATGCAAATTGATCCTATCTCTAACTCCTATTTATAATGATGATTTGCAGGATAGTCACTTCAGTGACGTCAGGTTTGCAACGGCTAGTTCGATCTTAACGGCTATTTATCCGTTAGTTTGTTACGGATAAGATCAATAAAATACAACTCGTTTATTTACAATATTACTCCTTATATTTTGGGGGCAATTGTTAGGGGAGGATTTCTTAATGACCCGTGATCCTCAATTATTATCCTGCTTGGTGATCCTTACTTCTGTGTCAGTTAATGATCCTCAGAAGTGCTTCAGGATCAGGATCATGGATCGTCCTAAGGATCCTTATACTAATGATTGTCTGCTATGATTTCGTTATTGTTTTGCAGGAGTACCAGCTTGGACTTAGTCTTGGTAACTGTTATGGGTGAAATTCTGAGCCTATATCCTGGAAAGTATCTTGACGTATATCTTGGTTATATGGTATCTGTTTACATCCGGGATGCTGATTCAGGATATTGGTAACATCCTGAATGGTATCCTCAGGATTACTAACGGATTGTGTGCAGGTACGTGGGTTAGAAGCTATCAACGTTCACAAAGACTCATTCCGTGGAAGACTCGGTCCAAGTCGTTCAAATGAAGACGCTGAAGCCGTATTACTCGGTTTATAACGTTCACAATGGAATATTCGGAGTACCCCATATTTGTAGGGATTATTGTTTGTAATTCATTACTATAAATAGGTGGGTATACCAGATCGAATAGGACATCACATTCACACTCGCTACACTCTAACACTTGCTCTCGAGCAATTCTCACTTTCATACAAAGGCATTGTAACACTTAGCGATCTGGTCTATATCCTGCACTGTATCCTGACGTTTGAAGTAATAAGAAGAACAAGGCAGCTGCGATTGTCAGCTCCCGAGGTTTTATGCCGGCGATCTAGATTGATCAAGGGCTTTCCTCGTACATCTCATGTCATTTACTTTACTTTTGCTCATAGTTTGATCATATATACAGCTCAATATCCTGAGCCGTATCCTGAATACTGATTTTTTAAATAACTCAACAAGCATATTTTCTATACACTTTCTAGCACACTACCTCACATTACTAATTTGATCACTTAATTGCTTCGGTAATTTTTGACCAAAACAATTTGGCACCCACCGTGGGGCAAGTGGTGCTCTCTTTACTAAAATTTTTTGTCAAATCGCTAATCGGTTTTCTATTTTCAAAACTTTTTGCCACATTGTCCATAATGGCCTCAACATCAAACATGAGTTCCTCTACTGTGTCTGCTATGACTTCTGCTACTACCGGTTCGGTGCTTCCACCACCTCCTCCAAGGATGCCAGCCTCTACACGACCTCAGGATATTATCCCTACCCGCAGTGTTCAGGAATCTGCTCCCGTTTTAGCTTCTAACGATGAAATTTTAGCCTTATTTGGAAGTGTGCAGGAACAAATGAGGCAGCAGCAGGAAACAAACCAAATGCTTTTAAGGGAAATACAACTCCTGAAGTCTGGCTCGAGCAGATCTGCTGAGGATATTGTCACTCCATTACATCCCAGAACGTTGAACTTCAGTTCAGCTGTGTATACTGAGGATAACAGGGGGAATATTGTGCCCAGCCTTCCTCAGAATCATGCTCCTGAAATACCCTCCTCGGTCAGGATGTCGACCATAAGGAGCTCAGGATATGCTTCAGGATATGGGCAAAATCCTCCAACGGGTAACGTGTCAAATAATAATAATACTCATGCTACTAACAATAGTGGATCTTTGTAGGATACAGGTGTGACATCAGCGCTTACTAGGGAACTTCAGAAGTTGAAGGACATGATATCTAGTGTACCCGGGGTGGTCCAGCCGATCCCGGAAGTGTCCCAAGACAGCCACAAGATATCTCGTTTTGCATATCCTATCTGTGATGCTGAGATCCCAAAGAGATTCCAAACCCCCAACATGAAGCTTTACGACGGAACTACGGATCCTGAGGAGCATATTGCTCAGTATAGGGAAAGGATGGAGATTAACCCTATCCCTCCGGATCTCAAGGAAGCATGCTTGTGCAAGGGTTTTGGTTCAACCTTGACAGGATCAGCCTTGAAATGGCTCTTGAATGTTCCTCCACATTCGATTACATCTTTTGCTCACTTAGTAAATTTATTTAATAGTCAGTTTTCTTGTAGTAGAAGCTTTGAAAAATTAACAAGTAATCTCTACAGGATAACACAGGGGTATCAGGAATCCCTTAGGGATTATGTGAACAAGTTCAGCCGGGAATCCCTAGACATTCCTCATCTTGATGTTGCAACAGCTGTGCAAGCTTTCAAGATGGGGCTGCAAAAAGATTCTCAATTTTATCAAGACCTTGTAATGAACCCATGCAGGAACTTGGATGAAGCTCAGAACAGGGCCCTAAGATATATTCGGTTGGAGGATGACAGAAAGATGCAAGAAAGGATGAACTCATCTAACACTTATGAGTCAACTAACAGGAAGTCAGAATCCTCATTCAAGTCATATCGGCCTAAGCCATATGGTAGAAGTGAAAACAAGAGAGTGAATGCTGTCGAAGACGAGGATCCTGAAGAGTATCCTGAATTATCTGAATATTGCTTTTCTGTTAACATTCCTGAATTGATGTATGCCATGCAGGGTCTAGGAGACAAGGCTAGATGGCCTCGAAAGAGTCAACAAAAAGCCGATTGGAAAGACAAATCAAAATGGTGTGCTTTCCATGAAGATTTCGGACATATGACTGAGGATTGCATCGCTCTAAGGAAAGAAATAAGCTATCTTCTAAGCAAGGGATATTTGAAAGATCTCTTAGGAAGAAAGAAGAATAAGAGTCAGGATACTGAGAAGGATCCTGAGCGAGCAGCATCACCTCCCGCGGATGCCAAGATAATCAACTTCATTTCGGGAGGATCCGACATTTGTGGGACTTCGTATTCGGCAGCAAAGAGACATGCAAAAGAAGCTAAGGCCGAAAGGGGAGATAAACCTGTCAGGATGACTACCCTCACAACTGACAAAGTGATCACATTTGACGCTGATGACAGGGATACTGTCCAGGATCCTCACCATGATGCTCTGGTAATAACTTTATATGTGACTAACCATTTTGTACGCAGGATATTGGTTGATAATGGTAGCTCCGTCAACATAATCCAACTAGAGACGCTGAAAAGAATGAATGTATCTCCAATGGATATCACTTCAAAGTCTACCGTGCTTGTTGGGTTCAGTGGAGAGGCTAGAAACACAGTGGGAGAGATAAAGTTGCCAGTGTACGTTGAAGGAGTCAACTCGATACAACGTTTCTGTGTGATGGATTCTCTATCCTGCTATAACATCATACTGGGAAGACCGTGGATTCACGATATGAAAGCTGTGCCATCAACATATCACCAATGCATCAAGATACCTACCCCTTGGGGGGTTGTCAAAGTTGATAGTGATCAGCAGGAGGCGAAAGAATGCTACTCATCCTCGATGAAATCCTCAACCAAGCCCAGTGCGGCATAGCAATTAAAGACGCGGGCCCAGGATATCATGGAGGATCCGGAGCAGGATGTAAAGAAAATTATCTTGGACCAGGATAACCCCGATATTTCGGTGCTCGTAGGAACCAATATCCCTCAGGATATTGAAGAACAGTTAATTAACTTTTTGAAATGCAGGATGTCAACGTTTGCATGGAAGCATCAGGATATGACAGGCATATCCAAAGACGTCATCACTCACAAGCTTGGAATTGATAAATCATTCAAGCCTGTTCAACAAAAAAGAAGGAAGTTTGCTCCTGAGCAGAATATGATTATTCAAGAGGAAGTTGAGAGATTATTGAAGTCCAGGATGATCAGAGAGGTTAAGTTCCCAAGGTGGCTAGCAAACGTGGTTGTGGTACAGAAGAAAAACGGGAAATGGAGAGTTTGTGTAGACTACACAGACTTGAACAAAGCTTGTCCTAAAGACCCATTTCCTCTTCCCCACATTGATGCAATGGTAGATGCCACCGCCGGGCATGAAATGCTGACCTTCATGGACGCATCCTCAGGATTTCAACAGATCCAAATGGAGCCTTCTGACCAGGAGGATACTGCCTTCATGACACCAACAGGTATTTATTGTTATACAGCTATGCCTTTTGGTTTGAAAAATGCAGGTGCAACATACCAAAGATTGGTAAACATGATGTTCAAAGACAAACTGGGGGACACCATGGAGGTGTACATCGACGATATGATGGTAAAGTCAAAGAAAGCTCAGGATCACCTCCAGGATATTAAAGGAGCGTTTGATATCCTGGATCAGTATAACATGAAGCTGAATCCTGCTAAGTGCCATTTTGGAGTAGGGGCAGGAAAATTCCTAGGATATATGGTGACCAAAAGAGGAATAGAAGCAAGCCCGGAGCAAATTAAAGCCATCTTGGATATTAAATCGTCCTCAAATATGAAGGATGTTCAACGATTAACAGGGCGAGTGGCAGCATTAAATAGATTTATCTCAAGATCCTCATAAAAATGCAAAGACTTTTATGATATCCTGAAGAAGAACAAGAAATTCGAATGGGGTGAGAAGCATGAAGCGGCCCTACAGGATTTAAAGCAATATCTTTCAACCGCACCTCTACTGATGAAGCCCGAGAATGGTGAACCATTATCCCTATACCTCGCGGTATCAGGGAATGCTGTAAGTGCCGTCCTTGTAAAGGACCATGAAGGTCAGCAATATCCTGTTTATTATGTTAGTAAAAGCTTGTTAGATGCTGAAACTAGATATTCTCATTTAGAAAAATTGATACTAGCATTAGTCATGGCATCAACAAAACTTAGACATTACTTTGAGACACATAGGATTCATGTTAAAACAAATTATCCTGTTAAAAATGTACTTAGGAAACCAGAAATGTCAGGTAGGATGGCTAAGTGGTCGGTAAAGTTGAGTGCTTATGATTTAGTATATGAACCTAGGAATGCCATAAAGTCTCAGGCTTTAGCTGACTTTGTGGCTGATTTTAGTAGTGACATTCAGGATGAGGTAGACTTAGAAGTTCAACAGTTAGGAGAATCCTCAGGATCCTGGACATTATATACTGATGGTGCATCTAATATAAGAGGAGTAGGATTAGGAATACTACTAAAATCGCCACAGGGGGACATATTACCCCAGGCTATTAGGTGTGAATTTCCTGCTACTAATAATGAAGCAGAGTATGAGGCTTTAATTGCAGGATTAGAGTTGGCCAAGAGCATGAGTATCAAAAATTTACAAGTATATGTTGACTCATTGTTAATTACTAACCATTTTAATGGATCCTATGCAGTTAAGGGTGAGAAGTTAATCGAATACCTCGATATTCTTAAAAAATTAGCAGGATATTTCGATGTTTTTACACTTGAACAGGTACCAAGGGAGGATAATGCTGAAGCGGATGCCTTAGCAAATCTGGGAACATCAATCAGGATACCGGAAGGGACCCAAATACCAGTATTACATGTCTTATATCCTGCAACGAATCCTCAGGATAAAGAAGTAGCGGGTATTCAGGATCCTGAAGCGGAATATCCTAAACAGGATCCTAAATCCTGGACGGCTCCAATTGTGAAATATCTCAAAGAAGGACACATCCCCGGAAATGAAAATCCTAAGGCGTTTAGGATGAAGGTATCACGATTCACTATTATAAATAACGTTTTATACAAGAAATCTCTTGCAGAACCGTATTTAAGATGCTTGGAGGATCCTGAAGCCAAAGAAGTACTTCAGGATATACATGAAGGGGATTGTGGTAATCACACCGGGGGCAGATCATTGTTCTCAAAAGTATTAAGGACAGGATATTATTGGCCAACGATGAGGAAAGATGCTGCAGAATAGGCTCGAAGATGTGATGCATGTCAAAGACATAGTAACATACTACATCAACCAGCTGAACCATTATATCCTGTAGTTTCCCCTTGGCCATTCATGAAGTGGGGGATGGATATAGTAGGGAAGTTACCAAAAGCTCCAGAAGGAAAAGTCTTTATGTTAGCTATGACGGATTATTTCTCCAAGTGGGTTGAGGCTGAAGCATTTGTCCAAGTTAGAGACCAAGAAGTAGTATCCTTCATAAAGAGGAATATCCTGACTAGGTTTGGGGTACCAGCTGAGATCATTTGTGATAATGGGTCCCAGTTTATAAGCAAAAGGACTACTGACTTTTGCAAAAGTTGGGGAATCAAAATGATCACATCTACTCCAGTACATCCTCAAGCGAACGGACAAGCTGAATCTTCAAACAAAATAATAGTCAATAACTTAAAGAAGAGACTTGGAGCCAAAAAAGGAAGATGGGCGGAAGAGTTACCCTTTGTTTTGTGGGCTGATAGGACAACGGTAAAGAATGCAACCGGCCAAACCCCGTTTCCTTGGTATTTGGAGAGGAGGCAATGATTCCAACAGAAATGACGATACCTACTGCAAGATCTATGCTACAAGATCCTGAACAGAATCCTGAAGTCTTATGTCAGGATTTGGATACTATAGACGAAAAAAGAGATGCAGCAAGGCTAAGGATGGCAGCATATCAACAAAGAATATCCAGAGCATATAATAAGAATATAAGGACTAGAAGATTTCGAGTTGGTGATTGGGTGTTAAGAAAGGCTTTTCAAAATACCACTAATCCTGCCGATGGCAAGCTAGCTCCGAAATGGGAAGGACCTTATGAAGTCGAGTCAGAAGCAGGGAAAGGAGCATATCGACTCAAAAATATGGAAGGGGATATGCTACCAAGATCCTGGAATGCAATACATTTAAAGCTCTATTTCAAGTAAGAGTAGAATTTATTTTCTATCTCGGAATGGTATGTATTCTATTTTTAAATATATCTGTTTATTGTCTTGAACCCAATACTGACTTAAACATCGGAGGGGTGTTAGCCAAGCTAACACCCACCTTAGTTTACAATTGTTTTGCAGGATATGTTTCAGGATATAGCTCCAGGATATATACTCAGGATAAGTCGAAAGATTAGAGGATTGGCCCCCTCTCTCACGTTTAAGGGATCCTGGTCCCTTCAAAGGTTTAAAGGTATTCACCTTTCTTTCGAATTGGGTTTAAACACCTCGCCTGGAGCGCAAGTTATCTAGGTATAGTTCAAGGTAGCGGGACCAGTTCATGTAAAAGTGGCTGACAATTTCGTTACTGTTGGCTATATCCTGGATCCTAAAGGTATATGAGGATTGATCACCCTCTCTCACGAAAGAGTATTTTCATACTCTCAAAGGTTTAAAGGTTTTCACCTTTCTATGAATTGGAGTTTGTACACTCTCGCCTGTAGCGCATGAAATTTAGGGTTTATCCCCAGATATCAGGGTTTATCCCCAGGGTATTAAAGGTTTATCCTGAGTATGCTAAGGATTCATTTCAGGATATCATGGGTTTTGCCCCAGGGTATTCGGAATTTATTTAAGTCAAAGTATAAATGCATTTGCGTTTCTGTGTCAAACACAGGGGACATACATTATACTGTTCAAAGGATGGATCCAAGTTCATAAGTATGCACTGGGGACAAAACTTATAATGGAGGATTAAAATTGATTCCGTAAGAATCTCTGGTATGATCTCTCCTTTTTATTTGGACAATTTATAGGTTGTATTCTAATATCCTTATCAAGATATCTTTCAGTATACCTTCCAGGATACATTTTCATATCAAACCAAACAGTTTTCACAAATACGATTTTCATATCAATGACAACAATAATAAAGTCAAAAGAGAAGTTATATTATTAACGTACCAAAAGATGTGCTCTTAATTTCACCTCAAAACAAGGCCCATCCACTAAGAGCACTAATAGTTCATTACCATATTTACCCAACAGTTGAAGGTTTCATCTCAAACCGAGACCCATCCACCTTCAACTGTTGTATTGTTCAAAAAGCATGCAGGAAATGTAAATTGTTCAGGTGCAGGGAAGTAAAGTGCAGAAAAGTAAATTGTTTAAGGGTGTTGGACCGTGTCGTGACCCTAAATGATCAGTTGAGAAAGTTCATCATCACGTATAAAGGCGGAATCAGTATACGCAACGTAACAACAGCTTTCCTATTCAATTCCTTCACTTTATTAGCTTTCTGAATCAATTTTGACAGAGTTTGGTTACCAAGCTTATGACCAGATCTCGCTCCAATGTCTTTACAAATGAACACATGCTAGGTATTTATACTAATGTTAATTTCGCTTCAATGTCAAGCCATATAAGCGAAATCAACATGAATTTGATTTCGCTTATATGTCAAGTACATTAAAGCGAAATCAACATGTACCTTAAAGCGAAATCCCATCTAACATCATGTACATTAAAGCGAAATCAAGTATAAAACCCTAATTTTGACTTTTAAGATCCAATCTTGACTTTCTTGATTTAAGACTTGATGAAGATGCAGTCAACAGACATTCTCATGCATCAACAGACTCCCCCTTGGATGTTGACGTAGTCTTCAGATCCTGAGTCTTCAGTCTTAATCTTTTCTCTAACTCTCTGTCATCTCATCATAAGCACTCTATCTTCACAGGTTTCAGAATCTTGTCCTCCTGGCTCTAACTTCTTTCTTCCCTTTGAATGTTTATCCAGACTCCCCCTTTCACAGACTCCCCCTCTCGATATGCTAGAATCTGAGAAATCTGGTTCAAGCTTTAACAATTTGCCTCCATTGGGAATTATGAAGTTCAAACCTGTTACTCAACCAATAAAAATTACAAATCTATCTTTCAAACAGAACTCACAAACTATCAGCTTTAGAAAACCACTCAAGTATTCAGGTTCAAGTTAATGACCCTAATCACTTGATTAATCTACCAAGTCCAATTTAATGATCTTGGTTGATCTTTTGACGAATTAAACTGATTTTAAAACAACAATTTCAAACATTTTCTGAAAATAACAAGTATCAAATTAATGAACTTGTTTTTGACTTTTCAAACAAAATAAACTCCATCAAAGTAAGCTCTCCTCATTCTTCAGTCCAGAATCTCCTGCATCTGCTTCAAACATCTGAGAATCCAACAATCAACTCTCCACTTTGGTTTGTCGGAAAATAAAGCAGAAATAAAATCTTTTTGGATTTTATCAAAGTGTTCTAAACTAAGAAATGAAATACAGAAAACTTAAATTGCAGAAAGTAAACAAAGTAAACTATTTACAAACATATTTTTGATAAGCGTGTTAGGGAATCATATCAGCTTTTCAGACAAATCACAAGTACCGTTAAGCTACATTTCATATTCAGACTTAAACAATTCACCTCGATTGTCGATATACTGATCCATCTTAAATTCCCACACACATTTCAACTTACTCAGGATATGATTTAGATGAATTAAGAACTTAGATCATTCATATGTCCCACCTCTTGAATATACTCCCGTATCCAGAATCCCAATAATCAGTCTTACAGGTGAGAATACTACAATGATATCTGTATATAATTTAGGTATGCGAGGGCCGAGGGATCTCAGGTCGATACTTCCGTATACGCAGAGAGATATCAGCTTCGACTTTTCGGTGTGTCCCCTTTAGAGGATCTTTTTGCTTACAACAGCAGCATTTATCAATTTTATTGTTTCAGCATGCTGAGGGATTAATGCTGTGTTTCAAGCATTGAAGCAAGTATTAGCCAAGGACTAGGTCAGAACTACCATTCAGCAGAAGTCCCGGAATAATACCCCAGACATCATTGAGTATAAAGACCTAGTATATCAGATTAAGAGACCTTTCAAACGAGATTTCAGGGGTTACCTATATATCCAAGTAGTGTTCCCCACGAATTCACAAGTTTGAATTTAGGTTTATATCCCGAATAAATCTACTAAATGTATGAAAACCTATCGACACATCATCAGTAAGACTGTTTAACTCTTTTATACTTTTCAAATCTTTAGCATACTGTAATCGTCTAGCTGATGTACTATCATTTTCCCTATATACACAAGCTCTTTTTCAGATTTTATCATGTTTTTGTATTTTATCATTTTTACTGTTTTTGTATTTTCTGAAAATAAACTATGTACAAACATCTACTCCCCCTAAATACCAAAACAAGTAAAAATTCGACAAACCATTGCAGATTGTTTCTCGTCTTCATCCGCAACAGTACTCTCATCAACGCCAATTATGCCATCCGACACCGACAGAAGCTTCATACCATTCAGTTTTAACAAATATTTAAACCGATTTTTATCAAAAGCTTTGGTATGTAAATCAGCTTTCTGTTCATCAGTGTGGATTTTCTCAATTCGTATCAACTTTTTCTCAAAGCAATCACGAATAAAGTGATGACGAATTTCTATATGTTTAGTTTTAGCGTGATGTACTGGATTCTTAGTTATATTTATTGCGGCCTCATTATCAACAAAAAGAGGTGTGTTAAGAAACTGCAAACCGTAGTCGCGCATCTGTTGCTGTATCCACAAGATCTGAGAGCAGCAACTGCTAGCAGAAACATACTCCGCTTCACATGTAGATAACGCCACAGACGTTTGTTTCTTACACTGCCAGGTAACCAATCTAGGACCAAAGAACTGGCATCCTGCAGTTGTTGATTTTGAATTGACTTTGCAGCATCCGAAATCCGAATCGGAATACCCTTCGAGCGTAAAATCGCCTTCCCTAGGATACCACAACCCCAATGAAGGAGTTCCTTTCAGGTAGCGCAATATCCTCTTCACAATGATCATATGTGATGCTCTCGGGTTAGACTGAAATCTTGCTGCGAGGCACGTTGGGTACATAATATCAGGACGTGAAGCAGTTAGGTACATTAAAGAACCTATCATGGATCGGTAAAACGTTTCATCAGCCCTGTCTCCAGTGAGATCTGGGTGAATCCCATGATTTGTTGCAAGTGGGGTAGCAGCTGGAGTAGAACTTGACATTCCAAATTTCCCTAGAATATCATGAACGTACTTTGACTGATGAATGAAATTCCCTCAGGTAGTTGTTCAACTTGTAATCCCAGAAAGAATTTCATCTCCCCCATTGATGACATTTCAAACTTCTGCTTCATCACTGATTCAAAATCTTTGCATAGATTTTCATTTGTCGACCCAAATATTATATCGTCCACATAAATCTGAACTATCAGAAGATGACCATCGACCTCTTTAGTGAAGAGAGTGGCATCCACTTTTCCACGAATGAACTTGTTGGCTAGTAGGTGTTGAGACAAAGTCTCGTACCAAGCTCTTGGGGCCTGGTGTAAACCATACAGCGCTTTGTCCAATAAGTAGACCTTGTTTTTGTGGATTGGATCGGTAAAGCCCGGTGGCTGACCGACATAAACCTCCTCTTTAACCTTCCCGTAGAGAAAAGCCGATTTAACATCTAACTGATAAACTTTGAAGTTCTTCCAAGACGCAAATGCTAGGAAAATTCTGATAGCCTCTAGTCGTGCTACAGGAGCATAGACTTCGGTAAAATCAATCCCCTCCTGTTGACTAAATCCCTGAACAACGAGTCGAGCTTTGTTCCTTACGACAATTCCTCTATCGTCCCTCTTACACTTGAACACCCACTTGGTGTTAATTTTCCTATGACCATCCGGCAAATCAACTAACTTCCACACTCCCAATTTCTCGAATTGACTAAGTTCCTCCTGCATAGCATTGACCCAAGAGTCTTCAGTAAGCGCCGCTTTGTAAGTTCTTGGCTCAACCTGTGAAATAAAACAACTCAATGAGAATTCAGTTTGCAAAGGAGCAACTTTTGTATAAAAACATGTAAGCCCTTTATCAAACTGATTTCGAGTGCGAACGCCTGTCTGCAATTCTCCTATGATCAACTCCTCTGGATGATATGAAAAAGTTCGCGGCATCACTTCGCTTGGAACATCTACATTTCCCTCCAGATTAGTAACATTCTGCTCTGCATCTTGTTCACCAACTTGGTTTGTTTGACCTAAAATCTGAATTTGCTCCCCCTCAGAATTTGAATCTGAATCACCGTGATCAAATACTGGCATGTTTTCAGCTTCTAGATTATCATTCTGAACCGACTGATTATCTGGAGCAACTTCATTCTGTTGGACATCATCATGTTCACCAGCATTACTTGGACCTGCTTCATCGTCATTTGAAGTTTCATGTGGTCTGCTCGAATACTCAGCTGGGAACCTTAGCTGCGACTCATATTCACGCAAAATATCCAACTCATCAAAGAAATCTTCATCTTCCTCTGATTCGTCTCTCATGTCAAACGAATCCCAAAGTTTGTTATAATGATAACGCCATGAATCACCAGGATTCTGCGGCGGCATAGTATAACCTTGACATTCAACATTTGCAGCTTCAATAATCCGCTTCTCACTTGGAACGAAGACGCGTCGTAACGGATTTGCATAACCAACAAATATACCCTCAATGCACTTCGGACCAAACTTTCCAAAAGGCTCTATAACTGTACAGGGTGACCCGAACGGTTCTAGATACTTCAAATTCGGTTTGCGGTTATTGATTAGCTCAAAGCATGTTTTGTTGAACTTTTTGACAGTGAGAACCCTGTTGAGCGTATAGCATGCGGCGGAAACAGCTTCAGCCCAAAAATTAATTGGTAACTTTGAATCTGCGAGCATAGTTCTAGCCGTCTCGATTAGTGTCCGGTTTTTGCGTTCTGCGACTCCATTCTGCTGCGGAGTGTACGGAGCACTAAACTCATGCAAAATACCTCTTTCATCACAAAATTCTTCCATGTTGCTGTTCTTGAATTCAGTACCATTGTCACTTCGAATTCTCTTGATACGCCTTTGGTACAAATTCTCAATCTTCCTGAACAGCCCCATCAAACTGTCAAATGTTTCATCTTTCGTCTTCAAGAAAGAAACCCACGAAAATCTGGAATAATCATCAGTAACGACCAAACAATAGTAATCTCATGTAATACTTTTGACATTCACAGGACCAAACAAATCCATGTGAAGTCTTTCCAGAGGTCTCGAAACTGAATTAACTTGCTTTGTAGGGTGTGACTTTTTCTTCTGCTTGCCTTTGATACAGCTAATGCACTCCCCTTCCAGATGAAAACCTTTGATATTAACTCCCAATACCAAATCATTGTGCACCAAGTGATTCATCTTCCTTAGGTGAATATGCCCCATCTTTCGGTGCCACAATCTTGATTCTTTCTCAGTTGCTCTAGACACAAAACAATGTGCTTGACAAGTAGTTGTAGTTGCTACAGACATATCTAACACATATAAATCATTCACTCTAGGTGCCCTCATAATAATCCATTCTTCAGGAACAACAAAACCAGGTTTCAAAATCAAACATTCTTTATCAGTGAAGTGAGTAGTATACTGATTGTCACAAATCTGCGAGATACTAAGCAGATTGTTCTCCAGCTCAGTGATGTAGTTAACTCTCTCAAACGTCACAATCCCATTGGATAACGTTCCTTCACCAACAATTCTACCACCTTCATGACCAGCAAATCCCACATAACCACCATTGATATTCCTCACATCATATAACAATGCAGTTTTTCCTGTCATATGTCGAGATGCGCCACTATCCATAATCCATCTTGAAATAGCTCTTGGAAGATCCTGCACATACCATAAGTTGATTTTAAAACATTTCAATAAAGATGCCGATTCATGCTTCGCGATCCAGGAAGCTCCGGCAAATCAAACTGCTTATTCGAACATGGTGTCCACCCAAGCCTCATCAGCCTTAGGTGTAACCTTGACTCTCGCAATTTGAATTTTGAAATTTTCAGCCTTCAAAGGTGGAAAATTTGCATCATAATCAACCGAAATTGATTCTTCAGCCTTTTTCACTTCAGAAGTTGAAATTTTCATTTCAGTTTTTGGTTTCCAAACTTGTTGAGATAATGCAACCCTCTTGTAAAATTTGTCATTTTTAGTTACAACTTTCTTTACGGGTTCATTTTTCAATTTAATGTTGTCAGTTTTCACATTCTTTTTCTCAACAATGATTGGTGCTTTATCCTTCACATCAACTTTTTTCTTTTGTCTATCAACAACTTCAGTCTTAGGCTTGGAGTTGGTGCAATTTCTTGCTATGTGACCAACTTTGTTACATCTAAAACATGTACGAGTATCATCAACTCGACTTGTGCCTTCAGACTGAGGTTGTGAAACCCTCTTCTCAAAGAACTCTTTATTTGATTTTGAAAAAATTTCATTCTCTTCATCAGCAAGTGAACTTGAACTGTTCACAAACACCTTCTTTTCAGCAAACCTTTTGTTTTGAAAACTCTTTTTCTGATAACTATTACCACCCCGATAACCACCCGACCAATTGTTTCGATTGTTATTATAAAAACGTGGTGGAACAACAGGCTTTTTGTAATAAGCTTTATCTTTCTCAAAATTCATTTGCCTTTTTGTTTGACACAAACTGTTCACTTCTGACAACTCAACTTCAACCAATTTGAAAACATTTGTCAATTTTTTCACATTAACATTGTTGGTGCATGTTTGTGACAACAGCTTAGATTTGGTCTTTGGATATCTTGTAATTAGATAAACGATAAACAGTTAGCGGGTTTAGCTTTGTATTAGTGAGATAATAGAGTTTGGGCTAAACAAAACCCACATTGGGTGATGGGGGACGTTTTGGGCCTAGCCCATGTAGGAACCCATGCCTAATGTTGCAACCTTGTGTTATATAAACAAGGTTAGGCTTTAGGGTTTAGGTTGATCAGCCAAAAACAGTTTGAGAGGCATTAGAATTCGTGAGAGACTTGTCTGCGACAAGGGTCACTCGGTCCATTTTACCAAGAATGAAGCATTAGTGTTGAAACTAGGTTTGAAGATTCCGGACGAATGGATAGTGATGCGAGCGCCAAGGAGAAATGACACTTATGTCATGGACATGGGTGCTAAGGATCCAAATGCTGTAGTGGTGTGCTTACTATCAAAAGCATCTGAAGCTGAATCGATGTTGTGGCACAGACGCATGGCCCATATTCACTATCGAAAAATGAATTACCTTGTTAAAAATGAGCTAGTGAAAGGGGTTCCAATGCAGAGGTTTCACGTGGAAGATAAATGTCTTCCATGTCAAAAGGGAAAACAACATAAGAAACCTCACAAATCTAAAACAGTAAATTCCATAGATGCCCCTTATGAATTACTTCACATGGATTTATTCGGTCCAGTGAACGTAAGGAGCATAGGTGGAAAGTACTATTGTTTAGTTGTCACTGATGATTATTCACGATATTCATAGGTTTTCTTTTTAGGTACAAAAGATGAGACGGCGGAGATGCTGATAGATCTTTTTACGAAATTGGAAAACGTCCATGATGCAAGGATAAAGAGGATAAGGAGTGATAATGGCACGGAGTTCAAGAATCGAGTTCTGGATCTCTACTGTCTTCGAAAAGGAATTGAACATCAATATTCTGCTCCTTATACACCTCAACAAAATGGAGTTGCTGAGAGGAAAAACAGGACGTTGATTGAAGCCGCTAGGACGATGCTTTCAGATTCAAAGCTACCAGTTCTTTTCTGGGGAGAAGCTGTGAATACAGCTTGCTACGTCTTAAACAAAGTTTTGACTGTTAAACGTTTTAATAAAACTTGTCATGAGTTGATGTTTAACAAGAAACCAAACTTAGAAGGCTTTGAACCATTTGGATTACCCTGCACCATTGTGCGAAATAAAGATAAACAAAAATTCGGTGAGGTGGCTGACGAAGGCTACTTTCTAGGTTACGTACCTGGCGCACCGAATAAAAGGGTTTTTAATCTAAAAACTGGTAAAATTGAGGTTGTTTACAATGTTGAAATTACTACATACAAACCTCAACAATCAACGAGTGGTCCTGCTATATTATATGATTATGAAAGCACTTTTAAATCATTTAATATTCCTGAGTTTCCTAATGCAGATGATTCTCAGTTGATTCAGACAATGATTAATGGAGACGATGAAGGTGAGTTCATGCCTAGATCGAATGTTGATATGACAGATGCTGGGGAAACTTCCCAAGGTGCTGCTGATCCTGATTCAAGCGATAGTGACTCTGAACCCATTGAGGGGGAGGATTTCATTAATCCATTTGCAGATCAGAACATACAGGGGGAGGTTGGATCAAACCTGGGTGATAATTTAGAAGTGGATACCGTTGCTACTACACGAGCAAATAGAGATCATCCAGTTGACATGATACTTGGAGATCCTACTGCAGGTGTTCAGACGAGAAGAAGCATAGCAGCGAATTCTGGTTTATTTGTTTCGATTGAGAAGACTGGGATTGTGAACGAATGCTTGTATAGTTGCTTTATTTCCCAAGAGGAGCCGAAGAACATTCATATGGCTCTTAAAGACAATTCATGGGTTGAAGCTATGCAAGAGGAATTGGCCCAGTTTGCAAAGTTGAAGGTTTGGGAGTTGGTTGACCTTCCTAAAGGTGAAAGAGAGATAGGCACTAAGTGGGTGTTTAAGTGCAAGAAAGATGACAGAGGGATAGTGACGCGAAACAAGGCTCGATTGGTGGTAAAAGGTTTCAATCAGCAAGAAGGGATTGATTACAATGAAGTGTTTGCACCAGTGGCAAGGTTGGAGGCAATTCAGTTGTTTCTAGCTTTCGCAACATTCAAGGGCTTTAAAGTTTACCAACTAGACGTGAAGAGTGCGTTTCTTTACGGGAAAGTCCAAGAAGTGGTGTATGTCTCACAACCAGATGGGTTCGTTGATCCAGACTATCCAGATCGAGTGTACAAACTTGATAAGGCTTTGTATGGGTTACATCAAGCTCCCAGGGCGTGGTACGAGACACTGTCTACACATCTGATCAAGAATGGTTTTGAAAGAGGTCAGATTGACAGTACATTGTTCATCAAGAGGAAGAAGGAAGATTTTCTGCTAGTACAGGTGTACGTGGATGACATCATCTTTGGGTCATCAGATGAGAGCATGTGTAAAGAGTTCGAGCAGGTGATGAAGAGCAAGTTTGAAATGAGCGCTATGGGTGAGCTGTCTTACTTTCTGGGATTACAAGTTGAACAGAAGGAGGATGGGATGTTTATTCATCAAACAAAGTATGTGTATGACATTTTGAGTCGGTTCAAAATGAATGATTGCTCTACTTTTAACACACCCATTTGCGAAAATCACAATCTTGGCCCAGATCACGAAAGTACTGAAGACGTTGATCCAACTCAATACAGGGCAATGATTGGTTCTCTAATGTACTTGACTGCTTCAAGACCTGACATTATGTTTGCAGTATGCTTGTGTGCCAGATATCAGGCTAATCCTAAGGAGTCACACATGAAGGCGGTGAAGCGTATTCTTCGTTACTTGAAGGGGAAACCTAAACTTGGGTTGTGGTATCCAGCTGATAGTGATATGAATTTTGTTGCTTACACTGACTCAGACTTTGGAGGATGCAAGTCGAACAGGAAGTCTACAACAGGTGGTTGTCAGTTCTTAGGAGGCAGGATCGTGTCTTGGCAATGCAAGAAGCAATCCTGTGTGTCTACATCTACGTGTGAAGCTGAATATATTGCTGCGGGTAGCTGCTGCTCTCAGGTTCTCTGGATACAACAGCAGATGCGCGATTACGGTTTGGATTTCACTCGTACTCCTATTATGATAGACAATAATGCCACAATTTCTATAACTAATAATCCCGTGAAACACAGTCGCACAAAACATATTGACATACGTCATCATTTTATACGGGATTGTGCTGAAAAACGACTAATTGAATTACATCGAGTCGACACAGAAGATAACCTGGCAGATCTTTATACTAAAGCATTTGACAGGGCTCGCTTTGAACACTTAGTCGAACTCAACGGGATGAGGAATCCTGAATAACTGGTTTTTCATAAGAATTTTGTAAATAGTTTATTGCTTTTCTTAAAAAATCATAAATACAAAAACATTAAAAAATTTGAAAATATAAAACAAATAAAAAATAAAAAATGAGCTATCACTGTGTGAAAAAGGAGAAATGATAGTACATTAGCACGTTAGATTGTCACACTGAAACTGAAATTAAATTGCTTAAGTGTGGTAGCAGCTTCATCATACGATGTACCAGTAGGCAAAAAGCATGAAATAATCAACTTACTAATGTGATATAAACATAAATGAAATGTGTATGAGTGGGGAACACATCAGTGATGTATGGTTTAATGACCTTAAATCTTGTGTTGATAGATTGCCAAAATCTGAAGTTTTGGGTCTTTATACTGTTATTTCATCTGGGGATATCTTGACTGTCCTTCTGTACAGAACTAAAATTGTACATGACATCAGGAAAGAAAGTCACTTGGAATTAGCACATTTCTATTTGAATGTCTGTATGTTGTCCCGATACACACAATTTTGATCTGATTCTGAAATCTTCTCTGAAAAAAGTCGTGTACCTCCTCTGCTGCATCCAGATATATGCTGACCTGGAGGTGCTAGGCAACGACAGCTTCTGCTGCATCCAGATACATGCTGACCTAGCTGTACGTTGTCGCGCTATAGATCTAACACACCCGAAAGAGGCCCTCTAGTGCCTAAATGAAACCCAAGAAACCTATATCAAACTGAGAAAAACTCATTTGATCTGTATATTATACCATCTCTCCTAAAGATCTATTCTGTTCTCTTCTCAACCTATTCCCAGTTAAGATTTCAGAAATCTGGATTGGACTTGTGAAATATGTGGTAGGGAAGATACTTGCATGATAGAGTGTGTTGTTTGTATTTCCAGGATTTGATTACTATTTATTTGGGTGTTCATTGTTAAGCAATTAAAACATGTTAAAACAGATTATATGCAGACCTAAACACTGTCAGGATATCTTAAAGGATGACATCAGTATACTCACCTACTACGATGAATCTTTGTGCATACCTTGATCGTGGGGGGTATATCCTGAAGTGGGACACACTAATATATCAGTAAATAAAATTACCTTAACGTATCATACGGTAATGGTACTTGAAATGTTCATGCATTTTGTTTAAGTGGACAAACATACTGGTAATCGTCTTGAACTGTTTTTCACAAAAAATTAAATAAAGAATTATCTAATAGTGTGAAACAGTTTGATTTTGCTGATATGATCTTCTTACCAGCGATTCTCACAAAAATAGAGTGTTTATTGCTTTTCGTATTTATTTGCTTTCAGAAAATACAAAAATCCAAAAATAGTGTCTTTTTCTGTTTAAAATTCTTAACGTACGAAAAACTGTTATTCTTGGAGGAATTGTTACTGATAGGGGGAGACAGTGTTAGAAAGTGAGTTCAAAATTTTAAATCATGCGGGTTATAGAGTGTGATTAAAAAGTTTTGCGTGTTGGTGATAAATTGTAAATGTTTAATCTGTGATACAGTTTAACAAATCTCTTGAATAATAATAATTTGTTTAACTTATGTTGAAAAATTCTTATGGTTTCTCGAGATGTTTGTTTTATAGTATACAGATTGAAGCAGTGTGTTGCTGAGAAGTTGCTGTGTTGTTGAGTTGCTGTGAAGATGAGAGTTTGATTGGATGCATGGTAGAACCTCCTTTCTACATTGCACACAAAGTTGAAGAGTTTGAAGTTTGCTATACAAATGCTGAACTGGAGTTTACTCAAACGCTAAAGTTTTGAAGATTTGGTGATTGGATGCATCAGCTTAGGGGGAGTCTGTTGCTGACAGAAGCTGTTGAAGCTGAAGCTATCCAAAGACCAAAGACAGTGCAAGATTACATGAAGATTGCAAGATGACTGAAGACAAAGTTATTTTATGAAGCTATTGTCAAGGGGGAGTTTGTTGGTGCATGTTTGTGACAACAGCTTAGATTTGGTCTTTGGATATCTTGTAATTAGATAAACGATAAACAGTTAGCGGGTTTAGCTTTGTATTAGTGAGATAATAGAGTTTGGGCTAAACAAAACCCACATTGGGTGATGGGGGACGTTTTGGGCCTAGCCCATGTAGGAACCCATGCCTAATGTTGCAACCTTGTGTTATATAAACAAGGTTAGGCTTTAGGGTTTAGGTTAATCAGCCAAAACAGAATTGGAGAGGCATAGAAATTCGTGAGAGCTAGCTTGGACGAATTTGAGTGTGGTTAGGGATCTTGATTGATTGTAATCACTTTGATAGATAATCAATAAAGATCCGGTTTGAAAGTGATTTGCTGTTTCTGTTTTCTACTTGTTTCTGTGATATTCTGATCAAGAGGATTCCGCACTCTTGATTGGAAAGACAATTCTGTGAAAGATCCATACGAATAGGGGACCTACAAACATTCTCAATTGGAAACTCAGAATCCGAATACAACTTATCAGATCCAGCCATCTTGTACATCACAAGACCCGGTTCATCACTTAAGTTGTTTTTGGACTTTGATTTCTGAATGTATTTGTCCAAGAAACACCCATCATCTTCAGCTGAATCACTATTCAAAACACTTTCAGTTGTGCTCTTAACAATCTCTGTCTGAACACTATCATCAGATGATGTAGAAAAAGTAACATCAATGTTCTCCGGAAGTATAACTTATTTTTCTTCCTCAATTTCAACCAACCCAGACTGCTTTTTAGTGTAATTATGAAGAACAGGTGGTGGTACTTGATGAAAACCCACCCCAGTTCCATCAGAATACACATCTTCGCCCGCTTTGTCTTTCCCGATAGGTTTGGGAATGATATGTTGCAAAACAAAGCTTGTGGAACTGTAACTGTTAAGCTTCAACTGGATTCGCTCATTTTCGATTACAGCCTCTTGAACTTTAAGTTTCAATTTAGCGATTTCATCCAGTTGTTTGTTGATTGATTCTTCTTTAACTCTAAGCACTGCTTTTAAATGTTCATTTTCTTTAAAAGTTTTACCATTTCGATCATCACAATCTTTCATTGTGCTTTTGAGTTTTTCAAATTTTTCAGAAATCTGACGGGTTTCAAGAATCAACTTTTCATTTTCTTGTTTAATTTTGTCATGATCAATTTTATCAGTTTCAATTTGAGCAGTTAATTCTCTTATCCGTTCAGTTGAAGCTTTAACTGTTTTGTCACGACCAAGAATCTGATTCTCAACGTTTCTGACCTTTGCTGTCAGATCTTTAATTTTCTCACCGTTGAGATACGTGACAGTATTACAAAATTTGCACTCTTTGTTGCAATTTTTGCAATCAGCATTTCCTTCGATCTTTTTACCTGACGCATTTGTTGACACATCTGAACTGACCTGGCTTTTTGACTCAGACACGGAGTTAGAGTCTACCTCAAGTGCCTTAGCAGCCAGCACTTTGTCAGCCATTTTTCCTAGGTTCTCTGCATTCAACTCCTGCGTAGTATCGATAACTCCAGTATCAATCTTCTTGGATTCTTTTCCTTCTATCTCTTTTCTCTCTTTCTCCTCTCTCTCTTTCTCTTTCTCTTCTTCAATCATTTTCGAAGTTGGAGTTCCCCACCATTTGTGTTGCCAATACTCATCATTTTCTTTCATTTCCTTGATTAAGACTTCCAGATAAAGAGTTTTGTGATCGATTGCAATATTTCCATACTCATCAAGATAACACTCTCTGTCTGGATCCCATCTTTTGGCTCTCTTTGCTTCCAAAAAGATACTAGAAAGTCTAGTAATTTTGTTTTCCGAAATCATTTTTCTGTATCTATACTTCTGCTCTTCAGTTCTCTCATCTTTCCATGGAATAGGTTCATTTTTCGCCATGAATGCGTAACCAACCGCATCTTCTTCTGGTAGAACCTCTTGACTCCAATCATACCCCTCATCATCGTAAATCACTGTAAGAGCTCTAGATTTCTCTTTGTTGTCTTCAACCTGCTTCAATCTAGGCGGCTCGTATTTATTTTGATGATAAATTGCCTTCTTGTAGTAATCATCTCTGAAAGGATTCTCCGATTCATCAGCATAAGCGTTTCGGCATTCTCGCTTGAAATGACCCTTCTGCTTACACTTGAAGCAAGTCACCTTCGATTTATCGAATCCCAACTTAGTAGATGCACCACCAATTGTCTTTCTTCCAGTGATTTCCATGAATCTTTGTGCACGACGAACAGCACTTGCCATAGCCCAACGAATATCGATCAGTTCCATTTCCTCTGGATCAATCTGATCGTAATCTTCTTTCGTCAGATTTGTATTGCCAATCTTCCCAGCTACCAATCCTTCATACGATTCCAAAACCGATGCTAGAAAGATCATCTGCTGCTTGGCCGATTCCTCATCAAAGTTCTGAGCATTCTTCAAGTCTATTGCAATGTTGCATTGAAAACGATTCTTTGCATCAGAATGACTTCCAGAAGATGAAGATCCACTGTGATACCCACTATGACTTCCACTGCTTTGACTATTTTGACTTTCTTTGCCTGCTGTAGACACATTTTCAGCAGAAAATGCAGTCTTTGGAGAAGTAGTTTTCGGCATCATGCTTTTTGGATAATACAAATCCAAATTCTGCTGGTAGGATGAGTGATTAACTTTGTATGTCTTCTTCAACTCCAGCTCATGACTTTCAAGTCTCTCAATCACCAAATCTGGTTTCAACAATTCAGAAGGAATAGTGTTCTTAAGCATGAGAGCATAATATCTCCACTCCATCTCGTCTGGCAATGAATCAAACAACTTGTCTACTTGCTCATCATCAGAATACTTGATATCATGTCTTGCTAATTCCAGCTTCAGATGACCTAACCTTTCTATCATTTTACACACTGACTCATTCTTAAGACAACCAAACATATCAAACTCTTTCCTAAGAAGTTTCTTTTTGTTTTTCACTATTTCTGTACTTCCTAAACATTTTTGTTTTAACTTTGCCCAGAGGTCTTTAGCGTTTGAATAGTCTATCAATGAGATAATATCCTCCCGAACAGACTGAAATAACAACGCCACACACTTTTGTTCGGCTACGAATGAATCAATCTCATCAGATACTGTTAAGACTTCACCATTCTTGTTTCCTTGATCATAACCGTTCTTCAAACTTTTCCAACTTGGAAATGCGAATGCCATCATCCAATCTTCAAACTTTCTGGACCAACGACTGTACTCCTCGATAGCCATTAGCTTTGGGGGTTTATTGAACGTTCCGAATGCACTTTCCGATTCCCAAGCTTCCTTTTTCTTCTCTTTTGGCGGGTTCTCGTTCTCATTGCTTGTAGATGAAACATCTCCCGAGTTTCCAGCAAACGCGTACATGTCACTGAACGGGTTCATGAAAAGATCATCCATCGTGAATGTACCTGCAACAAACAATCAGCAAACACTTAGACAAGTTTTCGAAATTTTTTACAAACACTGACACTGAAGCGAAATCAGTCAGATTGACTGATAAGCGAAATCACTTAAAGTGACACAAAAGCGAAATCTGATTTGTACGTATAAGCGAAATCAGGATGTCACTAAAAGCGAAATCACAATGTCTGTATAAGCGAAATCAGACTTTGTCCTTTGGAGCGAAATTAACTTTTGTCTCTTGGAGCGAAATTAACTTGTTCGTATGAGCGAAATTAGCTAAGACCGTAAGAGCGAAATCAGCTAAGTCCGGATGTACACAGAAGCGGAATTACGAGTTTACTCATTTTTACGCTGAATTTCAATCTGAAACTTTCAAGGGTTGTACTACTATTAAAACCGATCACAATGAAATGATTATTGTTCAATTTTGACCGCAAGTTTGTTCTAGATCTGAAAATGAAGTTTCTTCTCGAAAACCGATTGAGAATTTGATAAAATTGATTGATTTTTACTAAGTTTTAAGGTCTGATATTGTTAAGGATTGATTAACAACTAGTTTCGCTCAATATACTTGAGTTTCAACTCATTTTGACCGTAGAAACTTGTTTAAACCGAAAATATAAAAGAGAAATTGAGTAGAAATGTGAGAATAGTGTCGAATCAGCTGATGTAGTATGAACTCCTCGTCCTGAAGCTCTGATACCACTTGTTGGACCGTGTCGTGACCCTAAATGATCAGTTGAGAAAGTTCATCATCACGTATAAAGGCGGAATCAGTATACGCAACGTAACAACAGCTTTCCTATTCAATTCCTTCACTTTATTAGCTTTCTGAATCAATTTTGACAGAGTTTGGTTACCAAGCTTATGACCAGATCTCGCTCCAATGTCTTTACAAATGAACACATGCTAGGTATTTATACTAATGTTAATTTCGCTTCAATGTCAAGCCATATAAGCGAAATCAACATGAATCTGATTTCGCTTATATGTCAAGTACATTAAAGCGAAATCAACATGTACCTTAAAGCGAAATCCCATCTAACATCATGTACATTAAAGCGAAATCAAGTATAAAACCCTAATTTTGACTTTTAAGATCCAATCTTGACTTTCTTGATTTAAGACTTGATGAAGATGCAGTCAACAGACATTCTCATGCATCAACAAAGGGACTACAGACCAACATTCAAATTTAAAAAGGTGGGCTCTGGCCTTGGCACGTATATCCGTCATCGCCCACCTAAATGCCCTCACACAGCGGCATCTCCTCCAACCTTCTCAGACTTCTCAGCACCAGCATCCTGACCAGCATCTTGAGCAGCATCCTCGCCAATGTCCATCCCAACATCTGCTCCAGCATCCTTCTTGTCTCCAGCCTGGATCACCACCTCTGCTGACTTAGAAGACTCACCGGCTTCAGCAGGAAGTGGCACAGCTTTACCTCCGAGCTCCTTTAACTTGGCCACCCAGGATTCAACTGGCCAAGATGGACAAACAAGGCCCGTCTCCTTGGCCTCGTAGGCCATCTTGATGCGTGCTTGTAACAAGGAGACAATGGCAGAAGCCTTGATTCCCTCCCGGAAATTGACCAAGGCTTGATCATGATCCATTTGAACGGTGGCAAGTTTGAGCTCAGCGTCTTGGGTGACCTTCTTCAGCAGGCTTTCGTAGTGCCGGGTCTTCGCTTCGGCAATGGCACCTTGGTCAGCAACGGTGCTTTCAAGCTGTTTGATCCTGGCTTCGTGGAGTGCCACAGTACCACAAGCATCATTGTACAAGTGGAGCAAATGCTGGAGGCCCTGCACATCAATTACAGGTATAAGTTAGAATATATATTGACCAGGATATCCTGTCAGGATATCCTATTAGAATATACGTGCAGGATATGAGTTAGGATATTACCTTGTTGAGAAAGGATGTCATTGGCTCTAAGGAATCAGAGAAGCTGAGTTCATCATAGGAGAACCCTTCTGAACCTGGAGCAGTGACTTCAAGACCTTTCCTCTTTTTTGCTGTGGAAGCACGAGTTCTTGGATTGGCCTTGGGAGCCGGGAGTGGCTTGGAGCTAGTTGCAGCAGGAGTTTCTTTCTTGACTGTGGCTGGGGTTGGATAGCTGTCGAGTTCATCAAGGTCTAGATAGACTGGAACTTTGCTGGAATCTGCAAACAGGGAGTAAAATTCAAAATCCCTCCTAAAAATATCAGATAAAAACATATATGTACAGGATATCTTGCAGGATCCTTACCAGACATGTTTGCGCTTGAAAGAGGACTTGGAGTTGGCGGAGATGGGTTAAAGCTTCTCTCTGCTTCAGAAAGCAGTCTGATGGCGTCTATTCTTTTTTGAGAATCAGCAAGAGGAGGTGCATTTTTCCTAAAATCAGCTGCATACAGAGAAAATAAAATTGGTCAGTTCAGGATATAAAGCAGGATAAGAGGCAGGATCATCTTTAAACCCTAAATCCTACCCTTCTTCAACCATCTCATCGGATAATCCGTTCCACCAGGGATTGAATCCCTTTTTACAAAGAAATACTTGGATTGCCAACCATCCTCGTTCCTGGTGGCACGAAGTATCAATGGGTCACCGGAAGTAGAGTAAAACAGAAATCTGCACGATCCGTGGCATCTAAGTTTATAAGCTAGGGGCAGATCATGGACAGAAAGATCAGGAATGTGGTTTCTCTTGATTTGGTCAAGAACAGACAAAACACGCCAGAGCATTGGCATGGTTTGGCTGAAAGAGATTTTGGTGATATTAAAGAATTCGGTGATGAAATCCGGAAAGGGGAATTGTAGCCCTAGCGTAAAAGGGAAAGCACTGAAGCATATCCACTCACTGGAAACCATATCTGACCGGATTTCCCGGTCAAAGGGTCTAAATACGGTTCCTACCGGGAAGATACCGGAGGATTTCAAGGCCGACAGGTGGGCACTATCGAAGGTACATGCTTCCTTCTCCGGTTCTTGGAGAAGGTTCTGGTGGATGAATGTGGGAGCCGAGTCACCTGAACTGGACCTTGTTTGCCTAGGCATTTGGTCGCCTGAATTTTCGCCGGAGAAAGATGATAAAGATGAATATGAAGATGAGGGAGAGAATATTACCTTTTTTCCTTGTCGATTATGATTAAAAGAGGAGATGAGGATGAGAAGATATAGGGCATGATGAGTAAATATAGGCTGGGTAGTTGAAAACGGTCACATCATTAGTCTTATCTATTAATTACCTCGGCCACCGTGAAAAATGTAACCGTTAGTGCAGGATATCAAACGGTAACATTTTTGGGGACAATTGTTATGGGTGAAATTCTGAGCCCATATCCTGGAAAGTATCTTGGCGTATATCTTGGTTATATGGTATCTGTTTACATCCGGGATGCTGATTCAGGATATTGGTAACATCCTGAATGGTATCCTCAGGATTACTAACGGATTGTGTGCAGGTACGTGGGTTAGAAGCTATCAACGTTCACAAAGACTCATTCCGCGGAAGACTCGGTCCAAGTCGTTCAAATGAAGACGTTGAAGCCGTATTACTCGGTCTATAACGTTCACAATGGAATATTCGGAGTACCCCATATTTGTAGGGATTATTGTTTGTAATTCATTACTATAAATAGGTGGGTATACCAGATCGAATAGGACATCACATTCACACTCGCTACACTCTAACACTTGCTCTCGAGCAATTCTCACTTTCATACAAAGGCATTGTAACACTTAGCGATCTGGTCTATATCCTGCACTGTATCCTGACGTTTGAAGTAATAAGAAGAACAAGGCAGCTGCGATTGTCAGCTCCCGAGGTTTTATGCCGGCGATCTAGATTGATCAAGGGCTTTCCTCGTACATCTCGTGTCATTTACTTTACTTTTGCTCATAGTTTGATCATAGATACAGCTCAATATCCTGAGCCGTATCCTGAATAATGATTTTTTAAATAACTCAACAAGCATATTTTCTATACACTTTCTAGCACACTACCTCACATTACTAATTTGATCACTTAATTGCTTCGGTAATTTTTGACCAAAACAGTAACGTTCCTGGAGAATATTCCACGTTTATTCCGCACGTGCTTGACCATGGTGAATGTTATGGAGATCGTGGGGAGAAGGCATGAATTGCGGATAGTTAGTTATTTAGATATTTTACTAAATTTAAAAGGGGTAGCGAGCTAATTAGACAACACTTGGCTATTTTTTGGCTACACACACTCGTACAACTGCACTCACCAGCTCTCGGCAAAACACTTAGCATTTTTCATACATTTCTACACGATACACTATAGTGATCCTTGTATTTAGCTCGCTATCATCCAAAGTTGTAAAAGGATTATTGTTTAATTTGAGTTGGTGATTGGTAGTTTCCATCACCCGAGGTTTTTTATGCCGGAGATCATTAATTGATCAAGGGCTTTTTCCTCGTATAAATCTTTGTGTCCCCTGTGCAATTCATTTCATAGTGATCCTCATTGTTGTTTACCAATTCAAGCATCATACCCCGTAACAGAGAGTTTGGTTGCATTATCCTCGTCTGATTTTTGACCAAAACAATAAGATCATAACTTTTGATGAGGATGATCGTCTTGATGTTCAGGATCCTCATCATGATGGTCTTGTTATTACTCTATTTATTTCTAACCATTTTGTTCGCAGGATCCGGATAGATGGAGGAAGCTCAGTAAACATCATCCAGCTTGATGTCCTCAAGAAAATGAACATCCTTGAATCAGACATTGTCCCAAGATCCTCAGTACTTGTGGGATTTAGCGGGGAAACCAAAAATACATTGGGGACATCAAACTCCCCATCTATATTGAAGGACTTCATTCTTATCAAAAATTTTGTGTTATAGATTGCTTATCTTGTTGTAATGTTATCCTTGGCAGGCCATGGATACATGACATGAAGGCAGTCCTGTTAGGGGTGGATTTCTAAATGATCAGTGATCCTTATTTACTGTTGGGTTTAGTGATCCTCAATTCTGTCTGAAGTGGTGATCCTCAGAAGTGTTGCAGGATCAGGATCATGGATCACTATAAGGATCCCTGTACTAACGATTGTCTACTTTGAATTCGTAATTGTTTTGCAGGACTATCAACTTGGACTTGGTCTTGGTGATATTCCTGGAGCATATTCCCTTCAATTCTGCACGTGCTTGACCTTTGTGAACGTTATGGAGAACATGGGGAGAAGGCACGAAATGCGGAAAGTTAGTTAGGCTAGATATTTTCTAATTTTAAGGGGGTAGCGAGCTATTTTTTAGAGGACTTAGCTATTTTTGGCTACACACACACTCATACAACCGCTCTCATCAGCTCTCGCTAACACACTTGGCGATTACACACATTTTCTACACAATACGCTATAGTGATCCTTGTACTTAGCTTGCTATCATCCGAAGTTGTAATACATTTCTTGTTTAATTTGAGTTGGTGATCGGTAGTTTCCATCACCCGAGGTTTTTTATGCCGGAGATCATTCATTGATCAAGGGATTTTTCCTCGTATAAATCTTCGTGTCACTTGTTCATTACACTTCATAGTGATCCTTATTGTTGTTCATTAATTCAAGCATCATACCTCACAACAGAAAGTTTGGTTACATTGTCATTGCTTGATTTTTGACCAAAACAGTTTGGCGCCCACCGTGGGGCAATTGGTGCTTCATTCCTAGAAAGATTCGTGTTTTCGTGGTCATTTCGGTTCGCTACAACCAAACAGATGGCTTCCTCAGTGAAGAATACTTCAAGTTTGATGCCCTCATTCAGTTCTTCACAAGGCATTCCTCCTTTGCCTCCACCACCTTCTGGATCCCAGAAGAATGCTGAGAATGCTGCGAAGAAACCAACTCCTATTTTCCAAAAACCACCTACTTCTTCTGTTTCAACTAATCCTACTACTAATGATCTTTATGCCCTGATTTTGCAGATGAGGAATCATGCACAAGAGCAGGATAAAACCAACGAAAGGATCCTCCGGGAGATCGATGAAATCAAGAAACAGAAGAAATCAGTGGAGGATCACTCCCCTCTGATGCCAAGGTCACTGAACTTCGACACTCCGGTCATAACTTTCCAACACTCAGCAGTTCCGGATGTGCAATACTTGGGTGAACTACCAGGAAGGCGTTATGGAACAACAACAATGAGTCAGGCATTTGGCTCTTACTTCCAGCCGCAGGAATCCTCTTCTCAGCCATCAGGATCCTCCTCTCAGCATCAGGGATACATCACGTCAGGAGGATATGTGGGAGTGCATGCAGTACAAGGATCCTCCCAAGTCCAAGGATCCTCCCAGGTCCAAGGATCCTCCCAGGTCCAAGGATCCTCCCAGATCCGAGGATCCTCCCAGGTCCCAGGATCCTCCTTGGTCCCAGGATCCTCTCTGGTCCCAGGATTCTCCCTTGTTCAAGGATCCTTTCAGGTTCAAGGATCACCTCAATTACAAGGATCCAACCTCCTTCAAAATCAAGGATCCTTGAGAAGTATGCAGCCTCAGAACTCGGACGCTCATCAAGGAGACTTCATACCAATGCAGACCATTGCCACCTCTGGTCCTTCAATCATGCCAGAGTCTCGACAAGATGGATTCACATCCGCAATTCCAAACTCGAATCCTGTGGGAGGTAACACTTTTAATAATTTATATAACACTAACCATGGCTTTATGCAGGATACAGGTATCAATCAGGCCATGGCTAGGGAGCTACAGAAGCTTAAGGATATGATATCCAGTGTACCAGGAGTGGTAAAACCCATTCCTGAGATTGCGGATGGTAGCCATAGGATATCTCGTTTTGCACCACCTTTATGTGATGCTGAGATACCTAAAAGATTCCAGATACCATCAATGAAGCTATATGATCCAGAAGAGCATGTAGCTCAGTACAGGGAGAGGATGGAGATCAATCCAATTCCTGAAAGGTTGAAAGAAGCATGTCTATGCAAGGGATTTGGATCCACACTTACAGGATCTGCTCTTAAATGGCTGCTAAGTCTCCCCCCTTACTCTATTACTTCATTTGCTAATTTAGTTAACTTGTTCAATAGTCAATTCTCTTGTAGTAGAAAGTTTGAACGATTAACTAGTTATTTATATAGGGTAACACAAGGTCAAAATGAATCACTTAGAGATTATATCACTAAGTTTAGTAAAGAATCCTTAGATATTCCTAATTTGGATATTGCTACGGCTGTAGAAGCCTTTAAAATGGGATTGCTTAGGGATTCATTATTCTATGATGATCTTGTTATGACACCTTGCAGGAATCTTGATGAAGTAAGGACTAGGGCCCTTAGGTTTATCCGCCTAGAGGATGACAAAAGGATCCAGGACAGGTTGACAGGATCCTCAAAACAGGATAAACAAGGATCCTACTTCAGGAACAACAAATCCAAGTCCTACAACAGATCTGATAACCAGAATGTGCACGCAGTGGAACAAGAAGAGGATGATGAGGATTATCCTCCTATTTCTGAATATTGTTTTTCTGTTGATAACAATGAACTAATCCTTGCAATGCAGAATCTAGGTGAGAAAGCTAGGTGGCCAAGGAAAAGTGATAAACCAGCTGCTACAAAGGATAAACCCAAGTGGTGTGCATATCATGAGGATTTTGGGCATCTCACTGAAGAGTGTATTGCACTTAGAAAGGAAATTGGTTACTTGTTAAGCAAGGGGCATTTAAAAGAACTCTTGGGATGAAAGAAGTCAAGGACCCAGGATCCTGAAAGGATCCCGGAAAGGGCTCCTGCTCCTCCTGCAGATGCACAAGTCATAAATTTCATATCCGGTGGATCAGACATCTGTGGTACATCCTTCTCAGCAGCAAAAAGACACGCTAAGGAAACCAAGATGGATAATGGAGACAGACCCGTCCGGACCTCCGTTGTCACCCAGGATAAAGTCATTACTTTTGATGAGGATGATCGTGTTGACATCCAGGATCCTCATCATGACGGTCTTGTAATTACATTGTTTATTTCTAACCACTTTGTTCGCAGGATCCTTATAGATGGAGGAAGCTCTGTGAATATCATTCAGCTGGATGTTCTCAAGAAAATGAATATTCCAGAGTCTGATATTATCCCAAGATCCTCAGTACTTGTGGGATTCAGTGGGGAAACAAATAATACATTGGGGGACATCAAACTCCCAATCTATATTGAAGGATTGCATTCTTATCAAAAGTTTTGTGTTATTGATTGCTTGTCGTGTTGTAATGTTATCCTTGGCAGGCCATGGATACATGATATGAAGGCAGTCCCGTCCACCTATCATCAGTGTGTAAAGCTTCCAAGTCCATGGGGAGTGGTGAAAATTGAGAGTGATCAACAGGAGGCTAAGAATTGCTATACCTCATCAATGAAACCAGCCTCAAGACCAAGGGAGCAATAGCAATTAAAGTATCCTTCAAGAGATGTCTTAGAGGCAAGAGAACAGGATTTGAAAGAAATCCTCATGGATCCTGATGATCCTGAATCCAAGATCTTCATAGGGTCAGGGATCCTTAGCGATATTGAATGGGAGCTAGTATCCTTTCTCAAAAGAAGGAAAACTACCTTTGCCTGGAAACATGAAGACATGATAGGTATATCTAAAGATATAATTACTCACAAACTTGGCATTGACATGTCATTCAAGCCAATTCATCAAAAGAGGAGGAAGTTTGCACCTGAAAGAAATGCTATTATCCAGGAAGAGGTAGATAAGCTACTTCGAGCAGGTGCTACTTATCAAAGGCTAGTCAATATGATGTTCAAGGAGCAAATTGGACACACTATGGAAGTCTATATCGATGACATGGTGGTTAAGTCCAAGAGAGCTGAGGATCATCTTAAACACTTGGAGGAAGCGTTCAATATCCTTGATAAATATAATATGAAACTTAATCCTTCTAAGTGTCATTTTGGTGTAGAGGCAGGTAAATTCTTAGGATATATGGTGACAAAGAGGGGCATTGAAGCAAGTCCAGAGCAAATTAAGGCTATTATGAATATCAAATCTCCTGCCAATGCTAAGGATGTGCAAAGTTTGACTGGCAGGATCGCAGCCTTGAACAGATTCATATCCAAATCCTTAGAAAAGTGCAAGGAGTTCTATGACATCCTGAGGAAGAACAAGAAATTTGAATGGACTGAGAAGCATGAAAGTGCCCTTAAAGCTCTTAAGGATTACCTATCCTCGGCCCCAGCCTTGATGAAACCAGAAAAGGGAGATGTGTTATCCTTATACTTGGCGGTATCCTCAAAAGCAGTAAGTGTGGTCCTTGTTAAGGATCACCAAGGTACACAACATCCTATTTATTATGTAAGTAAGAGCTTACTTGATGCTGAATCCAGGTATTCACATTTAGAAAAACTTATCCTTGCATTAATTATGGCATCTACTAAATTAAGGCATTATTTTGAGACTCATGCCATTATTGTTAAAACTAATTTCCCAATTAAGAATGTTCTCAGGAAACCTGAAATGTCAGGAAGGATGGCCAAGTGGGCAGTGAAGTTGAGTGCATATGATATAAGATATGAACCAAGGACTGCCATCAAATCCCAAGCCTTAGCTGACTTTGTGGCAGATTTTAGTAGTGATTTGCAAAAGGAGGCTGAACTAGAAGTCCAACAGCTTGAAGAAACCAAGGATCCTTGGATACTATTCACTGATGGATCCTCCAATGTAAATGGAACAGGGCTTGGAATACTACTAAAATCGCCACAGGGGGACATAATACCCCACTCCATAGCTTGTGAATTTCAAACTACCAACAATGAGGCTGAATATGAAGCCTTGATAGCTGGTTTGCAAATTGCAAAGCACATGAGCATCAGGTATCTTGAGGTACATGTAGATTCTTTATTGATCACTAATCAATTTAATGGATCCTATGCTGTTAAAGGTGAAAAGCTAATCAAATATTTGGAGATAGTCAAAGAATTGGCACTCTCTTTTGTATCCTTTAGTTTGACACAGGTACCAAGGGAAGAGAATGCAGAAGCAGATGCATTAGCCAATCTAGGATCATCTTTGAAGATTCCTGAAGATATCAAGATCCCTATTATCCATATCCTGACCCCTGCTATTAAGGATCATGTAGCTATGGAGATAGGAGAAGATTCGGCAATCATCCCTAGTGATAATACCCAATCTCATTCAGGATCATGGATACTCCCAATCATGAGATACATACAACATGGAGAAATCCCTACAGGAGAAAACCCAAGGGCTTTCAAAATTAAGGTATCTCAATTTACAATATTAAATAATATGTTGTATAAACGATCTCTTGCAGGACCATATTTAAGATGCATTGAGGATCCTGAAATTCAAGAAGTCCTAAAGGATTTCCATGAAGGAGATTGTGGAAACCACACTGGGGGCAGGGCATTATTCTCAAGGATCCTGAGGACAGGACAGGATACTATTGGCCCACTATGAAGAAGGATGTTGTGGAGTATGCCAAGAAGTGTGATCCTTGTCAGAGGCATAGTAATATCCTTCACCAACCAACAGAGCTCATGCATCCTATATCCTCTTCTTGGCCATTCATGAGATGGGGAATGGATATAGTTGGAAAGCTTCCTAAGGCACCTGGTGGAAAAGTATTCATGCTTGCTATGACTGATTACTTCTCTAAGTGGATAGAGGCTGAAGCCTTTGCTCAAGTTAGAGAAAAGGAAGTTATATCCTTTATTAAAAGAAACATTATTACTAGATTTGGAATCCCTTCTGAGATTATTTGTGATAATGGATCCCAATTTATTGGGAATAGAACCACTAACTTTTGTGACAGTTGGGGGATTAAGATGATAACATCAACACCAGTCCATCCACAAGCTAATGGTCAGGCAGAGTCATCCAACAAGATCATCATCAACAATTTGAAGAAGAAGCTTGGATCCAAGAAAGGAAAATGGGCAGAAGAATTACATTATGTGCTTTGGGCTGATAGGACAACTCCCAAGAATGCTACAGTCCAAACTTCATTTTCTTTGGTATTTGGGGCGGAATCAGTGATCCCTACAGAGATGGTGGTTCCAACTGCAAGAACAAGCATTCGTGATCCTAAAGAAAATGCTAAAAACTAGATTCAAGACTTGGATACTATAGAAGAAATCAGGGATTTAGCAAGGATAAGGATGGCCAGTTATCAACAAAGGATGGCTGGAGCTTACAACAAAAATGTCAGGCTCAGGAAATTCCAAGTTGGGGATATGGTATTAAGGAAGCCATTTCAAAACACCACCAATCCTGCTGATGGAAAGCTAGCACCAAAGTGGGAATGTCCCTATTTGATTGAAGCGGAAGCGGAAGCAGGAAAGGGGGGCATATCGATTGCTAACAATGGAAGGTGATTTGCTACCTAGAGCTTGGAATGCTGTCCATTTGAAGAAATATTTCATGTGATCATGATCCATGGTCCTTACAAGACAAGTATCCTTGGAGGATCCCCACTGACAGATGATCCTCTTTCTGGTAACATTCCAATCTCAAACTATTTCATTCTTTTTATTCTCTTACAAGGATAAGGATCCTGCGTCCTTTATCCTCCTTTTACTTGATTCTGAGTTTTGAAGGTTCAGGTATCCTTAACTAAGGATTGAATATCCACAGAAGTATCCAGTTATTTGGGCTTGACCCCAGTTATTTGGGCTTGACCCCAGTTCTTTGGGCCAGTCCCCAGTTTGGGCCTGTCCCCAGTTTCCCCAGTAGCGCACGATGATCCTGGTATAGTTCATGGCAATGGGACCAGTACCCGCTTTAGGGGCTGACAATTTCATTGTACTGGCTATATTCAGGATCCTACGTATAATGGTAGACGTACCATACATCCGTTCCTAAGGTTTCTAACGTTTTCACGTTAGCTAAGGTTTTGGCATTTTCATGTCACTAAGTTTGGATAGTCGCCAGTGAGGGCCATACTCCAGTTTATATACGATCCTTTGGGCTTGTCCCCAGTTATCCTTTGGGCTTGTCCCCAGTTATCTTTTGGGCTTGTCCCCAGTATATTGGGCTTGTCCCCAGAATTGTTGGGCTTGTCCCCATTTACTAACATTCATCTTATATTGGCTCAGTCCCTAGTAATATCTTATTTCAGGCTTGTGAAGATAAATGACTAAGGATTCTTGATCCTTACTTTCAACTAAGGTTTGTATCTTGGGTTATCCTAATTTTTAGTGTTAAAGGATAGGATCCTAACTTGGATTCTCAGGTATGATACTTAACTATTTTGATTTTATTCATTATGTACTTAAGTGACACTTATCCTTAAACTATTTTTATGTGATCCTTGATCATATCCTTAACTCTTAAGGGATATTTTTTAAAATTTTTCCTTACTTGATGAGTTTAAACGACATGAATATCACAAAAGATTGAAAAATAAAATAACAATAAGGATATCAACACATGATATAGCCAAAAAGTTAAAGTCATTTTATTCACAAAAGCTTAAACCCTTTTAAGGTTGTCAAAATTGCCAACCCACGTTTCTACCAGCAAAACGTGGCCCGTCCACATGGGTTGGCAAAGGGTGTCCATTGTTTATAGGTCTAACAAGTGCAGGAAATTAAAGACGGCAGGATCACAATGGTTTCATCCCCCAAACAGAGGATCCCTCCAACATTTGTAATCCTACCTATTGTTCAAAGGATCATCCATGATCCTCAACCCTAATTACTATTGTTCAAGTACAGACCAACCATTGTTTATCAAAACATCATCAAAACAAAAAACCATAACCAAACTAAAAAATGGGCTCCGGCTATGTCTAGAAGTGTCCATCATTGCCCATTGTTGCAGCCTACACCTTCGCTGCATCACCATCTCCAGCTCCACTAGCTTCACCACCATGATCCTTGCCACTGCCTCCAGCCTCGATCGTCAGGATCTCCTCAGCCTCCTCCTCGTCATCCAACTCAGCCAGCCTTACCTTCCAGCCTTCCACATCCCAGTTGCTCCTGTCAAAGGCAGGATCCTGAGCTTCTTGGGCCATTTGTAGCTTGGTCTTGTACATGGCTATGGCAGCGGAGACCTTAGCATCCTCCGTGATCTCGCGCTTCTCATAATCAAAATTAATCAGGATTGTAGCTGTCTGAGCTTTGGCATCTTTGAGATCCTTTTGGAGGTCAGCAATCTTAAGATCCTTGAGCAATGCGACTTGTTGGAGGTCAGCAATCTTCTTGTCCTGCTCCTCGACATGCCCAACGTAGTCTTCAATCTCAGCAAATTTCTGCAAAAAAGATAAAGAATAGTTTAAGAACAGGTGATCCTCAAATAAGCTGGATACCAAAGAAGGGATAAGGATCCTTACATCGTTGAAGTATTCAAGGAACTGGTGGCGAATCAGGGGCAGACCTTGCAGATTCTCAGCTTCAGAGGCTTTTCTTTTCTTGCCACCCCTTCCTTTAACGGGTGCCTTAGGGATCGAAGCAGTTGGGCTGGCAGGAAGCTTCTTCTTGGAGGATCGAATGGTGTCAAGCTCAGTGACACTAAATTTGGAAGCAGATCTTGATGATTTTCCAGCGCCTACACACCCAAAACAGATAAGTGTCCTTATTCTATTCATATATAACTATTTATTTAAACATTTGAATATAAAAAGAACAGGACACTTACTTGACATGGTGACAGAGCCTGGGGATACCTCTTGAGAATCCTGGGTGATTGTCTTGAATGATCTTGTTTCAGGACCGAGTTTTCTAAAAGCAGCAAGTCTCCCCTTGGTGGCAGCTGAAGGAATAATATGCGAGAATGTGATAGCTGTACAAAAGAAACAAAAGCATATTAGTAATCATTATCATAAATGAGCTTACTTAGTGATCCTTCTAAGGATCCTCCTATCCTACCATGGGTGCTCCATTTTCTTGGCAGATCCTTTCCATCCGGGATAGAATCCCTTCTGACGAAGAAGAACCGTCGTTTCCAGTTGGTATCGTTTTTAGTAGCTTTAAAGATGGGATGTTCTTTTCCGGGTTTACGCTTGAATAGATATCTGTGGAATCCAAACGTTGTGAGATCATACATCTCAGCCAACTCCAACATTCCTAGGTCAATCCCTTCCTGCTCAATGATCCTTTCAAGGGTATATAAGACCCTCCAGATCATTGGCATAGCTTGAATATAGGAGATGCCGGTGAGGGAGAAAAAGGATTGGGTGAATTCAGGGAAGGGATACGAGTATCCTATGGTGAATGGGGTAACAGGAAAGGCAATCCAAGTTTCAGAGATATAGTCACTCAAAGCGGTGGGGTCAAATGGCTTGATAACGGTATTCGCTGGAAAACAGTGGGAATTCTGTCTATTTGTGCATCATTGAAACAGCACCTTTCTTTCGGTGAATCTTTGATGATCCCTTGGCTTTTAAGAGGGCTGTTCTTCTTGTGATCCTTGCCCGGTGAGTTTCGGAGCATCATTTTCGACGAGATGATGGTAAAGAAAGAAAAGCAGAGTAAGAGAAGGAAGAAGAGGAAAGGAGAATACCTGAATAAGTCTTCTGATGAGGATTTAAAAAGGAAACGCTTGGAATTAAATGCCCTTTCACTCTTATCTCTAACTGCCATTTATAATGATGATTTTACAGGTTAAGTCACCTCAGTGACGTCAGAATTTCAACGGCTAGTTCGATCTTAACGGCTATATATCCGTTAGTTTGTTACGGATAAGATCGACAAAATACAACTCGTTTATTTACAATATTACTCCTTATATTTTGGGGGCAATTGTTAGGGGTGGATTTCTAAATGATCAGTGATCCTTATTTACTGTTGGGTTTAGTGATCCTCAATTCTGTCTGAAGTGGTGATCCTCAGAAGTGTTGCAGGATCAGGATCATGGATCACTATAAGGATCCCTGTACTAACGATTGTCTACTTTGAATTCGTAATTGTTTTGCAGGACTATCAACTTGGACTTGGTCTTGGCGATATTCCTGGAGCATATTCCCTTCAATTCTGCACGTGGTTGACCTTTGTGAACGTTATGGAGAACGTGGGGAGAAGGCACGAAATGCGGAAAGTTAGTTAGGCTAGATATTTTCTAATTTTAAGGGGGTAGCGAGCTATTTTTTAGAGGACTTAGCTATTTTTGGCTACACACACACTCATACAACCGCTCTCATCAGCTCTCGCTAACACACTTGGCGATTACACACATTTTCTACACAATACACTATAGTGATCCTTGTACTTAGCTCATTATCATCCGAAGTTGTAATACATTTCTTGTTTAATTTGAGTTGGTGATCGGTCATTTCCATCACCCGAGGTTTTTTATGCCGGAGATCATTCATTGATCAAGGGCTTTTTCCTCGTATAAATCTTCGTGTCACTTGTTCATTACACTTCATAGTGATCCTTATTGTTGTTCATCAATTCAAGCATCATACCTTACAACAGAAAGTTTGGTTACATTGTCATTGCTTGATTTTTGACCAAAACAAGTCCCATCTACCTATCATCAGTGTGTGAAGCTTCCTAGTCCATGGGGGTGGTGAAAATTGAAAGTGACCAGCAAGAAGCTAAGAATTGCTACACATCATCAACGAAACTAGCCTCGAAACCAAGGGAGCAATAGCAATTAAAGCATTCTCCAAGAGATGTCTTGGAGGCAAGAGAGCAGGATATGAAGGAAATCCTTATGGATCTTCATGATCCTGAATCCATAGTCTTCATTGGATCAGGGATCCTTAGCAACATTGAACAGGATCTAGTATCCTTCCTTAAGAGGAGGAAAACCACCTTTGCCTGGAAGCATGAGGATATGACAGGTATATCTAAGGATATAATTACTCAAAAGCTTGGCATTGACAGGTCATTCAAGCCTATACATCAGAAGATGATGAAGTTTGCACCTGAAAGGAATGCTATTATCCAGGAAGAGGTAGATAAACTACTTCGGGCAGGTATGATAAGAGAGGTTAAGTATCCAAGGTGGTTAGCCAATGTGGTCGATTTTACTGATTTAAACAAGGCATGTCCCAAGGCATGTCCCAAGGATCCTTTCCCATTACCCCACATTGACTCCATAGTGGATGCTACCGTGGGTCATGAGTTGTTGACTTTTATGGATGCTTCATCTGGATTTCAACAAATTCAGATGGAACCATCTGATCAAGAGGATACAGCCTTTATGACCCTAACTGGTATATATTGTTATATTGCTATGCCATTTGGACTAAGGAATGCAGGTGCTACTTATCAAAGGCTAGTCAATATGATGTTCAAGGAACAAATTGGACACACTATGGAGGTTTATATAGATGACATGGTGGTTAAGTCCAAGAAAGCTGAGGATCACCTTAGAGACCTGGAGGAAGCATTCAATATCCTTGATAAATTTAATATAAAACTAAATCCTTCCAAGTGTCACTTTGGTGTTAAAGCAGGTAAATTCCTAGGATATATGGTGACAAAAAGAGGCATTGAAGCAAGTCCAGAGCAAATCAAGGCTATTGTGGATATTAAATCTCCTGCCAATGCTAAGGATGTGCAAAGATTGACAGGCAGGATTGCAGCCTTGAACAGGTTCATATCCAAATCCTCAGAAAAACGCAAGGAATTCTATGACATTTTGAGGAAGAACAAGAAATTTGAGTGGACTGAAAAGCACGAAAATGCTCTCAAAGCTCTTAAGGATTACCTATCCTCAGCCCCTGCCTTGATGAAACCAGAGAAAGGGGATATATTATCCTTGTATTTAGCGGTATCCTCTAAAGCAGTAAGTGTGGTCCTTGTTAAGGATCACGTAGGAAACCTGAAATGTCAGGAAGGATGGCTAAGTGGGCAGTGAAGCTTAGTGCATATGATATAAGATATGAACCAAGGACTGCCATCAAATCCCAAGCCTTAGCTGACTTTGTGGCAGATTTTAGTAGTGACTTGCAAAAGGAAACTGAGTTAGAAGTCCAACAGCTAGAAGATACTAAGGATCCTTGGATACTCTTCACTGATGGTGCTTCTAATGTCAAAGGAACAGGGCTTGGAATACTACTAAAATCGCCACAGGGGGACATAATACCCCACTCCATAGCTTGTGAATTTCAAACTACCAACAATGAGGCTGAGTATGAAGCCTTGATAGTTGGTTTGCAAATTGCTAAGCATATGAGGATCAGGTATCTTGAGGTACATGTAGATTCGTTGTTAATTACTAATCACTTTAATGGATCCTATGCTGTTAAAGGTGAAAAGCTAATCAAATATTTAGAGATAGTCAAAGAATTGGCACTCTCTTTTGTTTCCTTTAGTTTGACACAGGTACCAAGGGAAGAGAATGCAGAGGCTGATGCATTAGCCAATCTAGGATCATCCTTGAAGATCCCGGAGGATATCAAGATCCCTATTATCCACATCCTGACCCATGCTATCGAGGATCATGTAGCCATGGAGATAGGAGAGGATTCTGCAATCATCCCTAGTGATGATACTCAATCTCATTCAGGATCATGGATCCTTCCAATCATGAGATACATACAACATGGAGAGATTCCTACAGGAGAAAACCCTAGGGCTTTCAAAATCAAGGTATCTCAATTTACAATATTAAATAATATGTTGTATAAACGATCTCTTGCAGGACCATATCTAAGATGCATTGAGGATCCTGAAATCCAAGAAGTCCTAAAGGATTTCCATGAAGGAGATTATGGAAACCACACTGGGGGCAGGGCATTATTCTCAAGGATCCTGAGGACAGGATACTATTGGCCTACTATGAAGAAGGATGCTGTGGAATATGCCAAGAAGTGTGATCCTTGTCAGAGACATAGTAATATCCTTCACCAACCAGCAGAACTTTTGCATCCTATATCCTCTTCTTGGCCATTTATGAGATGGGGAATGGATATAGTTGGTAAGCTTCCTAAGGCACCTGGTGGAAAAGTATTCATGTTTGCTATGACTGATTACTTCTCCAAGTGCATAGAGGCTGAAGCCTTTGCTCAAGTCAGAGAAAAGGAAGTGATATCCTTTATTAAGAGAAACATTATTACTAGATTTGGTATCTCTTCTGAAATTGTTTGTGATAATGGATCCCAATTTATTGGGAATAGAACTACTAACTTTTGTGACAGCTGGGGGATTAAGATGATAACATCAACACCAGTCCACCCACAAGCTAATGGCCAGGCAGAATCATCCAACAAGATCATCATCAACAATTTAAAGAAGAAGCTTGGATCCAAGAAAGGGAAATGGGCAGAAGAACTACCTTATGTACTTTGGGCTGATAGGACAACTCCCAAGAATGCTACTGGATAAACTCCATTCTCTTTGGTATTTGGAGCAGAATCAGTGATCCCTATGGAGATGGTGGTTCCTACTGCAAGAATAAGCATTCGTGATCCTGAAGAAAATGCTGAAAATTTGGTTCAAGACTTGGATACTATAGAAGAACTCAGGGATTTGGCAAGGATAAGGATGGCCAGTTATCAACAAAGGATGGCTGGAGCCTACAACAAGAATTTCAGGATCAGGAAATTCCAAGTTGGTGATATGGTGTTAAGGAAAGCATTTCAGAATACCACCAATCCTGCTGATGGGAAGTTAGCACCAAAGTGGGAAGGCCCCTATTTGATTGAAGCCGAAGAAGGAAAGGGGGCATATCGATTGCTAACAATGGAAGGTGATTTGCTACCAAGAGCTTGGAATGCTGTCCACTTGAAGAAATACTTCATGTAATAAGGATCCATGATCCTTAGCTAACAAGTATCCTTGAAGGATCCTTACAAGACAGAAGATCCTCACTTTGGTAATGATCTGATCTTAAACTATTTCACTTTTTAATTATCCTATATATAAGGATAAGGATCCTGGATCCTTTATCCTCCTTTCACTTGAATCTGAGTTTTGCAGAAGGTTTAGGTATCCTTAACAAAAGATTGAGTATCCACAGAAGTATCTAGTTATTTGGGCTTGACCCCAGTTATTTGGGCTAGTCCCCAGTTTTGGGCCTGTCCCCAGTATCGCCAGCAGCGCACGATGATCCTGGTACAGTTCATGGCAATGGGACCAGTACTCACTTTACGGGCTAACAATTTCATTGTACTGGTTGTATCCGGGATCCTACGTATAATGGTAGACGTACCATACATCCGTTCCTAAGGTTTCTAACATTTTCACGTTAGCTAAGGGTTTGGAATTTTCATGTCACTAAGTTTGGATAGTCGCCAGTAAGGGCCATACTCCAGTTTACAGAAGATCCTTTGGGCTTGTCCCCAGTTATCCTTTGGGCTTGTCCCCAGTATATTGGGCTTGTCCCCAGAATTGTTAGGCTTATCCCCAGTTACTAACTCTTCTCTTATATTTGGCTTAGTCCCAAGTTATGTTCTGTTTCAGGGTTTTGAAGTTAAACAGCCAAGGATCCTTGATCCTCACCTTTTACTAAGGTTTGCCTTTCGGTTATCTTGATTATGAATGTTAAAGGGTTAGGATCCTAACTTGGATTCTCAGGTATGATCCTTAATCATCTAGATTTTATTCATTATTCATATAAGTGACCCTTATCCTTTGACAACGGAATTAATGATCCTTAAGTTGCATAACTTTTCTAAAATTATGGGATATTTGATCCTTGATCATATCCTAATTTTTTTTAAACATGATTTATTAAACTTGATAAATTCAAACAAAGTGGATAACTATAATAAGAAAATAAAGAATGCACAAGGATAACAACACGGGAAATAGCCAAAAAGTTGAAGTTATTTTTATTTACAAAAGTTAACCCTTCGAAGGTTGTCAAAATTACCTACCCCAAGCATCTACCAGCAATACGTGGCCCGTCCGCTGGGGTAGGTAAAGGGTGTCCATTGTTCATAGGTCTTTGAAGTGCAGGAAATAAAAGATGACAGGATAACAAGTGGTTTCATCCCCCAAACAGAGGATCCCTCCACCACCTATTATCCTACCTATTGTCTAAGGATCCTTGATCCATAACCCTAGAAACTATTGTTCAAAATACAACCCAACATTGTTTAAAACATCATAACCAAAAAACTACCAAATCCTAAAAAATGGGCTCCGGCCACGTCTAGAAATATCCATCATCGCCCATTTCAGCAGCTCACACCTTGGCTGCATCACCACCAGCATCATCACCAGCCTAATCCTTCCCGCTGCCACTCGCTTCGATTGCCAAGACCTCGGTAACCTCTTCTTCATCCTCCAGCTCTGCCAGCTTTGCCTTCCAACCCTCCTTGTCCCAAGTGGTTTGGTCGAAGTCAGGATCCTCAGCCTCCTGGGCCATTTGAAGCTTGATCTTATACATGGTGACAGCGGCAGAGATTTTAGCATCCTCCAACAGCTCAGCTTTCTCGTGATCAGCATCAATCTGGGCCATGACCACCTGCTTCTTCGCCAGATTGAGATCCTTTTCAAGGTAGGAGATGGTTTGATCCTTGGCAAGGAAGAACTTTTGGAACTCCTGATGCTTTTGCTCCGCCTCTTCAACGTATGCATCAAACAGCATTTCGACCTCAGCAAATTTCTGCAAAAAATCAAGGTAAAGTTCAGGATCACGTGATCCTCAGATGGGCAGGATAATCAGAGGGGTCAGTGATCCTTACATCAGCAAAGTACTCTTGGAACTGGTGGCGGATAAGAGGCAAGCCTTCAAGATTTTCAGCCTCGGAAGCCTTCCTTTTCTTTCCCCCCTTGGAGGTGGTAGGCCTTGGAACCACAGCACTTGGGCCAGCAGCCGTCTTCTTCTTCCCAGACCTGGGACCAACAGTAGTAAGATCGGTGACACTGAAGCGGGAAGCAGACCTTGAGGATTTTCCGGCACCTATCCATCTAAAACAAAAGATAAGTATTCTTGTTTTATTTACGTTTTAATATATAATTATATACAAACATGGATACTTACTCGACATTATGACAGAGCCTAAGGATACTTCTTGAGAATCCTTGGTACTTGCTTGGAATGATCTTATAGCAGGATCAAGACTCCGAAAAGCGTCAAGCCTTTCCTTCGTTGCAGGTGATGTGATGATGTGTGAAACAGAAATAGCTGCAAAATAGAAAGAAAGGGGTTAGTGATCCTCAGCGGAGACAGGGTATCCTATGATCCTTCTATAAGGATCCTCTATCCTACCATGAGTAGCCCATGTTCTGGGGAGATCCTTCCCATTAGGGATAGAATCCCTCCTGACGAAGAAAAAACGTTTCTTCCACTTGTTATCGTTCTTGGTGGTTTTCAAGATTGGATGTGGTTCACCGGGTTTATGTTTGAATAGAAAGCGATGTGAACCATGGCTCACAAGGTTGTATAGTTCAGACAACTCTGACATTCCCAACTTGATATCCTCCTGCTCAATGATCCTCTCAAGGGTAAACAGAACCCTCCACATCATTGGCATAGCCTGGATGTAGGATATGCCGGTAAGGGAGAAGAAGGATTGGGTAAAATCAGGAAAAGGGTAGGAGTATCCTATTGAGAATGGGGTGACTGGAAATGAAACCCAAGTTTCGGAGATGAAATCACCCCGGACGGTGGGATCAAAGGGTTTGAAAACAGTGCTCGCCGGGAAGCAATGACGGATCATGTCGATCTCAGGATCAGTAAAGCAGCAACGTTCCTTCGGAGAGTCTTCGATGATCCCTTGGCCTTTTAAAGGACTGTCTTTTCGATGATCCTTAGCAGGGGATGATCTTAGCTTCATTGTGATTCGGAAATTTTGAAGAAAAGAGAAACAGAGTAAGAAAGAAAAGAGGAAGAGGAAAGAGAAGTACCTGCTTGATCTTCAAATGTGGATTTAAAGGGAGTTTCACTCGAATTTAAATGCACATTGACCCTTATCTCTAACTTCAATTTATAATCATGATTCTGCAGGGATGTCGCTTCAATGACGTGTGATCGGTAACGGCTAGTCAGATTATAACGGCTATATATCCGTTGGTTTGTTACGGATAAGATCAAGAAAATATAACTCGACAATTTACACTTTACTCCTTATATTTTGGGGGCAATTGTTAGGGGAGGATTTTCTAAATCCTAAGGATCACGGGTCCTCAACTGCTATCAGGATCATGGATCCTCAATTCTGTTTGAATTAAGGATCCTCAGCAGGTGTCACAGGATCAGGATCCAGGGTCACTGCTGTTATCCTACTACTAACAAGTGTCTTCCTTGTACGTAAACTTGTTTTGCAGGAATGAGAGCATGGACCAAGTCTCACCGAAGTTCCTGGAGTATATTCCCTCAATACTCCGCACGTACTTGACCATTGTGAATGTTATGGGGATCGTGGGGAGAGTGCACAAATTGCAGATAGTTAGTTATACTAGTTAATTTCTAATTTAAAATGGGGATGACAAGCTTGATAAAAACACTTAGCTAATTTTGGCATACACACACACTCGTAAGAGCTCTCAGTCAGCTCTCAAGCAATACTTGGCGATTTCATACACATTTTTGCACATTACACACTAATGATCCTTGTAACAAGCTTGTTATCATCCCGAGTTGTAAACTTACTTTTGTTTAATCATAGTTGGTGATTGGTAGTTTCCATCACCCGAGGTTTTTTATGCTGGAGATCAACTCTTGATCAAGGGCTTTTTCCTCGTATAAATCTTTGTGTCACTTGTTCATTACATTCCTGAGTGATCCTTAGTATTGTCCATTGGTTCAAGCATCACACCTCACAACAGAAAGTTTGGTTGCATTATATTTGCTCGATTTTTGACCAAAACAGATCCAATACCATTAGTAGCAAGTGTATTATTATTATTATTAGACACGTTACCAGTCTGAGGATTCTGGCCATATCCTGAATCATATCCTGAATTTCTCACAGTTGACACCCTAACTGAAGAGGGTGTCTCAGGAGTATGATTCTGGGAATGACTAGGCACAATATTCCCCCTGTTATCTTCGGTGTACACTGCTGAACTGAAGTTCAAAGCTCTTGGCTGCAGGGGAGTGACAATATCCTCAGCAGGTCGACTCGGACCAGACTTCAAGAGCTGTATTTCTCTCATCAACATTTGATTTGTTTCCTGCTGCTGATTCATCTGATCATGTATACTACCAAATAAAGTCAGACTTTCATCATTAGAGGCCAAAACAGGAGCAGATCCCTGAATATTCCGAGTGGGGATAATATCCTGAGGCTGTGAAGAAGCTTGCGTCCTTGGAGGAGGTGGTGGAAGCACCGAACCAATCATTGCAGATGTTGTAGCAGACACGGTAGAAGAGCTCATGTTTGATCTTGAGGCCATTGAAAATAGTGTAGCAAAAAGTTTGGAAAGTAGAAAACCGAGTAATGATTTTGCAAAAGCTTTTAGTAGAAATAGCACCACTTGCCCCACGGTGGGCACCAAATTGTTTTGGTCAAAAATTACCGAAGCAATTAAGTGATCAAATTAGTTAAGTGAGGTAGTGTGCTAAGAATATGTATCAAAAATATGCTAATTTAGTTGTTTGTAAAAACAGTTTTTAGGATACGGCTCAGGATATCGAGCTGTATCTACAATCAAACAATGAGAAGAAAGGTAAAGGGTGACACAGGATGTACGGGGAAGGCCCTTGATCTATCTAGATCGCTAGCACAAAACCTCGGGAGCTGACAATCGCAATTGCCTTGTTCTTCTTATTGCTTCAAATATCAGGATACAGTGCAGGATATGATGCTGATCAACTAAGTGTTACAATGCAATTTGAATACAAGTGTAAGTGTGTTGTGAGTGTTTGCAGCTAGAGAGCAAGAGAGTTCAAAGAATTGTGTGTGTTCTTATCTGATCTGATCACTCCTATTTATAGTAAAAAAAACTAACTAATGAGCCAACAAATCCGGGATACAACGAATATTCCCTTTGTGAACTTTATAGTCCACGTCTTCCGGCTTCAACGTTCATATTCCAACAGATTTGCCCGAGTCTTTGGGAGAAGAAGTCCACTTGAACGTTACAGACTTACACCATCAATCTGCACGTGAATTTATTAGTTATCACCAGGATACTGCATCAGGATGTTACCAATATCCTGATCCGGTATCCTGATAAAAAAGAAACATAGTCAGAATATCATTCAGGATATATATATAAGCATAAAATCACCCATAACAGTAACCTAGTTAAACAATGCAACGATACTAGGTAAGTAACTTAATACAACATTTACAATAACTTCACGAAATCAAAACCCTCACGACGAATGACAAAGTATAGCCCAGATTCAGGCAGCACTTAAACATCCATCGGATCGGTTTTAATCGATCGGACATTGTATCGTAGCAGTGATCGAGTTATTACCCTGTGATCATAGCAGCGTTTCAACACTTAAACACATGATTTTGAGCAGAATGTTATGTTTTTGAAAGAGATTTTCGAACACAGAAGAAAGGCCATGCAACGTCCAATTTATAGCTGAAAATTGAGTTCCTCGCGGCCCGCGTAACCTGAAGGGATGTCCTTCGTGGCCCGCGAGAGCCACCCTAGCTACTGCTAGGGCTGCCGCGTCACACCCTAGGTCTGCCACGTGTATGACATGTTGCACTAAAGCTTATCTGGAGTTTTTCCTAGCTGTCGCGCTCCGCGTAGATCTCCCTTAGATCTTTCGCGGCCCGCAAGCGAATACTAAAATTTGATTTTCTTGATTTTTCATGAAATGTAGGGTTTTAGGGGTTCGGGTCTTTACTTACGAAGTGTTGTAGGACATTTTCGTGCAGGTCCTTACATCCTCCCCACCTTATTTAAAATCTCGTCCTTGAGATTTACTAGAGCAAGTAAGGATACTTTCGCTTCATTTCTGATTCCAGCTCCCACGTGTACCCAGGTCCTCTTTTTGAATCCCATTTTACTTTGACCAGTACCAATCTCTTGTGTTTGAGGAACTTGATCTTTATGTCCTCTATTCGAAGAGGTTTTTCCACGAATTTCAACTTTTCATTTACCTCTATGTCTTGAAGAGGTATTACTAGTGATTCATCAGATAAACACTTTTTAAGATTAGATACATGAAACACATCATGTACCCCGGCTAGTTCCTCTGGTAGTTGTAATCGATAGGCAACTGGTCCTATTCGTTGGGTTACTGTAAATGTTCCTATGTACCTTGGACTTAGTTTTTCCTTCTTACCGAATCGAACTACCCCTTTCCAAGGCGAAACTTTCAATAGTACCTTATCCCCAACTTGGAATTCTAGCGGCTTATGTCGATTGTCTGCATAACTTTTCTGGCGGTCTCGAGCCGTTTTCAGTCTTTCTTTTATTTGAGTTATCTTATCGGTGGTTTCCTGTACAATCTTGGAACCTGATAGTTGACTTTCTCCTATTTCTACCCAGCATACTGGAGTTCGACACTTTTGTCTATAAAGTGCTTCGAATGGGGCAGCATTGATGCTTGTGTGATAACTATTGTTATAGGAGAATTCTATTAGTGGTAAGTGGTCATCCCAGTTTCCACCGAAGTCTATAACACATGCTCTGAGCATGTCTTCTAAAGTTTGGATCGTCCTTTCACTTTGCCCATCGGTTTGGGGATGGTATGCAGTACTTAAATTTAGTCGGGTCCCCATTGCTCTTTGGAAACTTATCCAGAAATGCGAAGTGAAACGACTATCCCTATCTGACACAATGGAGTGTGGAACTCCATGTAAGGATACTACTTCATCTACGTATAACTTAGCCAATCTCTCCATGCTAAAGGTTTCCTTCATTGGCAGGAAATGAGCTGATTTGGTTAATCGATCTATAATCACCCAGATTGCGTCGTTACCTTTCCTGGTTTTAGGCAACTTAGTAATAAAATCCATTGTTATTAGTTCCCATTTCTATACAGGCATTTCTAACTATTGGAGTAACCCTGAGGGTTTCTGGTGTTCTGCCTTAACTTGCGAACAAGTTAGACACTTAGAAACGTATTTAGCTATGTCATTTTTCATTCCTATCCACCAGAAGTTATTCTTTAAATCTTGGTACATTTTGTTATTACCAGGATGCATCGTATACCTAGATTTATTGGCTTCCTCTAAAATCTTATCCCTTATATTTCCTTGTCTAGGTACCCAAATCCTTTTCTTGTGGAATCTCCAAATTCCATCAGTTCCTTGCTCTAATTCCTTGATCCGACCTTTCATTCCTTCAGCATCATCCTTGATTGTTGTTTCTTGAATGTTCTTCAGTTGTTCCATTAAATCTAATTGTAGATTTAATCTAAGAGCACGAACTCGCCTTTTTTTTCATGGTACTTACGACTTAGGGCATCTGCTACTACATTCGCCTTTCCTTCGTGATATAGGATATCACAGTCGTAGTCACTTAAAATTTCCATCCATCTTCTTTGCCTCATGTTTAATTATTTTTGCCCAAATATGTATCTTAAACTCTTATGATCTGTATAGACGGCAAACTTACTTCCGTACAGATAATGTCTCCAAATCTTAAGGGCAAAAATTATTGCTCCTAATTCTAAGTCATGAGTCGTATAATTTTCCTCGTGCTTTTTCAGCTGCCTTGATGCATACGCGATTACCTTTTTGCGTTGCATTAGCACACATCCTAATCCTAGCTTAGAGGCATCATAGTAGAATTCAAAATCTTCAGTTCCTTCGGGTAAGGCAAGAATTGGGGTATTGGTCAATCTTTGCTTTAAGATTCTAAAGGCCTCTTCTTGTTTAGGTCCCCATTCAAACTTAACTGTTTTACAGGTTAGCTTAGTTAATGGAACAGCTATCTTAGAGAAATCTCTTATGAAGCGCCTATAATATCCGGCTAATCCTAGAAAACTTCTAATTTCGGTAGCTGGTTGTGGGACCTTCCAATTGATGATTGCTTCTATTTGGAAGGATCAGCATGAATACCTTCGTGATTCACTATGTGCCCTAAAAATTATACATCCTGTAAAATTCACACTTCGAGAATTTGGCATAAAGTTGTTCTTATCTTAACAAGGTTAAGAGTGCATGCAGGTGCTCACAATGTTTGTCTTGGCTTTTGGAATAAGTAAGTATATCGTCGATAAAGACAATTACAAATTTATCTAAATACGACTTACAGATCCTGTTCTTCATGTCCATTAATGCTGCAGGAGCATTCGTTAATCCAAATGGCATGATTGTAAACTCGTCGTGACCATACCTAGTTCTGAAAGCAGTTTTTGGTATGTCTTCTTCCTGTACCTTCAACTGATGGTATCCTGAACGTAAATCTATCTTAGAGAAGTACTGTTGGTGCATATTTGTGACAACAGCTTAGATTTGGTCTTTGGATATCTTGTAATTAGTTAAACGATAAACGGTTAGCGGGTTTAGCTTTATGTTAGTTAAATAATAGAGTTTGGGCTAAACAAAACCCAGTTTGGGTTATGGGGGACGAAATGGGCTTGCCCATGTAGGAAACCCTAACCCAAGTAGCAAACCTTGTGTTATATAAACAAGGCTTTGCTTTAGGGTTTAGGTTGATTAGCCAAAATAGTTTGTGTGAGGAATTTCGTGAGAGTCTCTAGGCTTGGATGAATTTGAAGTTGGTTAGGGTTTTGAATTGATTGTAAACTGCAAGTTGGATAATCAATAGAAGACCTGTTTGATTGTGAATTTTTGTTTTCTACTCATTTCTGTAACAAATCTGATCTAGAGGATTCCGCACTCTAGGTTAGATATACAATTCTGTGACGATCCGTACGAACCAGGGGACCTCCAATTGGTATCAGAGCTTTAGGCTCTTGAAGAGGCTCGGTTCAGAATTGGCTGTTGCAGAAAACTAGGGTTTTGAAGGATTTTCGAAATTTTTGGTTTTTTTCTTGGAATTTTCGAAAATTTTTAAATCTGAAAACTAGGGTTTTGGAAAATTTCGAAATTTTTGAGTTTTGTTCTTGGAATTTTCGAAATTTTTGGGTATTTTGATCTTACTGTGTATTTAATTTTGCTATGTTAGTGTTTTTGGTTGCAGGTTTGGTTGATTTTTGAAGGATTTTGGCAAGAAAGTCTTGAAGATTCAAAGATTGTTCTTCGTGTTCTTCATAAATTTCAAAAATTTTTGCTGATTTTGGTGTTTCGATTTTGCAGGAAGCTGTTAAAAGAATCTGGAAAATCTTCAGAAATTTCAAACATATTGAGTTTCCAAAATTTGCCAGCATAATTAACAATTCCGTTGACAAACCAGAGGAATTATCTGATCCAGCATATTTACCAGCGAAATTGTGTGATCTAGTAACTCGGTGACCGGTGAAATTAAATCCAAAGGCGACTTTGGTAACCGTATAATTTTCCTCAGCGACATTATTACGGTGATCGGCGAAATTAAAGTCGTCGTAATAGTGACCTGGTTAGCCAGCGAAATTAACTGACCGGTGAACCAGCGAAATTAAGTCAGCATAATTAACTAGCATAATTAACCGGCGAAATTAAGTGATCAGCGAATCTGTTCCAGCGAATTTAATAAACCAGCATAATTATAATTACTCTACCAGCATAATTATAATTACTCTATCAGCATATTTAACTTGGTTTGCCAGCATAATTAGCGTGACCTAGCATAATTAACTTGGTTTGCCAGCAAAATTAGCTAGAGGAATTAAAAGGTGGAGTAATTAATTTCATGGAGGAATTAGATACGCATAGAGGAATTAACGTTTTCGTGAATAGAATTTGATCCGTAGCTCATCTGCCGAAACCGTTTGCACCGTTGGACTCGGTTGATTTTTAGGACAAAAAAACGACTCTGGAAATTTCCGAATTTGGTTTTCGACATTATATCGTTGGATTCATTTTTTCGAGATGATTCTAACGGTATAATTTGGTAAAAACAGTTTTCGGAAAAATATTGCACGGTTTTATCAGTACGCTTACAGAAAAACGTGTTTAAAGATGGTCAAAATAGATAAGGTCAGTGAGACTGTTAAGATTTGGCCAAAGCTTACAAACGTCAAAGAATATGTTGAATGGAAAGAGAAGTTTGAATCGATTGTGAAAAGTGAAGATTTCAGAATGTGGTGTTGTATGATTGATGGATATGTTGCTCCTACACGTCGTGTTGAAGGAAGGGTTAAGGTGATTTCTTATGAGATGATGGATGAATCTGAGAAACTTATGGTTGATGCTAAGAAGAAAGTTTTAGCAGTGATCAAGAAGTCCTTGCCTGAGGGAATTAAACATACTATCAAGCACTATGGGACTTCTAGAGATCTGTGGGAAGGTTTAGAAAAACGTTATCATAATTCATCAAGGAAGAGTGTAGGAGGTCGTGCTTTAGATGAAAAAGCAGATGTTGTGGTAGAAGAGAAGAAGAAAGATGATAAGGAGAATGGTGAGAAGAAGGATACAGAAGTTTCAAAGGGCTTGACTGATGTGAACGGACTTACAGCAGAGGTGCAGGTATCATCAGAATCTGTAAGTCATACATGTCATAATTGCACTGAACTACAAGGTAAAGTTAACAGACTATCGGAGCAGAACAAAATTCTGTTAGCTGAATTTGAAAAACAAAAAGAGTCAAATGTTCTTTTGATTAAAAGAGAGTCAAATTGTTTAAATGAACTCAAATCAAATGAACAGGAAATCAGCAGTTTAACAAGCAAAGTCAATGAACTGTTACAGGTCATTGATTTGGCTCGTGAAACTCTAAAGGATAAAACTAATGAGTTTTCTGATAAGTGCAGGGAATTGGCCATTGCACAAGACCAAATTGTTGAACTAAAAGGAAAGTTAGACAAATTTGGAAATTCTTCATTAGTTAGGACTCACATTCAAAAAGGGCTGAAAAGGAGTAATGATAGAACGGGGGTGGGGTTTAGTAAAGCTTCATCTTCTAAGGATCAAGACTACTCTTTTCTGCCTGATGAGAATGAGCTAATTAATTTTGTTCCCACTCCACAAGAGGTAGTGGATCCGATAGCTGTGGACTTGCCGAATAGTCCAGTATCTTTGAAAGAATCTGTAGGATCTAACAGTACACCTCATAAATCGGATGAGGATACTGAAAAGGAAAAGAACAAAACATTTAAAAAGAGATTTCAGAAAAAGAAAATTTATAAGACAAAATCTTGTTTTAAATGTCACACCAAAGGGCATGTGGCAAGTTGTTGTCCTTTGAAGAAAAATAAACAAAAAGTTGATGAGGTTAAAGAAGGGAATAGGGTTGGTTTAAATAATAATGTGCAGCCACATTGTCAATATAATCAACCACGATTTCAATCTAAAACTTCAACATCAAGACGATTTGATAGACCTAGAAGTTTTTCTCCACAATGTAGTCATTATAATGGTAAATCAAATCAGTTTCAAAATCAAAATAGAAATTTTGGATATCAAAATCGATACCAGACTTTTGGTAATCGAAATTTTCAACAAAGAAATGAACATAGGGGTTTTAGTAACTCAAATGTTTGACAACATCCAAATTTTTTTCAAAATTCATGGTATAATAATGGGAGAAGAAGGTATCAAGATAATAATTTTCAAAGGTCAGAAAATCCGAGAGTTTATTGGAACTCTTATGATCAAAGACCTAGTGGAAGTTATAAATCTTGTTCAACAACGGGTAATACATCCAAGACACCAGTAAGGTGTGATGGATATTGGTTAGAAGCATCATATATGGATTTACATGGTTAACCCAAAACCGGTCAGGTTTGGGTTGTTAAGTCTAACTAAGTTGTTGAGAATGTGCAGGATGACCAAGAAGGACTGTTGATGTGTTCGACAGTGGTTGTTCCTGTAAAGTGTCTGAGGTGAATAGTAGGTTAAAATTGGTAACGAACTATTTACTTTAGTGATTGTTATGATTATTCTACAACTTTAACATTGAAAAACTTATTGTCAGGTTAAAGTGGGAGTCTGTTTGTGGTTGTAAATTTATGTTTTTGAAACTTGCTCCATAAAAACAAAATTTAGGGGGAGAAATTTCCCTAAGCCAAAAAGAGTTTAGTTAGTGCATGTGTTTAGGGGGAGTAAGTTAATAATAAAAATTTAAAAAATACAAAAACATTGAAAAATGAAAAACATAAAAAATTCAAAAATGAGATTTCATGGTGTGAAAAAGAAGAAATGATAGTACATCAGCAAGTTAGACTGTCACACTGAAAATGAATTAAAATTGCTTAAGTGTGATAGCAGCTTCATCATATGATGTACCAGTAGGCAAAAAGCATGAAATAATCAACTTACCAATGTGATATAAACCTAAATGAACTGAATATGAGTGGGGAACACATCAGTGGTGTATGGTTTTATGACCATAAATCTTGCGTTAATAGATTGCCAAAATCTGAGGTTTTGGGTCTTTATACTGTTATTTCATCTGGGGATATCAGGGTTATCCTTCTGCTGCATCCAGATACATGCTGACCTAGGCACAACCAGGATATCTTAAAAGAGAAAAAAAATGCCAAATCCCATAAATGAAGAAGCTCTCATAGAGAGTCATTCAAAATGTGCAAAATGCATAATTCGTACCAAAAATGGTATTTGTTATAGCCCTCGTTAGATATTTTGGTCTCTTTGCTGTACGGAAGTACTGACCTGATCACCAATTATCTAAACGTTGAAAAACAAAATGGATGAATTCAGTATACCCACCTACTACGATGAATCTTTGTGCATACCTTGATCGCGGGAGTATATCCTAAAGTGGGACACACTAGTATATCAGTAATAAAATTACCTTAACGTATCATACGGTAATGGAACTTGAAATGTTCATGCATTTTGTTTAAATGGACAAATATACTGGTAATCGTCTTGGACTGCTTTGCACGAAAAATTAAATAAAGAATTATCTAATAGTGTGAAAACAGTTTGATTTTGCTGATATGATCTTCTTACACATGATTCTCACAAAAAGATGAAATTGTAAATATTTTTGAGTTTAGTTTAGTTTTTTTTTTTTTAAAATCAAAAATACCAAAAAGATTTCTTTTTAAAAGACTTCCATTTTGAACTGACAGGTAGTTGTTTTTGCAAATTAAGATAAAATATTGGTTTATCTTTAAATGTGAAAAAGAGTAATGGTTTTTCGAGATGCTTGCTTGTGTTGCTAAATAGATTGATGCAGTTATCAAAATGAAGTGCAGAATACAAGTAAAGTGTAGATTGAGAGTGAAGAATGTGTGAAGATGCATGGTAGGATCCTTCTACTACATTGCAGAAAGAGAGAGATATGGAAGAGTTGGAGCATACTTGCTTAACCAAAGATTGCTAGCTAACTGATATACAACGAATGAAAGTTTTGGAGATTGGAAGCATCAGCTAAGGGGGAGTCTGTTGATGTCAGAAACTGTGTAGCTGACGCTATCCAAAGACCAAAAGAACACAAGATGTTTGAAGACAAAGTTACACTATGAAGCTATTGTCAAGGGGGAGTCTGTTGGTGCATATTATGTGACAACAGCTTAATAGTTTGATTATTTAGTCTTTGGATATTTTGTATTGGGCTTAGCATATTGGTTAGTGAGTTTATTGTTGTAATGGGCTTGGAGAATGGCCTAGCCCAGTAGGAAGCCCAGATCACAAACATGTGGTATATAAACATGTTTTGTGATTAGGGTTTTAGTAGTTGTAAGAGGAGTTAGAGAATTCTAGAGAGAGAAAACGTAGAGAGAGAAAGTAATTTCGAATTTAGGGTTTGTAGCAAGATCACAGATAGTGGCTGTGAGGTTGTGAGGTTGGATAACTGCAAGGTTTCCCCTTCAAGTAACGAAGAATCCGCTTCACTGCTTTCATGTGTGACTCTTTTGGATTTGCCTGATATCTAGTATACAAGCATACGGAAAACATGATGTCTGCAATGTTTAAAATGTCGAACATGTCAAGTTTGAATGAGCTTTTGAAAATGGAGCATGAGGTTGGCACTACCAACAAACCGCCTAAGATGATGAAGGTGGAAAATTATTTGACATGGAAGGATCGTTTTCAATCCTTCATTGAATATCAGGACACTCGCATGTGGATATGCATTGAAGATGGGTACACAAACCCAACACACGACTTTGAGGGCAGACCACGTAGAACTGCCTATGTGAACATGAAAGAGGCTGATAAAAAGATGCATGAGGCTGAAAATAGAGCCTTGGCTGCAATCAAAATGTCCTTACCTGATAGCATCAAGCATACCTTCAAGAAGTACACAAATTCAAAGGATATGTGGGATGCATTGGAAAAGAGATATGCGGGAAATGCAGATGTCAAGAAAAACAAAGTTGATCTACTGAAGAAGCAGTTTGCTGTTTTCAAGTACATGAAACATGAGTCACTTGAGGACATCATCACTCGTTACTACCATCTGATGTCAGAAATGGAAAATTATGAGATCGATTGCTATTCTGACGAAGAGAAGAATGACAAGCTGCTCGATGCCTTACCTACTAAGTGGGATATCTACACTCTCATGATTAAGGGAGAGGCTGATTATGAGACAAAGGAGCTGGAAGAAGTAGTTGGCAAGCTGAGAGCTTATGAGCTCAGTATGAAGAAGAAAGACACTGGATATGATCAGGTTCAAGATCCAGCGATTTACAATGGGCTTACATCTTCTTCATCTCACAACGCTTCTAGCGACTCTGCTACTGCGTTTCTATCGTGTGAAAATGAGCAGGTCTCAGTGAATGAGGATGGTGATGTTTGTTTTGTAGCTGCTTCAGGAGGATCAACAGGAGCCAAGAGAACATCAGCTTCTAAACAGAGTAGTGGTGTTAAGTCGATGCCTATGAGTGTTAAGTCTGCAGAAGAGCATCTTGCTCTACTTGCTTCATTTGTTGCTTCATATGAAAACTACATTCAGGGGAAGATATCTGATCCTGCCACTTTAGATGAAGATTATGATCAGACTGACCCTGATGATCTAGAAGAGGTGGATTTATAATGGCAGATGGCCATGATTTCCAGAAGAGTGAAGAGATTCATGAACAGAACAGGAAGGAAGTTTGTAGGGAAGACTGTTGGTTTCGACAAGACCAAAGTGAGGTGCAACTGTCAAAGTTATGGGCATTTCGCCAGGGAATGTCAAAAACAAAGGCAAGAGACTTTGAGTCAGAGTTCAAACAACAGGAATGCATCAAACAATTCTAGCTCAAAGGCTTTGATCTCTACAGCACGAGAAGGTTCTTATGATTGGAGTATTCATCTAGAAGATAATGAGAATGCCACTCAGGCATTCATGGCAGAGATAGTGCCAGTTGTTGATGATGAAGCTACTGTGGGAGATGCTGAAGCAAAAGTGGATGCTGAGGCTGAGATAGAGAGTAAAGCTGAAGAAAAGAAGGTTGATCAGACAACAGATGCTGAAGAGGAAAAGCAAAAGTCTGACCATGAAAAGGAAGCTAAAGAAAAGGAAGCTGAATACAAAAGAGTGAAAGCTCAGCTTGCGGCTCTAATGGCCAACCTTGACAAACAAACAGGAGAGGTAAAGTCTAATTATGTGTGGTTAAAATGTCGTGAACTACAGGGTGAGGTAGACAGGTTGTCAACACAAAACCAAAGTCTGGTGGGCGAGATGTCTAACATTAAAGGTTATGAAAGTAAAATTGAAGCATTAACCTGCAAACTAAACGAAAAACTTCAAGTCATAGACTTAGCTCATGAAATGATGGCTGAGAAAACAAAAGTGATTTTTGTTTCTACTCATTCTGTGATATTCTGATCAAGAGGATTCCGCACTCTTGATTAGATTGACAATTCTGTGAAAGATCCATATGAACCAGGGGACCTACAAGTACCTAGCACCCTGAAGTTGATCGAAAAGATCATCAATTCTAGGTAATGGGTATCGATTCTTAATTGTAACCTTATTCAATTCCCTATAATTGATACACATCCGCATCGAACCATCCTTCTTTTTCACGAACAGCACAGGTGTTCTCCAAGGGGATGAACTAGGTTGTATGAATCCTTTGTCTAGCAATTCATCTAGTTGCTTTTTCAGTTCTAACATCTCTGTGGGTGCTAATCGATAAGGTGCCTTAGCTATTGGTGTCGTTCCTGGAATTAGATGAATTCTAAACTCTACTTCCCTATCGGGTGGTAATCCAGGTAGCTCTTCTGGGAATACATCCGGGTATTCTAATACTACTGGAATTTCCTTAAGTTTCATGCTTTTAGTGTTAATGATCACTGAAATCATGTACACTATTCCTTGCTTTCGTTCATAACTAGCAATTTTCATTACTGAAATGAACTTTGTTGGTTTACGCGGCTTATCTCCTGCAACCAGAATTACTTCTCCTGTGGGTGTATGGATTTCTATAGAATTTTGGTCACATAGGATTCGAGCATGGTTGGCTGCTAACCAATCCATTCCTAACACGACATCGAATCCTGCTAATTTCATGGGTAGAAGGTTTGCAGAAAATTTATGACCTGAGAGTTCTATCCTTCCTTCTTGGAGTACCTTATCTATTTTAACAGAATTTCCTTCTGCCGTTTCTACAGCATAAACTTGCCTAAGTTTGGTTAGGGGTTGCTTAAGAGCTTGACAGAATGAAGTATTTATAAAACTTTGGTTTGCACCAAAGTCAAATAATACTTTTGCGTAAACATCATGCACAAGAAACGTACCAGCTATCACATCCGGAATCAGATCTGCTTCTTGCGTTGTCAGCTGAAAGGCTCTTGCATTCTTCTTATTAGTGCCTTCAGCAGTTTTGGCCTTGTTGTCAGTTGGCTTAACCAATTTTCGGCAATCGGGCTTGAAGTGTCCTGTTTCACCGCATTTGTAGCAGATCACGGATTTCTTCCTGCATTCCTCCTCTCGGTGGCCTGGTCTCTTGCAGAAATTGCAATTTTCCTTACATTTTCCAAAATGTTTCTTTTATACAATTCCCGCAAAAGGGCGGTATGGAAGACTGCTCGGTTCCCATTTTCTTGAAATTACTACTATTATTACCCCCCACGAAATCCTTGGGTAATCTTTTGGGCCAATTCCTTTTTCTTGTTTTCTTCTCTTGTACGCACTAGTTCATCAGTCAAGGTGTTGGCCAATTCGACCGCATCGTCGATCGTTCGAGGTCTCGCAGCCTTGACTATATCACGGATTTCGCTAATCAATCCCCAAATGTAGCGAAAAATAAGCACCGGTTCTGGCAAGGCCAGAGTTGGCACAATCCTAGCAACTCGAAAAAATTCGAAGTATACCCTCGACAATCAACGTCCACCATCGGGTGGTTTAGGAACTTGTTTGTCATCTGTTCCTTCTCGTAGGAGGGACAAAACTTTCTTTCTACCAATTCCTTAAATTCCTCCCAACTCATGGCATAAGTTACGTCACTTCCCTTGGCTTACAGCACCGTGTTCCACCATTCTAACGCTTCTTCCTTGAAAAGGTGGGATGCATACATCACCCTGTCTTCGTCTGCGCATTTACTTATTTTAATTACTACTTCGGTCTTTTCCAACCAACGTAGTGCAGCAGTCGCCCCTTCATTGCCTACAAATTCGACTGGCTTACAGGCAAGAAATTCTTTGTAAGTGCAACTAGGTGTTGCAACTTTCATTTTCTTAAGAAATGGGGCTTGAACCACATTATTATTATTATTGCCGCCCCCGTTTACACTGTTACTGAAATTATCGTCGCGGGTGCGTTTGCTATGGTTGGCTTGGGAAGGTTCAATGGGATTCTTAACGGCAACGACGATTGCTGGAATAGCATTGGCTATCCCCTGAGCAACGATATTTTCAATATCTTGCCTATTGAGAAATTGTTCTTCATTATTTAGGTTAGGCTGGTTAACTTCGTTTGCTGATTGGTTTACTGCGTGTTCCATCTGAATAATTAACAATATATATAAATTATTGTCACAAAAATTGATAGCAACCACACAATAAGGCAATCATAACACAATTGAGTACTCAGCACACGTAACCAAAATCGTCGACCTTACGACATTTATATTTATATAATATTGTGCATCCGTACAAGCCAGATATTTACAGATGTTTTATTTTAATAGTTTTTATACAATATTATATTATTATTATTATAGATATATATTTATTTATTTATATATTATTATTCTTTCATTTATTTATTTATTTATTTATTTTTTTCACATATTATTATTATACAATACATCTAATTTTAGTAAATCTGATCTTCAAAAACGACGCTCCCGTTCGTCGTATTTCCAAGAGATCTTTTCTCCCACGTCTCGAATCCGATTTCTCGCATCCACCAGTTCCTCGCCGTAGCAGCGTAATTCGGCAACGTTCTCCGCGTTCATTGGTGGGAAGGGATTAGGTTCAAACTGGGGGAATGGAACGTCTGGGTTGTTCATGAAATTCTGGAAATGCCAGTCGCTTGTCCACCATTCTTCCAATTCTCCTGGGAGAAGTTGGGGGTTAACTCTAGGTTCTGGGATGGCAGGTTCTAGATTGACGGGAAGTTTGGATTGAGCAGGAAAACTGAAGAGGGTTTCATCAGCAGGTCCAATGAGGTCACTTTTCGCCAGTTTCCTATCGAGTTCCTCCCAAGGTGGCAATTCTTGGGCTTGGCCAGAACTCTCCCTTACTTCCTTTTCTTTTCCTTTTGGATCCTCCGTCTTTTTCACCTTTTGGGCAGCGGGCTTCTTCCTTCGTCCTCGTTTCCAGTCCAGAATTCTTCTCCTCTTTTTAGGCTTGGGTTTCTCCTGGGACTGGGCCTGAAACACTAATGTCTCTTCGGTATCCGCCTGATAACCTGACTGGATTCCTGTTGTATCCATATCGGTGGTATGGATTGTAAAGTTTTGGAGTGCCTCCGACAGTTCATTCATACTGTTAGCACACATGAAGAAATACATAATTTCAAGTTAAAATTTTATTTATTGTAAATTAAATTTTCACAGAATCACAAAATGGCATATTAGAGAATTAAGTATTTTTCAAATACTTAATTGGCTTAAATCAGTGGTATTGATGTTTGATTTTTCAAATACTTAATTGGCTTAAATCCTGGTTTTACCCGGTTCGGAAGTCGTGGAACAGAAACCCGTGGTATTTATGTTTGATTTGGCAGCGAAAATTTTAACAGGATCGTTTTAACTGAAAACACCCAATTATTTTATTTCAAGTCTCGGGACAACCCCGAAATTTACAACAAAGGAATTTCACTGGGAAATCCCTTGATTTACAAAACATGTTTATTTATTTACTGAGCCACTTTCTTCAAGCGGGAGTGCTACGCGGCACTCTTCCTTGTTCACAGTAAATCACCTGAAATATGTTTAAAAAGATTTTATCAGCAGGGAATACTGGCGAGTTATTCAATTTGAATAAAACGACACATTGTTATAATTTACAGCATTTAGAGTTTTCATATTTGCCCCTATCTTATAATTAGTTGGTTCAGTTGTCACTCGACCGGATCTATGACTGTGGACATATCACTAATTTGGCTCGCCCACCTAAAGTGATAAATCATTAGTAGTAATGTGCACATACCCCCACTTACTGCCAGTAATTAAAGATTAGCAAAGACTTAATCACTGTACTTATAACTGGAAAACATTTAGGGTTTTATAAAGTAACTTTGATAAAAACATAATGACTCACATTGCAAGTTTAGTTGGACAGAGTTTGCCTACTGATTAAGCCTGGTAACCTAGTTAAACAATGCAACGAGACTAGGTTAGTAACTTAATACAACATTTATGATAACTTCACGAAATCAAAACCCTCACGACGAATGACAAAGTATAGCCCGGATTCAGGCAGCACTTAAACATTCATCGGATCGATTTCAATCAATCGGACATTGTATCGTAGTAGTGATCGAGTTATTACCCTATGATCGTAGCAGCGTTTCGACACTTAAACACACGATTTTGAGCAGAATGTTATGTTTTTGAAAGAGATTTTCGAACACAGACGAAAGGCCATGCAACGTCCAATTTATAGCTGAAAATTCAGTTCCTCGCGACCCGCGTAACCTGAAGGGATGTCCTTCGCAGCCCGCGAGGGCCACCCTAGCTACTGCTAGGGCTACCGTGTCACACCCTAGGTTTGCCACGTGTATGACACGTGGCACTAAAGCTTATCCGGAGTTTTGCCTAGCTGTCGCGCCCCGCATAGATCTCCCTTGGATCTTTCGCGGCCCGTGAGCGAATACTAAAATTTGATTTTCTTGATTTTTCATGAAATGTAGGGTTTTAGGGGTTCGGGTCTTTACTTACGAAGCGTAGTAGGACATCTTCGTGCAGGTCCTTACATCATCTCCCCTCAGGGAACCAAAAGCTTGTCCAACACAAGACCTAAAGCCCATATATATAGGCATTGTGGCTTCGTACAAAGCTGCACCTAGTGCCTTCGTACGAATCGGCTAAGGTCTTGTGCTTCAGTATGAATCGACTAACTTGCCCGTTCGTGCGAAGGGACGCCCTTCGTACGAAGGAGCTGTAACATCACAAAACCTTCAATTCGTACTGGATTTCAAATTTTTATATCCAATATTCAACACACGCTCTATCTAGCCTATTCACACAGTGGCAGACACACAAAATATGCACCAACAGATTCCCCCTTTGCTGTCACTGTCGAATCGTCACTTTAAAAACCTTGAGCCGTGTTTGAATATTCTGTACCATCAAATATTCTGCAACTTCAATCAGGCATCTTGAAATCTTCAATAGATTCCCCGTTGATTGATGATCCGGGTTTGCTTTGACAACGTTTTGCACAAATTCCCCCTGAAACAAAGCTTCAGGTCTTTGTTTGCACAGTTCACGACTGCTCCTCTAATTTTCTAAACTGCAATCTTCACGACTAATCATCAACTTGAAACTAATCAATGCAGCTTCTCTGTTTCAGCTTTAACCACATCCGCATTCAGTTTTTTGATATATCATTTCAGCACCATCAATCTCGCATTCCGCCTGCTTGATCTGTTTATTGTACAAAAACCCAACTGGCAATTGATAGAAACTTCAAATACCACACTGGTTAACTTCAAATTTCTGATTACACCCGAAGATCAGATATCCTATTTTTCATGATCGCTTTTAAGCACCTTCAAGAATGATAGATCCGTATAAACGGTATTCTCCACAATCAGTAAATCTTCATCGGATAACGAATCATCTAGTAACGTACTCAGATCTCCGAAGCTTTCATCCACAATCAGACTCATCCACTCGGATAATCAAGATCTCAAAAGCACGCATCCACGATCAGATTCACATTCCCAGACAATTCTGAAGTCGGAACCACCCGAATACTGTCGCATCGTCACGAATTTCAAAAATGCCAGAATTTTAATATATGACAATGAAATTTTTATTCCCCCTCATTTTTGCAAATTCTGACGTCTTATCACTGAATTCCCCCTCAAACTGAGCAATCCAGTCTTCTGTCATCTCTGAAAAACTTGACTATACTAAGAATATGACAAATCTGCCCCGAATGTCAGTTTTTCATCTATGCGGATTTAACGTTACGGCCCATAAATAGTCAGATACCCTGGATGATAAACATTATGCACCAGTATCATGACTACCCCACTGAATACTACAATCCGTGATCATATCATCAAATATGTTATCTAAAATTCCAGACGAAATGATAAACATTCTGCACCAGTATCATGACTACCCCACTGAATACTAAAATTCCGGACGAAATGACAATTAAGAACCAAGTGCCCTTTCGTACGAAGCTAGAAATGTCCCTTCGTACGAAGCTGTGACAAATTGACAATTAAGCTCCCATGCCTGTTCGTACAAACCCTGATGCGCCTTCATACGAACCCAGGACTGTCCCTTCGTACGAAGCTACGCGTTCGTATGAAGCTGCGCTGATTTCTCAAGAACACTTCCAAACACATTTTTCGATCCAGAATCTTTATTTCTTTGAATTTCATGATGAAAATTCACAGGATTGTGCGAAAATCAATCACGAACATAATGATGTCTTCAATTTTGAATTCCATCTGTGAATTGATCTTCAATTTGATGTTTTTCTGATATTTTACATCAAAACTCCCTACACATCCTAAATGCATGAGCGTAGGTGATTCAATCAACCGTTAGATCGATTGAATCGGTACCGTAGCTCTGATACCAATTGAGAGTCCAGGTCCGGCGAGTTAACCGGTTCGATGATAAGAAATGAGTAGAAGTAGAAATCACACCGAACAAGTCAATTTAATCTGGTTTCAATTAATGTATAAAAGTTACATACCCGTGAAACTAGTTGGACAGCATCTCCCCTTAGGGAACCAAAAGCTTGTCCAACACAAGACCCAGAGCCTATATATATATAGGCATTGTGGCTTCGTACGAAGCTGCACCTAGTGCCTTCGTACAAACCGGCTAAGGTCTTGTGCTTCAGTACGAACCGACTAACTTGCCCGTTCGTACGAATGGGACTCCCTTCGTACGAAGGAGCTGAAACATCACAAAACCTTTAGTTCGTACTGAATTTTACACTATTCTATACAATATTCAACACGCGCTCTATCTAGCCTATTCGCACGGTGGCAGACACACAAAATATGCACCAACAACTAGTTTATTTTAAAAGTCTACATACGTCAAAAAAAACAAAAACCTTCTTCTTGAAGACTACAGAGGTTTGCTCCATCTTTTCTTCTACAAATGTCTACAGATGTGGTCCACAGACTGTAGACATTTTACCTCATAACAAACAAACAACACCTTAGAGTTATTCAGAGTTATATTCACATGTTCGACCTCTTCAAAATTCCTTGAACCCCAAGCATGAACACCACATTTGAGCAACGGATAACATATTTTGCGAGGGGGCTTGATCATGCGCTAGACATAGCAATATGGATGGATCGTGTATTGTTGGGAAGTACGTCTATCGCAAGGGCGATAATAAAAAAAATGTGAATATATGTCGCCATCTTAGGAGATCTTTGGGGTGCTTAAAAAAATAAGTTGAATCATTTTTGGGGTGCATAAAAAATAAGTTGAATCATCTTTGGGATGCGTAAAACATAAGTTAACCTTTTTAGGAGATCAATAAGTGGAAATGATATTAAAGACACTTAGTGGTCGTTTGGTTCATGGATTTTAAAGAAATTTGAATTGCAATTGGAAAACATTCCATCAAGAATCATGTTTGGTTAGTTTTTAATAAAAATGGGATTGGAAAACATTTCATCAATTAAAGGAATTTAACAATCCTTCCTATTTGAGAAGGAATTCTAAACTTTCCATTGAAATGTTTTTCAATTACCAAAATACTCTAACATTTCCATTCTTCACAACTTAAATAAAAGAGGTAAGGGCAAATTTGTCTTTTTAGTTTTTAACCATTATAATTCCATTCGCCAATTTATAAATCAAACACAATACAAAATTCTTTTGGAATTCATTCTAATTCCATCAAATTCCAATTCCATCAAATTCCAATTCCCTTTATGAATTCTAATTCTTTTAAAAAATTATGCAAACCAAACGGGCCAAACTATGTAGCACGGGGACGCCACTTATGTGGCAGTACCCCTCACATTTCCAACGTCGGGGACGTATCTGGTAGAAGTATCCGGCCCATTTCCATCTAATTTTAGGGTTTTAACCCTTTTCCAATTCCAAAACCGGCCATTAAATAAATAGACCATACATATTCGGATTCTCTAATCTCTCAACTCTCAAGTCTCATCATCTCCATCGATTATGGCTTCTCAAGAAACACAAGGATCATCAACCTATAGTGCTCAAACTCCTTTTCTCCAGACTTCGGCTTTTAGATTACTTGGACAACCTAGTTCTTCTTCTTGTGCTAAGTGTAATTGGAGTACTTGTGCTAAGCGTAATTGGAGTACTTATGCATTTACTTGGACAAGTTGTGCTCAAGACTTGGTTTACATCCACAATAATCTCTGAATTTTGTCAAGGAATCCGAATGATGATGTAAAGATGTGGGATGTGGGTGGAGATGCTTTTGATTCAATGGAAGATGTAGGGTTTTTGGAGGTTGCCGATCTCTCACTAGATGAACTGAAATTTGAAAATGATTTGATAATTGATAATTACTTACCTTTGGAAGATGTAGTATTTGGAGTTTACACTTTACATCAATATATATATATATATATATATATATATTGGAATTTGTTTAATATATTTTTATTTTTTATATTTTTATTGACTTTTGCCGTACCAGTATCTTAGATTTTTGAGTTTTTTCGTTCCCCGTTCCTGTATCGTCCCCGTACCCGGTCCGATACCCATTCCAGTGCTACATATGTTGCAAATCAACTTCATACGAGCAAAAATTACATGTTGTGAAACATGTTTTCGTCTATACTGATGATGTTAGTGATGTGTGCTAAACAGACTATAAAAATTAACTAAATTAGACTCTCTAAGCTAGACACTAAAAAGCTTTAAATCTAGACTCGACCTAAACCACACAATCGGCAAGTGTACCGATCACTGTAGTATGACCTAAGGAAGTCCGAATATCGAACCACGAGACTCTATTAATCACGTTACCTAGACTCTAACAGACACGACTCAAACTTGTTTAATTGTTTTTTTTTTTTTTTGGGTGGGGGGGTTACTGAAAATCTAAGGAAATCTATTTAAACTACTTAATTAAACATTAAACTAGAACTAAGCTAATACGAATTAATGCAAAGACTTTACCCAGATGATGAAAGAGACCACCTAGACTAGAATCCTGGATTGATTTTAAGAAATTACCAATTAAGTTAACTGCATGATTTATGGAACCGGGATCTTATGATACTAAACCTATTAAGACACCAACTAAGCCCATTAACCCATCTCGAGGTGAAACTTATGGCATTACCTAGGATGTTAATCCTACCGGTTATTAGACTTCCTTCCAGTTGTCTAATTATTGTGTAAGTACCCTAATATTGACCTACTCTTTTCCAATTATAAGTCTAGGATAGTTTGAATATATTAACTTGATTTGATAGACTAATAAACCGACGGGGCAACTAAGGCACAACTTTTTCCAAAGACAGTCTAAAGCAATTTGTCGGGTAAGACCTATCAATAGCCCCGCACCTTCCAGCTATAAGGACTAGTAGAACACTAAAACCTAGCAGATTACTAACTATTACTTCTAGGGTTTATTGGCCAATTCTCCCTAAAGATCAAAAACATACAGTCAAAGATCTAGCATGAACCTATTCCCTAGCAGACAACCACCAATATTCACATGAAGCAATTGATAGTAATAAACCAAGTTAAAGTACGCATGCACATTAAATCAATAAATCAAACCTTTTACAATGCACAATCAACCCATAATATACGTGCAATTAACAAAAAAGGTTTAAACTTTATATAAATCCATTCATCATAGTCTAGGTGGCTTAAAAGTTTAGCCAAGCATGTCAAATAATGAAAACAAAGTAAAGAAGTTCAAACAAGAATTCATGATAATGAGTTTCGAAAGAAAAATAAAAAACAAAGAACTAGAAAACCCTTGTAGTCTTCAATCCTTCGTCCCGAACTCGTACCAATGATTCCTATGCTTCAAAACCTTCAAAATTGCTCCAGGAATGCTCTCCAAATCGCCTATGATCTCCTTAATTCGTAACTAGGGTTTAATGACGATTCTCTTGGTTTTTATATGAAACCATTGTCACGTAACAAAGAATTGCCGTCAATATACCCCGTCGCGTCGCGCGACGGGTAAACTGCTTCATCGTGGAATAGCGCTACGCCATAGAATGTGAGAAATCAATAATTAAATGGTGGCGGGGCGCGACGAGAATGATGTGTTGCTGTGGCGCGACGCCACAGCTCAATTTTCACAGAATGTTGCATAATTTTCCCAGCTTCCACATCCCAAAAACTCCAAAATTTATTCTAACTCTTTTCAACTCATTCCGGGACTTGGTGTTTCAGCATTGTGGCTCGTTTTTACTCAATTTTCAGTAAATTTAAGCACCAAGACCTGCAAAAATTCAAATTGATTAATAGTATGCTCATTCTAATGAAAACAAGACTAAATATAACGAGAAACTATACAAACTGTACACGAATAAGAGATGTATTTTGCAATACATCAAATATCCCCACACTTACCCTTTTTTCGTCCTCGAAAAAGAATTATGCAACGGAATCAGAGATGAATAGTTACCCGGGTCAAAAGCATATTTATATTTTATTAAAACCAAAGCTTGTGTTAGCCGCGATTGCGAATATATTTGCCCCTTTAAACCCAAATCCGGTCTTAAGCCCTTATCATGTGAATTCAATTTAAGTGCGGTCAATCTACCTAGGGCCTCACGCTTGAATCTATGGTCCACCTAATCCCGCCTCAAGCTTATAGAACTAAAGGAACGATCACTGGACCAATTCCCAACCGTCTTATATCAAAACCAAGAGAATTTAAAATCAATTTTTTTTCTTTTCCATTTTTTTTCTTTTTCATCATTTTTTTTATTTTTTTAATGAGCATAGGCATTGCTTTCCCTAACCAAGAGGCATTCCGGCTGTATAGTCTCTATCCCCAACTCGGATTACTTAGGCTTCGGTACTTTTTCTTTTCTTTGCAAGTTCGATTTCACACATCCTAGAGGTAATCCGGTTGTAAAGTCACTATCCCCAACCCAGACTACATAGAATTGCGCTACTTTCATTCAGTTTCTAGCTCATTTTTCTCAACTTTTTTTCATGATAAAAAATTCTAACAGTTTTAACTTATAACGGTGTTCCTTATACTCTTATTTGCAGTTTCAATTTCCAATATTTCCCAGATGAAAACCCACTAGTAAACCGACAATTAAGGTAATATTTAAGATCAAAGAAACCTAAGACCAAACCCGGGCCTATTCACACATCCCTAACTAGACACAAGCTCGATTTATTTTAATCTCTTATTATTATTATTCGAACCCGAGCAAAAATTCATCTTTTCTATCATTTTCCATTTTTTATTTGCAAACTTCTCCATTCGAAAGACATTTTTCTGATTTTTTCAATTTTTTTTTGGATTTTTTCAAATTTTTAATTTTTTTGTGTTTTTCATATTTATGACTCGATTATTTACATGTATCCCATCCCCACACTTAAAGATTGCATTGTCCCTAATGCAAGAATGGAAATACGACTCAACTAACTACTTAAATTACCACTAAACTAAGAACGAACTGAATAAATAAATAAAAGAATACAAGGGAAACGACTTAGCTGAATATGTGAGACTGTCAAAATGCCAGTCGTTTCCACATAAGCCCTCCAATTCGAAATGCGCTCAGCAACCAACTCCTATTCTCGGACACGCGAACGAAAGCGGCTACTAACATCAACCTATCAATCATCATAAACAAACTACCTACATATCATAGAATATATACCATCCAAAATATCAGTTCAAACACAAACTAACCCATCCTGCCCAACCAACCTGTTTAACGTGTATTAGTATAAGTACAAACCAACAACTGAGGATCAAAAACAACATAAAAGAAAAATCAAACAAAAGATATAGTTGGCTGCTGCTGCTTCATCCTCACCATCCCCACACTAATCCTCGTCATGCTCGCTGGCAGACTCCTCACTGCCCTCATGTCCACCTGCTCCAGAACTGCCCTCTCCAAATACACGAAATGGGGGAACAGGGTCAAACCTCTGTCCAGCACCAGCCGAGCCACCCTGCTATCTCGGCTGAAAGAAGTCTGGGATTCCCATGCTGTGCCTGCTCATAATGAACCTGGGGCATCCTCCTGTCTATCCTGACCTGTCTGAATCAGATGCTCCAGCCTGTCGAATCTCTACTCCACATAGCCAGAGAACGACTCTAAAGTAAGAGGCACAGGCGGTGGTGATGTGTGCAAAATGCAACATATAAATTACATCAATTGTGGCATAAAACTAACCCTTTTTTAGTACTAATGTTGGAAAAAGTGTGCTTTTGTCTTCCTTTTGTATTATCAGGATTAAATGAGCTCAAATTAACAAAAGAAGCAAAAAGGCAACTAAATCTAGCATAAATACAAGAAAAGGAACAAACGTGGCATGCCCGACCCCCCTCGACAGCATCTCCCAAAGCAAAGACAAGAAGAAAGCTGAGCATGGGGTTGTGCCCAGCTGAGCACGGGGCGTGCCCAGCTCAGCACGGGGCAGTGCTCAGGATGGACAGCCCTGGCACTAAAGACAAACTTGTAGAAGCTTCTATTGCCCAACACGGGGCCGTGCCCAGCGGACACGGGGCCGTGGTCAACGCAAAGATACGCAGAATCTTGCCAAATCTGATAGTACAGATATGCTTTTGAGCACGAGGGCGTGCCCAGCGGACACGGGGGCGTGTGGAGCTAATAAAGACAAACTGTATTAATGAAGAAAGAGAAAAGGGTGGACACGAGGCTGTGTCCAGCGGACACGGGGCCGTGTCCAGGCTTCTGTACAGGCTATAAATAGGAGTGCTTGGCTCAAGCTCAAACCATCCCTTGGCACACCACCTCTCTCACACTTCACCCACCACCATAACACCATCATCCACCACCATCATCCATTGTCCATCGTAGAGTGTGTGAGTCGTCTCGGGATCCAAGATTGATCGTAAGAGTTCTTGACAATCAAGGCCATGTTTGCCTAAGTCTCTTACATCACTTGGTGAAGACAAAGTGTCTAGTGTAATACTTTTTATTTCTAATCTTTTCGCACTTTTTATTTGGTTTCGTATTAATGACTTTAATAACTAGTTGCTTATGTTGAAGGTGATCTTTCCTTATCGTTTGTCCGTGGTGTCTTGGCATTATTTTACTGTCTATATAAAATAAAATATTTTCACCATTCATATCTCCACGGTCTATATGGAGGTACGTTGGCTACCTGGTCGGGGGTTAAGGGAATGGTTTGGTAAAGGTCTTGCCATTGTTCAGCGTTTAGAGGTCCTGCAATGGACCTGGGTCAAATTTAGTAGGACCTCCTTCAATACTTAACGGTATTGAATGGCGGGGGTCCAAACTCTTTGACCCCCTCATAAGTTAACTACTATTAATACTATAAACCGGCTATTTAGGACGGTATCCTTGCTGACTCAGACTACTTAGTCGAGGGTAACGACACCTCCAAAAGAGGGGCCTACCATAATTTGCATTAATAACTTAATTAATTATCTTCCAATAATCCACCCTTTTAGGATTGTATCCTTGCTGACTCAAACTACTGGGGTGAGGGTAACGTCACCTTCAAAAGAGGGGCCTACTACAATAACTAAGATAATCTCTTAAAATAGTGCAAAAGTGCGGAAATAATCAAAGGTTACACTAGATACGAGTCGGAACCAAGTGATTCATCTTGTCTATCTGTTTTTTTTCTTTTTATTTTCATTTTCAGCATTTTAGTTAGTTTTTATTTTTCTTAGTTTAAAACATTTTTCTAAACTTTTTGATTTGATTAGACGTCGAGGATAAACCGGTACTAAAAGCTCTTGTGTCCTTGGACGACCTCGGTATCTTACCAACACTATACTACGCTCACGATGGGTGCACTTGCCCATATGTGTGTCTAGTGTTAGTAAATATCGTGTTTTCTAAATTTAAAACTTGACTAAAAAGTGTTAAAGGGGCTTAAAATATACACATAATAAATATAACACTTCACACGCATCAAGTTTTTGGCGCCGTTTCCGGGGACACAAGGATTTTAGGAAAGCTTAAAATCGACGGCCTAATCAATTTTTCAAAACCTTTTCGAAACGGGCCTACATTTTTCTGCATTTTAGTTTAGTTTTGCATTTACAGTAGGTTGAACACGGGCCGTGCTCGCTGAACACGGGGCCGTGCTGCATATTTTTCATAAAACACCCAGTAACAGAAGCTTGAACACGGGCCGTGCTCACTGAACACGCCCCGTGCTCAACGAAATCAATAAATTTAATTAAAACGCCCAGATACAGATTCTGAACACGGGGTCGTGTCCACTGAACACGGGGCCGTGTCCAGCCTCTGTTTCCGTTTTTGTTTTTGTTTTCTGATCTCGGGACTTGGTTGTGGTCTGCTGAGTGATTCTTATGGATCAATACTCAGGAGGTTACAACTACACCTATGAGGAGGATAATTATAGGGGTAACTATTGCACTAATTGTCGTAACACACGCTCGGTTCAAAATAGTCACTCATATCAACCATCCAATTCATACACCTACTATGAGGAACCCAGGTACGAGCCATCAACTTCATACACATCATATGAAGACCAAAGGTATGAACCTCCTCCCTCATACTCATATTTTGATGAACCAAGGTATGAGCCTTCATACTCATACTTTGAGGAACCAAGATATGAGCCACCACCTTCGTATGCTTATTATGAGGAACCATGGCGTGAACAACCCACCTCATATGAGTATTATGAAGAACAAAATTACGACCCTTATCCATCATATGCTTACAATGAAGAACAATGGTGTGAACCATCTACTTCATATGGGTATTATGAGGAACAAAGGATTGAACAACCGGATTCAAGCTTTGAAAATCCTGATTCTTTTTCTATAACCGAAGTGACCGATAGGATATTAGAACACATTAGAGTTATCGATCGTTGTATAAAAGAATCTCGCGCAAGGGAAGAGGAATCCCGCGCAAGAGAAGAATTAAAAAAGGAAGAGATAACCGAAAGGGTAAAAATGGAAGAACAAATAAGTGAAAAACCGACACATGAGTTAAACAACGAAAAAGGTGAGTCCGACAACGTTAAAATTCAAGAAGAGTCTAATTTTGAAGAAATTAATCTCTTGTCACCTTCTTTTGAAAATCATTGTTTAGTACCCACTCATGCTAAGTTTTTAAAAGAGTTAAACACTAACACTAAAATTGACGAAACGGTAAGTGTTAAGTTAACTGATGATCAAACCTCACTAATAAAAGAAGACCCATTTGAAATTAACATTACACTGGTTCCATGTTTCTTTCAAAATTCGTTTATTAGTAATGTCACAATCGATAAAGATCTTTGTGTTAACATAATGCCTAACTACATTTTCGAAAAATTAAGTATTAGTGATTTTTCTCCACTTCAAATACCCATTTTTCTATCCAATCTGAAAGTAATAAAATCAATCGGTATAGTTGAGGATGTATTGGTTCAAACAAATCAAATGGTAATCCCGACCGATTTTGTCATCCTCGATGACGCTCCTCTAGTGTTGGGACGACCATTTGTAAAAACTCACGAAGCTTTGAAACACCGGAAGTTCAACAATCTACCTCTTAAATTAGGGGCATTTAAAAGAAGTGTCGATCTTGAGCGATCAATGAAATATCCATTCGGCAATGACGACCCCCTAATTGAAGATGAGCCAGAACCACCCGATAAGGTGGGTCTAGCCAAGGACCCTTATAAACGTGGCGCACCACGGAGGCATTCCGCGGAACTATCCGTAGTTTTAGTTTAGATTAACTTTTACGTTTTCTAGTTTAGTTTTTTTCTTAGGAATAAAACACACTCGGGATGGTGAAGGATGAAAAGGGAAGCTTGAACCAACACCCCATGCACAAAAACAGAGCCTCCCGACAATTTTTCTTCATTACAGCAAGTTTAGCACGGGGTCGTGCTCACCCCAACACGCCCCGTGCCCAAGGTTCTGTAGAAAATGCCCAGTTCAGGTACCTGGACACGGGGCCGTGCTCACTGGACACGCCCCCGTGCCCAGCCTTCTGTTTATTTTTAGTACTGGCAGTCTGGACACTGGGCCGTGCTCAGCCAACACCACCCCGTGTTCAGCTACCCAGTACCATAAAATCTTGTTTTTAACCCATTTTTACACATTTAATCAGCCTAAAAACTTATTTTTGGGACACATTGAGGACAATGTGTAATTTAAGTGTGGGGGGGATGCTAAAACCTTGAATCTTGCAAGTCCTAATAACAAGCCTTACACAAAACTCTATTGGAACCGCTAATCACCCCAAATTTTTTTCAAAAATTTTCAATTTTTTTTACTTGTCTAGGTTTAATTTGGGAATTTCAAAATTCTAAAAAGGTTATATTTTTACAAATTTACAACCGATAGCGTCGTGATAAAAAGAACCAACATAAGAAAATTATGAAAAGGCATGACAAGCTTAGTTAAAATTTAATTATATATACTTGAACACATAAAAACTCATTCCCACAAAAGTGAGTTTTGAGCCTTTATTGAGCATACAAATATATATCTTTAAATTAAATGCTCATTTTTCGTTTCTTGTGTGAATAGCCGCTCGGTTCTTACAACTCTAGAACTTGCCACGACGATACATTCCCGGTCCTTACCAACTTAAACCCGAGTAAGTAAATGATGGAGGCATTAGGACTAACCCTTTTATTTCTACACCATTATTTTTCTTTTTTCTTACCACCTACCCAAAATCCTCCTAGTTAACCCCTTTAAGCCTAAACCTTTTCATTTCTTAACCCAAACCAAACACCTTTTCACCCACCTAAACCCTTTTTATTTTTCACCCTTTGTTTTAGTAACAAGCTCGGTTTTTCGTATGACTTTTCAAAAAAAAAATGTGTTAATGATGAAGCAAAATAAATAAACAAGCAAGTTCATCAAAAATAACTTTGTTTGAATACTGGTTTCATCAAGATTAAAAAAAATAAAATAATAAAAAAAATTGCAAAAATAAAAAGTCTTTCGAAAACCGACGCTTGTTACGCTTTTTCGCCCTTTCTACTAACCACTAACCACTAACCACTAACCCAACCACCTACCTTTAACCCAAGCCTAACCCTTCACCCAAAAAGTCCTCTTGATGTTTACAAAGGTATATAGTTAAAAAGGAGGAGGATTGATTGCTTGGCAAGCCTATGGTAGGAGTAAGTTCCATGCCGCTCTCGAGTGATTCACTAAAATACATCTTCGGCCGAGTGTTGAGTGATCCCCGTGAGGTATGTGAACTCGTATATAAATAGAATTTTAAAGAGGCATGTTATGCCCTAATAAGTAATTTATCTTATGAAAAGTTTTAAATAAATCATGACGAATAGGATTGTAAATAAATAAAAATAAAACTTAATAAAGAATCTTGGAAATCCCGACACTCTATGACAAGCCCAAAACCTTCTCTTCTACCCATTCCATTTGGGAGTGTAAAGCCACATTATAAAGAGTTTTGCTTGAGGACAAACAAAGATTCAAGTGTGGAGGTATTTGATGTGTGCAAAAGGCAACATATAAATTACATCAATTGTGGCATAAAACTAACCCTTTTTTAGTACTAATGTTGGAAAAGTGTGCTTTTGTCTTCCTTTTGTATTTTCAGGATTAAATGAGCTCAAATTAACAAAAGAAGCAAAAAGGCAGCTAAATCTAGCTTAAATACAAGAAAAGGAACAAATGTGGCATGCCCGACCCCCCTCGACAGCATCTCCCAAAGCAAAGACAAGAAGAAAGCTGAGCATGGGGCTGTGCCCAGCTGAGCACGGGGCGTGCCCAGCTCAGCACGGGGCAGTGCTCAGGATGGACAGCCCTGGCACTAAAGACAAACCTGTAGAAGCTTCTATTGCCCACCACGGGGCCGTGCCCAGCGGACACGGGGCCGTGGTCAACGCAAAGATACGTAGAATCTTGCCAAATCTGATAGTACAGATATGCTTTTGAGCACGGGGGCGTGCCCAGCGGACACGGGGGCGTGCCCAGCGGACACGAGGGCATGTGGAGCTAATAAAGACATACTGTATTAATGAAGAAAGAGAAAAGGGTGGACACGGGGCCGTGTCCAGGCTTCTGTACAGGCTATAAATAGGAGTGCTTGGCTCAAGCTCAAACCATCCCTTGGCACACCACATCTCTCACACTTCACCCACCACCCACCACCACCATAACACCATCATCTGTGACAACCCGCACTAAACCAGGTATCCGTACGACTTAACTAATGATTAATTACTGCTTAATTACTGTGCTTGTTTGAACTAGCTGATGAACTGCTACTTGATATCTAATACATGTACTTACTTGCATCATACTTTACTTATCGTCACTACATTATTTACATGCTGAACCCTAGTGACAACCATGATGCACAAAAAGCACAGTAGCACTATAACGGATAACCTATTGAACATGCTGATAAAGCCAGCATCAGGAAAACACTGCCTCTAAGGCCTGTAAGAGCCTGAAATATTTTACTACACTAAGTGGTGAGTGTAGGGATACAAGGGTTGTAGAACTGCGTCTCTAGGAATAAGTCACAATGACTGGATGTGCCTAAAACGTACTCTAAGTACAAAACTCAGCACTTTACATAACAATTCAGCTTTTAGCTAACTAATAAAGTGCCAAAACATGAGAAAAATATTACTAGACACTTTCCAAAGTGTCAGAAATGAGTTGTGTCACTAAAAAGGGTATTAACGACACTTTAAAGCTTTATTAAGCACTTTAACGGATTACTATCCAACCGAACACCCGGACTTTACCCGGAACAGGAAAATATTGTTATTTTCACTATCTATCTTTTTCTGAGCCAGTTAGGGTCCATGAACACCCTAACACCCACTGTAACGCGTGACACACTAATAACTGGGTTAAACACTTATCTAACTTAGTTTAACTTAACTATATACTTAGTGTCTAGTTGAAATCGAACCAAGGACCCCCCCCCCTCTTGACCGAATTCGGTCCCCTAGGGGACACACTTGTACCATGGTGATTATTTTAATCACCTTTGCCTAATATCTAAGTGACACAAGAACCATTGGTTATTAGCACATGAGATTATCTATAAGATGCTAGCTTAACCCACATGATCATTCATCACACTCATCACAACACTCACACACTCCTCTCTCCCTCTAGAGCTCTCGGCCGAACATCCCACCCCCACCCATCATATTTTCGAGTCTTGATCAACCAATTCCAAGTCCATACAAGTGTTAAGGGTCGCGTATAAGGAGTCTTGGAGCAATCGGAAGGCGAAGGACCTCTCTACTTAGCTTTTATCCACCTCGTTTGCGCGTAGATTCTTCCCTAGCCTCGAGCTAGAGGTATAATGCTTAAAACTCGTATTCGAACTAATCTAAAGTGGTTAAAAGGATTTTTATCGGTTAAAACTCGTTAACATACAAGTTGATGCTTTAAAGTTTACTAAAAACACTAAAAATGGTGGTTAATAACTCATATGTTGTGTAAATGATGTAGTATTCGAAATGTATGATTATTTAGGCCCGATCTATGATGTGGTAGCTCGGATCATCGTTTAACCCGGTTTGGTAAGATCATGGATCTTAACATAAGCTTGTTTTGAATAATACAAGGGTTAAAAGGTGAAACTCTACCACACGCGAATCATGAACTTGTGTAAAAGAGTTTTACTTGTGAAATTGTGTTTAAAAACTAGCAGATCTACGTATCTGCAAGTGGTATTTTCAAAGAACCACGTATCAAAGAAATCATGTATTTTAAAAGATGGATCTTACACTAACAAGCATGATTTTTATAAACCACAAGTGTGTAAACACTTGTGAAATGAAAGGATCCGACAAAATAACAGTTTTTGTAAAAGATGACGGAAAGTTGTAAAGATGGATTTTCTCTAAAAACGAGGTTTTTACAAGATCAAATTACTTTATATAAAGACCTACTAAATTTAAGGGGATTTACACCACAGTTTTGGGAAAAACTGCAAGTTCATGTAATTTTTGGCAATTTACACATATGTTGATTAGTTGTTGTGAGAAAAGTTATTCTGATCAAGTAAAGAAAATTGTTGAGTTGATTGTTAAAGAAAATGATACGCTTGAAAGCGTGGCCACCTCCAGTTACAGAGGAAACTCTGGCGAAATTTTTCTAAAAACCTAACACTTAGAACTATTTACACTACAAGTGTTAGAATTATTTTTGGACATGTTTTCAAAATACAAATTTCGCCATGACTTTATTTACTAAATATTCGGAGGTGGGATTTTCACAAAATTTAACGTGATAAATATATATTTTTCACACACTGTTTATGATTATTTTGTGAAAATACATAGATATTATTTTTAGAGTAAAAATAATATTTACGAACGTTAACGAATCCAAAATAATACGAACGCTTTCACCATAAATATATAAGTTACACCGGTAATTATATTACCACTCGATTGTTAAAACGTAACTTACGCACTTACGAAAATATTTATGAACGCGTATTTTAACAACGTATTATTGGAGAAAAATACTTATATTTTGGAATTGGAAATATATATATATATATATTAAGTGAGACTTAATGATATAATTTGAACGCACATGTATTGAATCCCCCATCCTTGGGAAGGAGATTAACTACCAAGTATATACAGAATGTAAACACGAAATAGTTGTCTAACTATTTCCCAAAGACTTAAACTATAAAGCTAAGGCACGGCCGTCCGTCTAATAGAATTAGCACCTGTAGGTCGTCGCACAGCTGCGTGAGCAGGAGATACTTGGTAGAGACGCTTCACTGTGAGTTCATGTCCCCCTTTTCTCTAACTGTTTTCAGTTTTCTTAACTGCGGGGGTGAAATACATGTTACTTTGTTTACAAGTACTTTATACACGGTATGGTTAGCGTAAGGAGGTTTACTACTTAGATCATGTGAGTGGGTAGGCAGAAACACCGAGGGACGTAAGCGGTAGATCTATCTGGGTGTAGCGAGCCCAACTCTAGGCCCAACAGAACGGACCTCTAAGAGGCCCAACAGAACGGACCTTGGAGTGACTTTGTACCCAACGCGAAATCTGCTAGGTTTGAGTCTTCCTACTTGCACTCCACACATACTAATGGCCTTGCAAACCATTGGTGATCTCTTTTTCCTTACACTGCTACATACCAGGGAATTTTTATACTTACAAGTGTTTTACATACTCACTTTCACATGAACTCGCTCAACATTATTGTTGATTTTTCAACTTACATGTATTTCAGGAAATTAAAGATCTGGCGCGGTATGTTATGTTTTCCCGCTGCATAAGGGTTCCAAGGTCATCCCAGTTTAGGAAATGTGACTCTTTCCTGGACAAGTCACAAATCTTAAACTGCGTTTATTTCATGTTAATGGTTATGTTGTTAAAGACAATGTTTTATGTTACGATGTTGTAAGTCTCTAAGACAATGGTATGTTACTCTGGTTTTAAAACTAAATCAAATGGATGATCTTGCATGATTTTATTTCATATAGCTTTGTTATGGTTAAGCTATGGTATTAAGAAGTCACACCAAAATTAACCACGCTTCCGCAAAGCCAAGGTGTGACAGCTTGGTATCAGAGCTCTGATCATAGCGAACTAGGATTCCTTCTCGAGTCTAGACTATGATCACTAGGGCTCTCACGAAAACATTTTTCTGCATACCACTTAAGTCCAGATCCAAAACTTTTTACAAACAAATGTTGAGCACATTTTATTATTTATAGGCTCAGCCTGGAGGGCTGAGGCTCGGTCTGGAGGATCGAGGCTCGGTCTAGGTGACCGAGGTAGTTGGCTAGTGAGGCTAGGAAGAGTAGGCTCAGTCATGAAGGCTGAGGCTCGGTCAAGGGGACCGAGGCTCGATCTAAGAGGTCGAGGTGGAGGATAGAGCAGTCTTAAAGACTGGGAGAAATTGGCTAGTGAGACTAGGAGAATTATTTGATTGGCTAACATGTTTATATGATTATATGATTGATTATCATACGTATATGTGTTTGTGTTACAAACGTCATGCTTTCATCATGTACTAGAAAGATGGACACTACGAATCCCATGGCCATAGTATCAGACGACATAGTTTCATCGAAGCACGAGGTGTACATTTCCGATACTACCGGCACAGACAATGACGACTTTCAGCCCTTTGTGTGCTGCCTGAAGTCGTAGCAGAGCCTACTGATGGCCATCTTGTTGGGAATTTGCCCCCTTGCCGCTTATCCTGTTGTTGATATGCCCCCCCTCCCGACGTGGCCTCTGACGACGATAACGATCTACTGGAGGAGGACCCATTCGAGGGCAGGGCCCTATTGCTGCTGGTATTAGACTACTGCATGCGGACGCTTCTGTAGGGGAAACTCATGACCATTCCCCTATCCCAGACTCATTTGAGTTTCTGACATCCGCATCTTCGCACATACAGGGAATGCAGCACCACTCACACGACGCCGACCCTGATATGGCATCATCAGCTGCACCGGATCCCGCCCACAGCTTTGAGTTTGATCACGATATTGAGGTTGATCCTGCTTTTCCACCTGGTTTTGATCCAGACCATGACCTTGAGTTCATACACTTAGACCAGCCCTTGGAGGATCCTGTAACCCCCTGTGTTTATTGATCCAGCTGATCTTGAGATGGAGTTTTTGATCCGGAGCCGGCCGTGGCCCCTGAGCCAGGCGCTGCTCCTGACCCCGCATTGGAGCATGACCCTGTTCATGCCAATGCACCTACTGTTGCTCCTTGATTGATCATCTGCTTAGACGAGAGAAAATTTGGGGTAACTGTGCAAGACAATTTATTATTACGGGGGCCCACGTAATAACGATTTGTGGTGCACAGGAATCCTGGTGGACTCTGCGGGTCAAGCTAATGATAACCAATGCAGCAGGAAATAACTTAAACATGAATGACCAAGGCGATGTAGCCTCGAGTTCATTCTATTACGAGCAACAAGCCAAATTGGCAAGCCTATGTGAAGGCTCAGAAATTTACTTCCCCACTCATACAGTGAGTATATTTGCGTGTAAATTGGGTGATTACATGATGGCTTATGTTGCTATATACACCTCATAGACAATTGAAACGTTGTCTAACCCGCTTCACACCACTTCGACAAAAGGGAATGTCACCCAGACGTGACACAAACACCAGTACGTTGCCAAGGACAGAAGCCAAGCTGCAAGAACGCATCTCACAGATAAATGCACGACATGAAGCCCTCTGCTCTAAGTACAACGATGTCATTACTGGAAATAACCCTCCAACTGGCTGCACCTATAAACAGTTCCTGAACTGCAAGCCTTTGAACTTTGACGGAACAGGAGGCGCCGTTGCATTTGTTCGTTGGTCCGAAAAGACCGAATCCATTCTAAGAATGAGTCATTGTTCGCCCCAACAGAGTGTTACCTATATCTCGGGGATATTTCTAGATGGCACACTCTCTTAATGGAACCTCCAGGTTCAGACCCTTGGCACAGACGCTGCTTATGCACTGAGCTGGGACGAGCTCAAGGAAACGATTGAGAAGAAATGTTGCTTTAAGACTGGAATTTAGAAGCTTGAGGTGGAGTTCAGGAATTTGAAAATGGACGAACCAGAAATTCCTGAACTTGTCCAGCGATCGCACGACTTATCTAGGGTCGCCCCCCTATTTAGTCAAACCAGAGTTCAAAAGGATTGAACGATTCATTTGGACACTTGCACCCCAGATCAGGGGTATGGTTACTACCTCAAAGCCCTCAACCATTGCAGAAGCTATCAATATGGGTGATCTATTTATAACATGAGATGTTATGTGATTGATAACATGAGATGTTATGTGTTGATATTGTTGTATACTTACGTACACTCTACTTACTATGACCTGACCAACGTAAACCATCTTTTAGAAGATGCCACCGAGACGAGAGACACACATGCCTACTAATGAGGCAGAACTCCAGCAAATTATCGCTGCTGCCATTGCACAATACGCCGCCTCTCAAGGAGGGACTAGTGGAAGCAACTCTGGCAACATTGGCAACAACAATAATCCACCTCATGGTAATACCAAGTCATTAAGACCTACCATGACCTAATTGGATATCTTTAGCAATGATGCTAATGCCAAACGTATGTTATAACGTATGTGCAGGATGCACCTACAAGCAGTTCTTAGACTGCAAGCCCGTAAACTTTGATGGCACAGGAGGTGCTGTCGCCTTTGTTCGTTGGGCTGAGAAAACCGAATCTGTTCTTCGCATGAGCAAGTGCGCGCTGGATCAGCAAGTCACCTATATCTCAGGGCTGTTTTTAGATGGAGCCCTATCTTGGTGGAATCTGCAAGTACAGACACTTGGCGAAGCTGCTGCCTACGCGCTGACCTGGACCGAACTGAAGGAACTCATGCGCAAAAAGTACTGTTCCCGCGTAGAAATCCAGCGATTGGAGACCGAGTTCTGGCACTTGAAAATGGACGGTCCAAAGATAGCAGAATACGTTCAAAGGTTCCATGACTTATCGCATGTGGTACCCTACATGGTCACTCCTGAGTTCAAGAGAATTGAACGTTTCATTTGGGGACTAGCTCCTCAAATCATAAGCATGGTAACCTCATCCAAGCCTGCGACCATTACTGAGGCGATCGATTTGAGCGTAGCTCTCACTGAGGAGGCTATTCGCCTGAACAAGTTTGACGAGATCAAGACCAAGAAGGCAGAGACTCACGTCGAGTCGTCAGGAGGTAACAAACGGAAGTTCTCGAACTTCAAGCAGGGCGCCAGTGTGGTTGTTAAGAAAGGAGGGTCAGACACGCCAGCTCAGGTTACAGCTGGTAGAGGAAAGAAAGGAAAAGGGTATATGGGCACCCAGCCCAAATGCAACACCTGCCAGCGTCACCATTCTGGTCATTGCGGGCCAAAAGTATGCGAAGCATGTGGGAAACGTGGCCACTCGAAGGACACTTGTTGGGCCACTGCTGGTCAGGGAGTCCAAGGAGGATTTGGGAATAGGAATAATAATCGTGGTGGTAATCGCTCACAAGGAAACTATGGAGGAAACGGGAATCGAGGCAACTTTGCGAACCAAGCTGGCAATGCAAACCAAAACAACAACCAAGCTGGAAATGGAGGTGGAAACGGGCAAAGACTTGGATGCTATAACTGCGGTGATATCGGGCATTTTAAGAAGAACTGCCCAGAGTTAAACCAAGCCCGTGGAAGAGTGTTCCAAATCGAAGCAAGGGAAGCGCGCCAGGACCCCAATGTCGTTACTGGTACGTTCCCTGTAAATCAACGCTATGCATCCGTTTTATTTGATACTGGTGCCGATTATAGCTTTGTGTCGTTAGAATTTAAGAATATGCTTGGGTTAGCCGCTAATAAGTTAGATATTCCCTACTCAATCGAATTGGCCAATGGGAAGTTAGTAGAAGCCAATGAAGTTATCAGAGGTTGTGTGATTGAATTAGGAGAGCGTGAGTTTGCTTTAGATCTACTACCAGTCCAGTTGGGAAGTTTCGACGTGGTGGTAGGAATGGATTGGTTATCAGGCAACAAGGCAGAGATAGTTTGTCATGAAAAGATTGTTCGTATCCCAACCAAAGATGGCGAGACAATTGTGGTTCACGGAGAGAAGCGTGATACGCCGTTAAGAATTATCAGCTGCCTGAAAGCGCGAAAGTGTTTGCAGAAAGAATGTGTTGCCTTCCTGGCACACATTGTGAATAAGAAGGCTGCTGAGCCAAAAATCGAAGACATCCCTGTCGTGAGGGAATATCCAGAAGTCTTCCCAGAAGACTTACCTGGACTGCCACCTCAGAGGCAAGTAGAGTTCCACATCGATTTAGTTCCAGGCGCCGCGCCTGTGGCTAAGGCACCTTATAGACTTGCTCCGTCTGAGATGCAGGAACTGTCGACACAGCTTCAAGAGTTGTTAGACAAGGGTTTTATCCGACCAAGCTTCTCGCCTTGGGGAGCTCCGGTCCTGTTTGTCAAAAAGAAGGACGGTAGTTTTCAAATGTGCATCGACTACCGGGAGCTTAACAGGCTGACGATCAAGAATAGGTACCCTCTACCAAGAATCGATGATCTGTTTGACCAACTGCAAGGCTCAAGTTTTTATTCAAAGATCGATCTTCAATCTGGATACCATCAGTTAAGGATACAAGAAGAGAGCATCCCGAAGACAGCCTTCAGAACTCGTTATGGACACTACGAGTTCCTCGTTATGCCATTTGGTTTGACAAACGCACCTGCGGTATTCATGGATCTAATGAATAGAGTTTGCAAGCCGTACTTGGATAAGTTCATGATTGTATTCATCGATGAAATTTTAATTTATTCAAAGACGAAGGCTGAACACGAGCAGCATCTTAGAGCCATTCTAGAGCTACTGAAGAAGGAACAGCTGTATGCCAAATTCTCTAAGTGCGAGTTTTGGCTACGAGAGGTGCAATTCCTTGGGCACGTGGTAAATGAAGATGGAATCCACGTGGATCCAACCAAGATCGAGGCGATCAAGGATTGGGAAACGCCAAAGACGCCAACCGAGATTCGGCAATTCTTGGGTTTGGCTGGCTATTATCGAAGATTCATTGAGAATTTTTCAAAGATCGCTCAACCATTGACGCTCCTCACGCAGAAGGATAAGAAGTTTGATTGGGGAATCAAACAGGATGAAGCGTTTCAGATATTGAAGGATAAGCTTTGTAACGCGCCAATTTTAGCTCTACCAGAAGGTACTGATGATTTTGTGGTATACTGCGATGCATCGCGTCAAGGATTGGGTTGTGTGTTGATGCAACGCCAAAAGGTTATTGCTTACGCATCGCGTCAGTTGAAAGTGCATGAAAAGAACTATACCACACACGATTTGGAGCTCGGCGCAGTGGTGTTTGCACTAAAGATCTGGAGACACTACCTTTATGGTACAAAGTGTACAATCTTTACAAATCACAAGAGCCTACAGCATATATTCAACCAGAAGGAGTTGAATATGAGGCAAAGACGATGGGTTGAGTTGCTGAACGATTACGACTGCGAGATAAAGTATCATCCAGGGAAGGCGAACGTGGTCGCCGATGCCCTAAGTCGTAAAGAGAGAATCAAGCCCATAAGGGTTAGGGCTTTGGAAATGATTATTCAGACCGATATTTCCTTGCGCATTCGTACCGCGCAAAAGGAAGCTCTCAAGGAAGGAAACCTTGAAGAAGAATATCTCCGTGGGATGGAGAAGCTACTGGTACCAAACGAGGAAGGAACATTATGTTTTGAGAAAAGGATTTGGGTTCCTCTGTTTGGTGATTTAAGGAAGGTTATTTTCGACGAAGCTCACAAGTCGCGGTACTCTATCCATCCAGGAGCGGATAAGATGTACCAGGATCTCAAAGATTATTATTGGTGGCCTAGGATGAAAGGCGATGTTGCTGTTTATGTGAGCAAATGTTTAACGTGCGCTAAGGTTAAAGCGGAATACCAGAAGCCTTCAGGACTTCTGCAACAACCTGAGATTCCCAAATGGAAATGGGAACAAATCTCAATGGATTTTGTTACAAAATTGCCGAGAACGCCAAGAGGCCATGACACTATCTGGGTGATAGTGGATCGATTAACGAAGTCAGCACACTTCTTACCTATCAGAGAGAAGGATAATACAAGCAAATTGGCTGAAATTTACATGAGAGAGATCGTTGCACGTCATGGAGTGCCTCTCTCAATCATTTCTGATAGAGACGGAAGGTTTGTGTCAAGGATATGGAAATCCTTCCAAGAAGCCATTGGCTCACAATTGAATCTGAGCACTGCGTTTCATCCGCAAACTGACGGTCAAAGCGAGCGAACGATACAGACTTTGGAAGACATGCTGAGAGCATGTGTTATGGATTTGGGCGGTAGCTGGGATAAGCATTTGCCTTTGGTCGAATTTTCATACAACAACAGCTACCACACCAGTATTGGTGTCGCGCCATTTGAAGCCCTTTACGGACGCAAGTTCCGATCACCCTTATGTTGGGCTGACGCAGGTGATAGGCAGCTTGCTGGTCCCGAAATCGTCCAAGAGACGACAGACAAGATTGCGCAGATTCTTAAACGCATCGAAGCAGCTCGCCACAGACAAAAGGCCTATGCGGATCCAAACCGGAAACATGTGGATTTCCAAGTTGGAGAGATGGTGTTATTGAAAGTCTCACCCTGGAAGGGTGTGGCACGCTTCGGGAAGCGTGGGAAGTTAAATCCGCGCTACATTGGTCCTTTCAGAATTCTGGAAAGAATAGGACTAGTAGCATACAAGTTGGACCTACCTGCTGAACTGAATGGTGTTCACGATACATTTCACGTATCCAACCTAAAGAAAAGTCCAACTCAAGTTACCGTTGCCATTCCCACCGACGAGATTCATGTTGACGACACGCTCCACTTCGTTGAAGAACCTGTTGAGGTCACGGATTGGAAAGTGAACAAGACCCGCCGGAGCAGTGTCAAACTCGTCAAAGTTCGTTGGAATGCCAGGCATGGTCCTGAGTTCACCTGGGAGCGTGAGAACCGGATGAAAGAGAAATACCCCCACCTTTTTCCTAAGAACCCTGCATCTTCAAGCAGAACTTAAATTTCGGGACGAAATTTATATAACGGGGGGAGAATGTGACAACCCGCACTAAACCAGGTATCCGTACGACTTAACTAATGATTAATTACTGCTTAATTACTGTGCTTGTTTGAACTAGCTGATGAACTGCTACTTGATATCTAATACATGTACTTACTTGCATCATACTTTACTTATCGTCACTACATTATTTACATGTTGAACCCTAGTGACAACCATGATGCACAAAAAGCACAGTAGCATTATAACGAATAACCTATTGAACATGCTGATAAAGCCAGCATCAGGCAAACACTGCCTCTAAGGCCTGTAAGAGCCTGAAATATTTTACTACACTAAGTGGTGAGTGTAGGGATACAAGGGTTGTAGAACTGCGTCTCTAGGAATAAGTCACAATGACTGGATGTGCCTAAAACGTACTCTAAGTACAAAACTCAGCACTTTACATAACAATTCAGCTTTTAGCTAACTAATAAAGTGCCAAAACATGAGAAAAATATTACTAGACACTTTCCAAAGTGTCAGAAATGAGTTGTGTCACTAAAAAGGGTATTAACGACACTTTAAAGCTTTATTAAGCACTTTAACGGATTACTATCCAACCGAACACCCGGACTTTACCCGGAACAGGAAAATATTGTTATTTTCACTATCTATCTTTTTCTGAGCCAGTTAGGGTCCCTGAACACCCTAACACCCACTGTAACGCGTGACACACTAATAACTGGGTTAAACACTTATCTAACTTAGTTTAACTTAACTATATACTTAGTGTCTAGTTGAAATCGAACCAAGGACCCCCCCCCCCCTCTTGACCGAATTCGGTCCCCTAGGGGACACACTTGTACCATGGTGATTATTTTAATCACCTTTGCCTAATATCTAAGTGACACAAGAACCATTGGTTATTAGCACATGAGATTATCTATAAGATGCTAGCTTAACCCACATGATCATTCATCACACTCATCACAACACTCACACACTCCTCTCTCCCTCTAGAGCTCTCGGCCGAACATCCCACCCCCACCCATCATATTTTCGAGTCTTGATCAACCAATTCCAAGTCCATACAAGTGTTAAGGGTCGCGTATAAGGAGTCTTGGAGCAATCGGAAGGCGAAGGACCTCTCTACTTAGCTTTTATCCACCTCGTTTGCGCGTAGATTCTTCCCTAGCCTCGAGCTAGAGGTATAATGCTTAAAACTCGTATTCGAACTAATCTAAAGTGGTTAAAAGGATTTTTATCGGTTAAAACTCGTTAACATACAAGTTGATGCTTTAAAGTTTACTAAAAACACTAAAAATGGTGGTTAATAACTCATATGTTGTGTAAATGATGTAGTATTCGAAATGTATGATTATTTAGGCCCGATCTATGATGTGGTAGCTCGGATCATCGTTTAACCCGGTTTGGTAAGATCATGGATCTTAACATAAGCTTGTTTTGAATAATACAAGGGTTAAAAGGTGAAACTCTACCACACGCGAATCATGAACTTGTGTAAAAGAGTTTTACTTGTGAAATTGTGTTTAAAAACTAGCAGATCTACGTATCTGCAAGTGGTATTTTCAAAGAACCACGTATCAAAGAAATCATGTATTTTAAAAGATGGATCTTACACTAACAAGCATGATTTTTATAAACCACAAGTGTGTAAACACTTGTGAAATGAAAGGATCCGACAAAATAACAGTTTTTGTAAAAGATGACGGAAAGTTGTAAAGATGGATTTTCTCTAAAAACGAGGTTTTTACAAGATCAAATTACTTTATATAAAGACCTACTAAATTTAAGGGGATTTACACCACAGTTTTGGGAAAAACTGCAAGTTCATGTAATTTTTGGCAATTTACACATATGTTGATTAGTTGTTGTGAGAAAAGTTATTCTGATCAAATAAAGAAAATTGTTGAGTTGATTGTTAAAGAAAATGATACGCTTGAAAGCGTGGCCACCTCCAGTTACAGAGGAAACTCTGGCGAAATTTTTCTAAAAACCTAACACTTAGAACTATTTACACTACAAGTGTTAGAATTATTTTTGGACATGTTTTCAAAATACAAATTTCGCCATGACTTTATTTACTAAATATTCGGAGGTGGGATTTTCACAAAATTTAACGTGATAAATATATATTTTTCACACACTGTTTATGATTATTTTGTGAAAATACATAGATATTATTTTTAGAGTAAAAATAATATTTACGAACGTTAACGAATCCAAAATAATACGAACGCTTTCACCATAAATATATAAGTTACACCGGTAATTATATTACCACTCGATTGTTAAAACGTAACTTACGCACTTACGAAAATATTTATGAACGCGTATTTTAACAACGTATTATTGGAGAAAAATACTTATATTTTGGAATTGGAAATATATATATATATATTAAGTGAGACTTAATGATATAATTTGAACGCACATGTATTGAATCCCCCATCCTTGGGAAGGAGATTAACTACCAAGTATATACAGAATGTAAACACGAAATAGTTGTCTAACTATTTCCCAAAGACTTAAACTATAAAGCTAAGGCACGGCCGTCCGTCTAATAGAATTAGCACCTGTAGGTCGTCGCACAGCTGCGTGAGCAGGAGATACTTGGTAGAGACGCTTCACTGTGAGTTCATGTCCCCCTTTTCTCTAACTGTTTTCAGTTTTCTTAACTGCGGGGGTGAAATAGATGTTACTTTGTTTACAAGTACTTTATACACGGTATGGTTAGCGTAAGGAGGTTTACTACTTAGATCATGTGAGTGGGTAGGCAGAAACACCGAGGGACGTAAGCGGTAGATCTATCTGGGTGTAGCGAGCCCAACTCTAGGCCCAACAGAACGGACCTCTAAGAGGCCCAACAGAACGGACCTTGGAGTGACTTTGTACCCAACGCGAAATCTGCTAGGTTTGAGTCTTCCTACTTGCACTCCACACATACTAATGGCCTTGCAAACCATTGGTGATCTCTTTTTCCTTACACTGCTACATACCAGGGAATTTTTATACTTACAAGTGTTTTACATACTCACTTTCACATGAACTCGCTCAACATTATTGTTGATTTTTCAACTTACATGTATTTCAGGAAATTAAAGATCTGGCGCGGTATGTTATGTTTTCCCGCTGCATAAGGGTTCCAAGGTCATCCCAGTTTAGGAAATGTGACTCTTTCCTGGACAAGTCACAAATCTTAAACTGCGTTTATTTCATGTTAATGGTTATGTTGTTAAAGACAATGTTTTATGTTACGATGTTGTAAGTCTCTAAGACAATGGTATGTTACTCTGGTTTTAAAACTAAATCAAATGGATGATCTTGCATGATTTTATTTCATATAGCTTTGTTATGGTTAAGCTATGGTATTAAGAAGTCACACCAAAATTAACCACGCTTCCGCAAAGCCAGGGTGTGACATCATCCACCACCATCATCCATTGTCCATCGTAGAGTGTGTGAGTCGTCTCGGGATCCAAGATTGATCGTAAGAGTTCTTGACAATCAAGGCCATGTTTGCCTAAGTCTCTTACATCACTTGGTGAAGACAAAGTGTCTAGTGTAATACTTTTTATTTCTAATCTTTTTGCACTTTTTATTTGGTTTCGTATTAATGACTTTAATAACTAGTTGCTTATGTTGAAGGTGATCTTTCCTTATCGTTTGTCCGTGGTGTCTTGGCATTATTTTACTGTCTATATAAAATAAAAGATTTTCACTATTCATATCTCCACGGTCTATATGGAGGTATGTTGGCTACCTGGTCGGGGGTTAAGGGAATGGTTTGGTAAAGGTCTTGCCATTGTTCAGCGTTTAGAGGTCCTACAATGGACCTGGGTCAAATTTAGTAGGACCTCCTTCAATACTTAACGGTATTGGATGGCGGGGGTCCAAACTCTTTGACCCCCTCATAAGTTAACTACTATTAATACTATAACCCGGCTATTTAGGACTGTATCCTTGCTGACTCAGACTACTTAGTCGAGGGTAACGTCACCTCCAAAAGAGGGGCCTACCATAATTTGCTTTAATAACTTAATTAATTATCTTCCAATAATCCACCCTTTTAGGATTGTATCCTTGCTGACTCAAACTACTGGGGTGAGGGTAACGTCACCTTCAAAAGAGGGGCCTACTACAATAACTAAGATAATCTCTTAAAATAGTGCAAAAGTGCGGAAATAATCAAAGGTTACACTAGATACGAGTCGGAACCAAGTGATTCATCTTGTCTATCTGTTTTTTCTTTTTATTTTCATTTTCAGCATTTTAGTTAGTTTTTATTTTTCTTAGTTTAAAACATTTTACTAAACTTTTTGATTTGATTAGACGTTGAGGATAAACCGGTACTAAAAGCTCTTGTGTCCTTGGACGACCTCGGTATCTTACCAACACTGTACTACGCTCACGATGGGTGCACTTGCCCATATGTGTGTCAAGTGTTAGTAAATATTGTGTTTTATAAATTTAAAACTTGACTAAAAAGTGTTAAAGGGGCTTAAAATATACACCTAATAAATATAACACTTCACACGCATCAGTGGCTGCCTGCGGGGGTATTGTGGTGCCGGCCGCTCGTGTCGCTGTGGTTGTCGCTATCGGTGTGTAGGGTCAATCTGAATCATCACATCCTCAGCTGGATGTCCCTCTGGCGGCTGCACCTGCGGGCAATGCCTAATCAGCTCCCAGCCGTAGGGCGCATTATACGACATTATCCCAGCCTGCTGCAACTCTCTCAAACCAAACGTCATCGTCTTGGGCCCCTCATGTAGAAATTGGGGGACATACTTGTCAAACACCCCCAAATTATGTGCAATGCAAGTGATATACGGGCCTATAGCCAACCCAGCACGATGACCACCTCTACGTTCCCTACTAAAAGAATCTGCTAAAACCGTAGCCAAATTCATCTCCCTGTTCTCCACACGGCACATAAGTACGAACAACTCGATCCAATTCGCTTTGTTTTCCCCCGATTTCCGCCCCTACCAACGTTGTTGACAAGATCTTCAACACATACCGGTAAACTGGGTTACGAACCGAAGTAATCAGGTTCATAAGTGTGAATGGGTGGTCGAAAATCGTCTGCCAGAAATTTCGCAGCTCAGCTGAACCAACACTGTGATACCTCGTAGTAGAATATGCACCTCGCAGACTAGTCATAAACCCGGGCAGCCTCACCTCCTCCTTAGTATAAAACCCCGAAACAATGGCAAACCTCGCCATATTCATCTCAAATACCTGCCTACCCAAACTGAAAGACACAACTTTTTCATCATCAAACTTTCCTTCCTTATGTCTCCATGTGCTGTGAAACTCCAGTACCAACTCCTCATACTGATCCTGCGTACACTCTAATGCCTCAATCAACTTCGGACCCAAGAGGTCCAACACTACCTGCCCCGAACCTATTTCCTCCAACCAAGTCCAATCTATCACCCTGTGCTGAAGTAGATCCGTATCCTTCAACTTATCATATTTCTCCCACTCAGATGTATTCGGCTCGAACTGCAGTATTGGTTGGTCGAGTCGATTAAATTTATGCGTCGGAATAAACTCATGAGCCCTTTGGTACTTAATTTTTCTCAACTTTGGATCATCATCAGCTATCTGAAGAATCGGGGTCTCCTGTGGAATCGGATCAATCGGATCCTGCTGTGGTGCTGTTTGACGCGCAGCCCTTTTTCGGGCCCTACCGCTGCGTGAGCTGCTAGCCATGTCTGCAAAATAGATATTAACAAGACAACACAAGCAAACAATCAGTATTAAAAAACTGTTTTTGGTATTTTAAATTTTTTTATTTTTTTGATTTTTTTATATTTTTTTGGATTTTTATAAAATTTTCTAAAAATTGGCATAGCCGTATAGCATTTCATTCACGGCTAATCCTGAAAAAAAACGGGTTACCTTTTACAAATTCTAAGGGATAATTAAACTCAGCCGAATGGAGATTGAGTACGGACGAGCCTAAATCACTTGTACGTGCAAGTAAACCCAAGACCTACTAAATACGACTCGAAGTAGACTAAAAATGATTCGAAAGACCCTAACTTGGACTAAATGTACACTACCCCCCTCGGCACTTTAATTGTCCGCAATTAAATCCTAGTGCCGAACCAAACCATTGAAGTCCAACCTTGCATAAATTCAACCTTTTATTAGTTTTAAAACCAAAATTTTAGCGATTGAGAAAGTCCGCCTAGTTAAAGGAGGGTTTATACTTTGCAAAAATTCCATTTTAATGTGCTACCTTCTACCAATCAATATTCATCATATCAAGTTCCAAAACCAACCCGACAAGCAACTATTCCCCGAAATCAAAACCACAAACCAAACCAACATTGAGTGTTAACCGACTTAAAGTTGAAAACTTTAGTAACGCATCAGTGAAACAGGTGAAATAGTGAATAAATCTGATTCTTATGTCAAAAATTACCCAAACCTGATCCCCACACTCAATGTTGGTTAACCCTAAACTATGATGAAGTAAAACACTAACATTAAGTCCCAACCCGGACCATCCGCAACCGATAATCTGCTGAAATACCCAACCAAAATCCATCCGCAACCACCTCTTTCACTAATATGACTACAAACTTGACTCAACAAAGATTAACCCTAAAATTAACACTAGTCTAAGCAAAAACGAAACTACTAAACTCATAATACATAAATTTCAGGAGACATACCTTGAATCGCTGAGAGTTTGCAAGAAAAAACTTGAAATTTTCGTGAATGGGGTGTCCCGATTCGAAGCAAACCAGTGGATAAAAGTTTTTTTTTTTTTGGAGGTGGGTTTTGTTATGTGAGGAAAACCGATCACAAGGGTGAAATTATGGCTGAAAATGGTGGATTTTCGGTGGTGAGATGGTGGGTATAAGGTGTTCGGCGATGGGGAATAAGAGAAAAGGGTTTGGTGGATTTGTGGGGAAGACAGATAAGAAAAAGGGTTTTATTCGATACTGGGTGGGGTCGCGTGCTGCCACGTCGAATGGGGTGGCTGTGGCGTAATGCCACGGGGTAGTTCAAAGGAGAGGTTCAAATAAAGGTGTCGCGTAGCGCGACTGGATGGTTCAGGTGTGTTAGCGGCCCGCGATGGTAGGGTTCAACAGCGTTATTTGAACTGAGGGGTGGCGTCGCGCCGCGCTGAAGCTATTTGGATGTGGCGCGACACGAAGGCAGGTTTTGGACAGTAGGTTGTGTGAAAAATCAAGTTTTATGCCTTATAAAATTTTTCAAGTCTTACCAAATCTTCCCCGGATCATCCCAAATTTTCTCTAAGTGTTGGGACTTACCTGGATTGCCATTTTCTTCGCAATTTCAGCTCCTCAATGGTATGATTCCTGCAAAATTACACAAACACATGAAACAAAGACACGAAAAACTACAAAAAATTACGAAAAATAATGAAATTACACAACAGTACATACTCTACACTTGGGATTTCATCCCAAAGCACTAATTGGCGTCTTTTGATGGAATTTCGAGAGGAGTTTCCTCCATGTCGTTCTTGTCTATTGCTCCTCCAATGTAGTGCTTCAAACGATGGCCATTCACCTTCCAACTACGGCCATCCGTCTCATCCATGATCTCCACCGCTCCGTACGGAAACACGTAATGAACCATATAAGGTCCCGACCACTTCGATTTCAACTTACCCGCAAACAATTTTAATCTTGAATTATAGAGAAGCACTTTATCACCCTTGCTAAACTCTTTAACCTTTCTTAACTTCCGATCATGTGAAGCTTTCGTTTTCTCTTTAATTCCCAACGATCGAGCATAAGCCGCATCCCTAAGCTCCTCAAGCTCATGGATTTGAAAGAAACGCTTCCTAGCGGCTTCGGTCATGTCAAGGTTAACGGTTTTTAATGCCCAAAGCGCTCGGTGCTCCAGCTCTACGGGGAGATGACAAGCTTTTCCATAGACGATCATAAATGGTGTGGTTCCTAAAGGGGTTTTGTAGGCGGTGCGAAACGCCCACAATGCATCGTCAAGCTTGTCGGACCAATCCTTCCTATTCTTTCCAACAGTTTTCTCTAAGATACGTTTGATACCACGATTTGTGTTTTCCACTTGACCACTCGTCTGTGGATGGTATGTGGTAGACAAACGATGAGTGCTCTGTAGCGTGCAAGCAATTTTTCCATCAATGCATTGCAAAAGTGAGTACCACAGTCACTAATTAAGGCTTTAGGTGTACTGAATCGGGAAAAGTGTTTCTTGAGGAACCTCAATACTACGCGAGCTTCATTTGTAGGAAGAGCTTGAGCCTCTACCCACTTAGACACGTAGTCAATCGCCACAAGTATATAACGGTTCCCTTTTGAGACGGGAAAGGGTCCCATGAAATCAATGCCCCAAACATCAAAAACCTCCAACACTTGGATCGGGTTTTGAGGCATCTCATCTTTGGCGGAAATGTTGTCGGTTCGTTGACAAGCATCACATGTTTTCACGAACTCAACGGCATCATGAAGTACGCTAGGCCAATAAAAGCCACAATCAAACACCTTTTGAGCGGTGGCATATGCACCATGGTGGCCTCCCGTGAGGCCTTCATGTACATGTTTAATGATGTTCCAACCCTCCTCTCTCGACACGCATCGCCTAAGTATCCTATATCCCCCTATTCTAAAGAGAAAAGGATCATCCCACACATACTTTCTCGACTCACTAAGGAACTTCCTCCTTTGTTGTGTTGTCATCCCTCTCACAATATTGCCACTAGAAAGATAATTCGCTAAGTCACAAAACCAAGGAAATCCCTCCTTCTCGGCCTCTACAAACTCGATCGATTCATGAGGGAATGTATCTCCAATCTCCTCCTCACGAATCTCTTCTCTCTTGGGGTCCTCTAGACGTGATAGATGATCGACCGCTATGTTTTCGGCCCTTATCTTATCTCTAATCTCAATATCGAACTCGGAAAGCAATAGAATCCACCGTATAAGTCGAGGTTTGTCTTTCTTTTGAAAAAGAAAACGCAACGCAAAATGATCGGTGAAAACTATGGTCTTGGATAGAACGAGGTATGAGCGGAATTTGTCGAAAGTAAAAACTATGGCTAAGAGTTCTTTTTCCGTGGTGGTGTAGTTCTCTTGAGCATCATTTAATGTTTTGCTCGCATAGTAAATGGGGTGGAAGTGCTTGTCCTTTCTTTGTCCTAATACCGCTCCAACGGCATAGTCACTCGCATCGCACATGAGCTCAAACGGCAAGCTCCAATCGGGCGAGATAAGAATAGGTGCACTGACAAGCTGTTCCTTTAAAAAGTTGAAGGCCTTAAGCCACTCCTCGTCAAAGACGAATGGAACATCTTTCTCCAAAAGACGGGTCATGGGGCGAGTTATTTTTGAGAAATCCCTAATAAAGCGTCTATAGATGCCCGCATGCCCTAGAAAACTCCGAATCGACTTCACGCTAGTGGGTGGAGGTAACCTACTAATGGTATCTATTTTCGCACGATCTACCTCTATACCATCCCTCGAGATCTTGTGTCCTAACACAATACCTTCCGTCACCATGAAGTGACACTTTTCCCAATTTAACATAAGCTTCGTCTCGACGCACCTCTTCAACATCTTCCTGAGATTCTTCAAACACTCATCAAAGGAGTTACCATATACCGAAAAATCATCCATGAACACCTCCATGGAACTCTCAATCATATCCTGAAATATGGCAACCATGCACCGCTGAAAAGTAGCTGGAGCGTTGCACAACCCAAATGGCATGCGTCGATACGCATAGGTGCCATAGGGGCATGTGAAAGTGGTCTTATCCTGATCCTCCAGGGCGATGGGGATCTGGAAGTACCCAGAAAACCCATCTAGAAAACAATAAAATTGTTGACCCGCGAGACGCTCCAACACTTGATCGATGAAGGGCAATGGGAAGTGGTCTTTTCGGGTGGCATCATTCAACTTTCGGTAGTCGATGCACACGCGCCATCCCGTGACCGTACGAGAAGGGATAAGCTCATTCTTTTCATTCATGACAACGGTCATCCCTCCCTTCTTAGGGACAACCTGAGTGGGACTAACCCATAGGGGAGTTTGAAGAAGTGAAAGAGCTAGATTCAAATTCTGGAAGAATAGCTGATAATGGTGATTGAAGAGAAAGAGAGAGTTTGAAGGACGCTTCAGCGTCAAATATTTTGGAAAGCGTGAATACTGATTAAGGCTGAAGTTTTGACGTACTAAAGTCTCGTACTGAAGACTCCGTCAACATCCAAGGGGGAGACTGTTGGTGCATATGTCTGTTGACTTCGTCTTATATCGAGTCTCGGTTTCGTTGCAGATCTGAACAAGAATGATGTCATCATTCTTGATGATGACATCATACAAGTGACATCACAATATGACATCATTATTGCAACATACACGAAACAGAAAGTTCAATTCACACAAAATAGGATTTTTATATTGTTTTTATGAGATTTCGTTTGAAAGGATCTTGTATAATTTCAAACGAACCCAAGTGAAGTGATTCCGTTTGAACTAGGGTTGTGCCAGTTTCAAACGGAATAGTGAAGCCTATATAAAGGCAGTGTGTGTTTCTCATTTGTAACGGAATAGCAGTTGGTGTAACGAAGTGCTGCTGGATTTTCATGTGATTAATGAATGAGAAACAAGTGTTAAAGTGATATACTTCTGTTTTCTACTCAATTCTTTCTGATTCTAATCTGTTTGAGTGTTTCCGCCACTCAAATAGTGTGTATTGACTCAAATTGACTCATTTGGTCGGTCAAATCGATCCTATAATTTTGCCAACAGACTCCCCCTTAAGTTGTTCTGGGATCGCAGTCTGGAATTTGTAGCTTAGGATCGAAACCTTGGCATTAATCCTCAGGAATTGAAACCTAGCTTTTTCAACGTTTCCTGCACATTCTCTACCCGAAACATAAGTTTTTGATTATATCACTTTGAAAAACTTACTGATAGAGAACATTCATTCATCAATCATTAATAGTTACATCAAGTTCAAATTAATGACCTTGATTAACTAATCATTTAATCATCTTCAAAACATTTCTCAGTTAAACAAACTCCCCCAAACCACTTGTTCATCATGTTTAGCACTCGGAATTTTGAATATCAGCTCTCCAACATCAGTTGTCGAAAATCTTTTTATATTTTTCAAAAAATATGCTAAAACACACTAAAATCTTTTTGAATTTTAGGAAATAAACTATATACAAACATATTTTTGTGAGTTTGTGTAAGAGGATCATATCAGTTTTTGAAACACATCACTAGCACTGTTAAGCTTTAAACATTTTAAGTTCTAAACAATTCACATAGATTGACGATATAGTTGTCCTCTTAAACTCAATCTAAAAACTTTAGAAATGCTTACCGATACGTTAGGGTATATTAATTTTGCACTAAATTCTTATGGACCCCACAATCTCAGCATATCCCCTCATCATGCAATACACTGACTCAAGTAATGCCTTTAAACTTTCATCAACTGTGATATGTGCGAAAACAACGCAGAATGTTTAAACATTAACAATCAGGTTGATACTTCCGTATACGCAGAGAAAGTCCAATGTTTAAACAAAATAAGAAATAAAAACAAGTTGAAATTGTTTAGGCTTTAACCACCAGTTCGATACTCCCGTATACACAGAGGAGGTCCAAAGCTTAAACGAAACACCAAAGAAAATAAAGTAGAACGTTTAGGCAATAACATCCAGGTCGATACTCACGTATACGCAGAGGATGTCCAATGCTTAAACAAAATAAAGAAATAAAACAAGTTTAAATCTTTGCAAAAAGAAATGCACAATCACAGCGAATTTTTAGCAAAGTTGTGAAAGTTCACAGACTTAATCAGTTTTATGTCTTTCGACAATTAGGGATTACTGAGTAGGCACACGCTCAAGAAGGACAAAACTAAGTACTATGCTTTCGACCATGTTTCCCACTAGAACTAGGCTTTTTTATTTAAGTTTGTATCGTTCTCGCAAATCTACTAGTTTAGCTGAGCCTATTGTCACATCTTTAGTGAGACCGTTTATCACATTTGACATTTCATTTCTTTAGCATGCTGTGATAGTCCAACTGATTTACTATCATTTCCTCTTTTTCACAACAAAACTCATTTTGAATTTTTCAATGTTTTTGGCATTTTCAAATTTTCTAATTTTTTTTTAAAAATTCTCCCCCTAAAATCAAAATATGTTTCAATTCAAGTGGTAAAATTAACAAAACTTATTTTCTGGAAAAATCATTTTGGTTAAAACAAACTTAAGTGTTTTGAAATCATAATGAGAAAATAGTTTTGTGAAAGGGGGAGTTCTGATTGTTTATGCCTAGTGGATGGTGAATTGATGCGATTTGATATTGGTTGTCAATTTGATTGTATAGTTTGTTTTCAAATTTCCTTTAAATGTGTTTGCATTTTAGGGGGAGTAAAGATTTCAGAAAATCCAAAAACATTTGAAATTTTGAAAAAGACAAAAACATGATAAAATTCAAAAAATGAGTTTTGGTGTCAAAGAAGAGGAAATGATAGTACATCAGTAGACAGTTACAGTATGCTAAAGAAATATAATGTTTAAATAGCGTTAAACGGTCTCACTGATGATATGCCAATAGGTTTTTACACATTTAGTAAGCTTTTTCGGGATATAAACTTAAATTCAAACTTGCTTATTTCGTGGGGAACACTACTTGGATATATAGGTAACCCCTGAAATCTCGTTTGAAAGGTCCCTCTTTCTGAGATACTAGGTCTTTATGCTCAGTGATATATGGGGTATTATCCCGGGACTTCTGATTTTACGGAAGCAATGGCCTAGTCCCCGGAGAATACTTTACGCTTGCTTGAAATATAGTGTCACCCTCAGCATAAAATGATGAGACAATAAAATTGCTAATCAATGCTGTTGTAAAAAAGATCCTCTAAAGGAGACCCACCAAAGTCGAGCCGTCATCTCTCTGCTGAACGGAAGTTCTGACCTGAGCTCTCACGGTTTCGTACTCTCTCATAATTTATTCCCTTACGGATATCATCTGTGGTATACTCGCCTGTAAGACTGAATATTGGGATCTGGATACGGGAGTATATTCAAGAGGTGGGACACATGAATGAGTTTAAGTTCTTAATACATCTAACTCATATCCTGAATCAGTTGAAATTTGTGTGAGAATTTAAGTGGATCAGTATATCGGCAATCTAAGTGAATTGTTTAATTCTTAATGTGTAACTAAGCTCAACGGTACTTGTGACTTGTCAAAAATTGATATGATCCTCTTGCACAAACTCACAAAAAATAGTGTCTGTAAATATTTCTTTACTGCATTTTTAGTTCATTTAAAAAAATCCAAAAAGATTTTACACAACTGGTGTTGGAGAGCTGATTTTCAAAATTCCAAGTGCTAGACATGATGAACAAATGGTTTGGGAGAATGTGTTTTGAAAAGAAAAATGATTAATTTTTTCAAATGGTTCATCAGAATTTATCATTGATAAATCATTCTGGTTTAATTTGAGAGAGAATCTGGATTGATAAATTTGTCAAATGTTAAATTTGTGAAATTTACTTCTGGGTTAAGAATGTGCAGGTGTAGCCAAGTTTAGATCTTGAACCTGAAGATAGAGTGCCAGGTTTCAATACCTGAGGACTATGTGATTTAAACAAGACAGACTGCAATCCCAGCAAGTCGAAAGGGGGAGTCTGAAGACACCTGCGGAAAGAGCTAAGAGCTAGGTTGTGATTTTGGAAGAAAGAGAAGAAAGAGATAAAGTTTGAGGATGCTTACACGTTCAGACTGATAAAGACTGAAGACGTTGAAGACTCGACACTTTAAGACTCGTCAACATTCGAGGGGGAGTCTGTTAGTGCATGCGTCTGTCGACTTCGTCTTGTATCGAGTCTTGCTTTAGAAGTGTTAGATCAGGGCACATTATATGAGAGATATGTCAAAAATAGGGATGTGACAAGTTCAAACGAAATAGTTTGAAGGGTTTCGTTTGAAGGGTTTAGTTTGAAGGGTGTCATGCCATCTTCAAACGGAATCCCATCTAGTATAAATAGCCTTCAAACTAAATCATTTGTAACTTTCCAGTTTGTGCAACGAAGTGCTGCCGAAGGGTTGTAAGGTTGTAAAACGTTATCAAATCAATCATACAACAGTTTATTGTGTAAATCAAGCTGAATTGAACTCTACACGTCTGTTTCCGCCTTTCGTTTAGAGATAAACTCTTCTGATCGACTCGTTCGGGTCTGAAAACGATCCTACACCCATGGTGAATCTGAGATGGGATATATCATCCTGGCATCTAGGAGTTTAGAACCTCCTTCTTCATAACATCTTGCATGTTGGGGTTGAGCCGCCTTTGGGGTTGCACCACCGGTTTGAAATCATCCTCCATGAGTATCCGGTGGGTGCAATAAGAAGGGCTTATGCCCTTAATGTCGGACAACCTCCAAGCAATGGCCTCTTTGTTGGCCTTCAACACCTCCAACAACCTCAACTTCTCTTCTTCCTCCAACTGTGATGAGATGATAACGGGTAGCTCGGAATCCTCCCCTAAAAAGGCATATTCTAAATGAGATGGAAGTACCTTAAGCTCTAAGGGTGGGGGTTGGGTGGTGTCATCACTAATGGCTAATACTTCGGGAATCAAAGGAATTCCCTCAACTTCTACTTCATCTACCCTCAACGACTCCTCCTCTACTCTCTTTCCTACCACTAAATTGGCACCACTAATATACTCTAGGCAATGGTCGACTCATGAGATGAAGGATTTCAAGAAATATACGGAAGGGCAAGGACCACTATAGTCATCGGAACCACTTGGGTGGTTCATGGAACGATCTATCTCAAAGGTGACTCTCTCCTCACCGACCCTAAGTGTAATCTTACCATCATAAACATCTATGAGTGTTTTAGCGGTACGTAATAACGGACGACCAAGTATGATGGGAACTCTCTTATCCGCCTCCATATCGAGAATGACGAAATCGGAGGGAAAAACAAACTTGTCGACCTTAACTAGCAAATTCTCAACTATCCCCCTCGGGTATTTCATGGACCGATCGGCTAAGGATAATGTCATACGGGTAGGTGAAAGCTCGCCTTGGTCTAGCTTCTCGTAGAGAGAAAAGGGCATCAAATTGATGCTAGCACCTAGGTCGGCTAAAGCTCGAGTATTGGTATTACTACCGAATAGACATGGAATAGAAAAAATACTGGGATCGGTAAGCTTTTCGGGAAGCTTATTTAGAACAACTGCTGAGCACCCTCCATTCAATGGGACATTCGACAACTCTCCTAACTTCTCCTTGTTCCTAAGAAGGTCTTTCAAGAACTTCGCGTACTTAGGCATAGATTGGAGTGCCTCAATGAAAGGTAGATTAATCTTCAATTACTTGAAGATGTCTAAGAATTGCCCGTATTCCCTTGAGTATTTTTGGTTCCTAAGACGTGAAGGAAACGGGACATGCGAATGGTCTAATAGAGGAGAAGGTCTAATGTCTACGGGTGGTTTCTCTACTTTCTTCTCAACTTGAGACTCACCGGGATGTGCGGTACTTGCTGGGCTTAGCCTCGGTTGCACTTTGTCGGGAGCCTCCATCTCAATTTCTTCATCGACAATCTCCTCGTCCTCTTCTTCTACTCTCTCCTCAACTCTCGGGTTCCCTATGGTTTTGCCACTACGAGTGGTAATGGCTTTGGCATGGGCATTAGGGTTCGGTAAGGTGTTACCCGCAAACTGACCGGGTAATCTCTCCTCTAATTTCCGAGACATGTCACCTACGACTCTTTGAAGGTCTTGGAAAGAGGCTTGGTGGTTCTTAAGAATAAGGTCATGTTCGGTAAGGATCTTTTGGGTGGTTTGGTCTTTAACAACTAACTGGCTCATCATTGCCTCCATTCTCTCAAGACTACCCCTTAAATCATAACTTGAACCCTGACCTGGTTGAACCTGATTATTTGAACCCCCCCCCCTCTTTGACCTGTTCATTGAACCCCTTATTGAACTGCCCATTTGAACCCCCACCAAAGAATGAACCTTGACCCCTATTTGGATTTTGAGCTAATTGAAATCCAGGGGGTTACCATTGGACCGAAAGTTATTATTATTATTAAAATTATTATTATTACACCAACCCGAACCAAAATTATTACCAAACCCACTAGGTTGACCTCTACCTAAACCTCCTCCCACGAAATCAACTTACTCCTTACCAACTAACAAGGGACACGCACTCGTATCGTGACTCCCTCGGCAAAACTCACACTTATCTACCTTAGCCTTAATCTCCTTGAGCTCTCGAGTCACGTTTTCTAATACGGAGGCTAAACTAGGGTCCATATTGACATGGTTCACCCCACGGGCGGGTGCACTAGTAGTGGTATTTAAATTGCCACTTTGATACCGCTAATCGGCTCGCGACTGAGACTGAGATTGGGCAAATGCCTCGAAACGCTCTAAACACTCGGCAACAGTAAGAATACCCATCATATGACCCCCTGCATTAGTGTCAAAATGATCATGAGTCTCTTGGGTGAGACCGTTATAGAATTTTTCGCAAAGGGCCCAATCGGAAAGACCATGCTGGGAGCAACGAGCACAAAGGTTTTGGAAACGCTCCCAAGCAAGGTAATAGGGCTCGTCGGGCTCCATGCAGAATGAGTGAATTTGATCACGAAGACGTGAGGCTTTAGCGAGTGGGAAATACTTGTTCAAAAAGGCTTGACGAAGGCCTGCCCAAGTGGTAAAAGTACCGGTTGGCTGAGAGTCCAACCAAGTAGCTGCACGACCGGCTAGTGAAAATGGAAAAAGCTACAAGTAAGTAGCGTCGTTTGGGGCTCCGTGAAGGCTAAAAGTAGCGAGTATATGAGAGAAACGGTTTATATGGGCGGGGGCGTCCTCGTCCTCACGGCCATGGAACTGGATGCTATTGGTGATGGCTTGCATGGCATAAGATGGAATCTGCCATGAGTTTTCGCTAACTATGGGTGGAACGGTAATGGGTGAAGCAAGACCGGTGAAATTTTGGGTGGCTTGTTGATGGACGGTTTATCGTGCGTTGGCCATTTGTTCTAAGTCTATGTTTTCTGGGGTGCTAGAGGTGTTAGAAGTTGGACTATCGGGTGGGGAAGTTTTAGGTGAATGGTTTGGTGAAGGTGGTGGGACGGGTATGGGAGTGGTATCGAAATCTGGGAAAGTAGTAAAAGATGAAGATGTACTAACCTCTGGGCCTTGGCCCAGTTGAGATGATGACTCCTTGATGGTGGCTTCAGCGGCGGTCCATGCGAGCGCAGATGTGGCATCCACTACAAGCAAAAACCTGAATATGAGAAGAGCAAACACTAGTCACTAAGACTCAAAATGAAAATAAAAAAAAGACTCAAAACAAAACAAAACACGTAGCACGTATATGTCAATGAAGTCTATCAAAGCTAATAAACGCGATTGCCAAGAGTCCCCGGCAACGGCGCCAAAAACTTGATGTGTGCTAAATAGACTAACAAAATTAACTAAATTAGACTCTCTAAGCTAGACACTAAAAAGCTTTAAATCTAGACTCGACCTAAACCACACAATCGGCAAGTGTACCGATCACTGTAGTATGACCTAAGGAAGTCCGGATATCGAACCACGAGACTCTATTAATCACGTTAACTAGACTCCGACAGACACGACTCAAACTTGTTTAATTATTTTTTTTTTTTTTTTTGGGGGGGGGGGGTTACTGAAAATCTAAGGAAATCTATTTAAACTACTTAATTAAAATAAAAATTAAACTAGAACTAAGCTAATACGAATTAATGCAAAGACTTTACTCAGACGATGAAAGAGACCACCTAGACTAGAATCCTGGATTGATTTTAAGAAATTACCAATTAAGTTAACTTCATGATTTATGGAACCGGGATCTTATGATACTAAACCTATTAAGACACCAACTAAGCCCCTCAAGCCTTCTCGAGGTGAAACTTATGGCACTACCTAGGCTGTTAATCCTACCGGTTATTAGCTTCCTTCCAGTTGTCTAATTATTGTGTAAGTACCCTAATATTGACCTACTCTTTTCCAATTATATGTCTAGGATAGTTTGAATATATTAACTTGACTTGATAGACTAATAAACCGAAGGGGCAACTAAGGCACTACTTTTTCCAAAGACTGTCTAAAGCAATTCGTCAGGTAAGACCTATCAATAGCCCCGCACCTTCCAGCTATAAGGACTAGTAGAACACTAAAACCTAGCAGATTACTAACTATTACTTCTAGGGTTTATTGGCCAATTCTCCCTAAAGATCAAAAACATACAGTCAAAGATCTAGCATGAACCTATTCCGTAGCAGACAACCACCAAGATTCACACAAAGCAATTGATAGTAATAAACCAAGTTAAAGTACACATGCACATCAAATCAATAAATCAAACCTTTTACAATGCACAATCAACCCATAAAATACATGCAATTAACGAAAAAGGTTTAAACTTTATATCAATCTATTCATCATAGTCTAGGTGGCTTAAAAGTTTAGCCAAGTGTTAGGGATGGATTTTATAAGTCTAGGGATCACGGATCCTCAAGTGCAGCCAGGATCACGGATCCTCAATTCTGTTTGAATTAAGGATCCTCAGAAGACGTTGCAAGGTTAAGGATCCAGGATCCTCATTGTTATCCTAACACTAACGGTTGTTTCCTCTATGTTTAAACTTGTTACGCAGGAATGAAGGAGTGGACTTAGTCTTGCCGATATTCTTGGGGAATATGCTTTCAATATTCTGCACGTGCATGGCTGAAATGACCGTTTTAGAAGTCGTGGGTAGCTTGCACATTTGGCGGATAGTTAGTTATTTGCTTTATTTCCATTTTTAAAAGGGGATAACGAGCTTGAGTTAGAACAATTGGCTAATTTAACAAACACACACTCTCGCAAACTCTCGGCAACTCAATAGCGATTTCATACATTTTGCACACTAGTGATCCTTGTAACAAGCTTGTTATCATCCCGAGTTGTAACAATCATTTGTTTAATTGTAGTTGGTGATCGGTAGTTTCCATCACCCGAGGTTTTTTATGCCGGAGATCATCTCTTGATCAAGGGCTTTTTCTTTCGTATAAATCCTTGTGTCATTTGTTCATTTCATTTGCAAGTTGTTCATACATTTGTTCATTGATTCAAGCATCATACCTCACAATAAAAGATTTGGTTGCATTATCCTAGCCTGATTTTTTACCAAAATACCAAGCATGTCAAATAATGAAAACAAAGTAAAGAAGTTCAAACAAGAATTCATGATAATGATTTTCGAAAGAAAAATCAAAAACAAAGAACTAGAAAACCCGTGTAGTCTTCAATCCTTCGTCCCAAACTCGTACCAATGATTCCTATGCTTCAAAACCTTCAAAATTGCTCCAGGAATGCTCTCCAAATCGCCTATGATCTCCTTAATTCGTAACTAGGGTTTAATGACGATTCTCTTGGTTTTTATATGAAACTCTTGTCACGTAACAAAGAATTGCCGTCAATATACCCCATCGCGTCGCACGACGGGTAAACTGCTTCATCGTGGCGTAGCGCGACGCCATGGAATGTCATAAATCAATAATTAAATGGTGGCGGGGCTCGACGAGAATGATGTGTTGCTGTGGCGCGACGCCACAACTCAATTTTCATAGAATGTTGCATAATTTTCCCAGCTTCAGCATCCCAAAAACTCCTAAATTTATTCTAACTCTTTTTAACTCGTTCTGGGACTTGGTGTTTCAACATTGTGGCTCGTTTTTACTCAATTTTCAGCAAATTTAAGCACCAAGACCTGCAAAATTCAAATTGATCAATAGTATGCTCATTCTAATGAAAACAAGACTAAATATAACGAGAAACTATACAAACTGTACACGAATAAGAGATGTATTTTGCAATACATCAGTTAGCCAACTATATTTTGTGACATGTTCAATAGATGATTAGAACAAATAAATAAAACAAAACAAAATGGTACATATATGCTAGAGAAACACGAAATCTCCTGCGTTTTACTTTTAAGTGATATAAGTAACTCTTCAAAGCGGTATCAATACACTTGTCAAATTAAGTAGGATCACAAAATAACCCAAACCTAACGGGAAAACCTGAAATATTTAGGACAAATATTTGGGTATGAGACTAGGTATGGGTTAGTTTAAAAACTTTTCATGGGTTTAAGAAGGCATAGTTTTAGGTGATACATGTCCACTTACCTAAACCCGTTTACCCACATCAAAACAAGTATACGCACACACATATATATATCATATAATTTTAAATACATAATAAATAGTATGTTAAAATGGTTATAAAATTAAGTTATCAAACTTAAAGAGTTGCTAGATGTGTGGTTGGTGTATTATATTATAAGTCCGTTTTAGATTAGTTCAGGATCAGGCGTCTGGGTAATTCACATTCAATATTGGGTAAGTCGTAACTACATAAGATCATAGACAGGTATACCCAATACTCATATGTACATAGGTAATTAGTAATAGATACCCGAGTGGTATAAGATAGGGTATGAAATACAATTTTATAATCGAGCATGAGCTAAGATTATCCATACCTAGCCAACACCACCACTGAAGTTAAGCATAAAAGAACAACAATCCTAAAGCCTTAGGATATGTTTGGTATAGGGTGATGGGATGGGCAAGTGAATAAAATGGACAAGGTAATGGGTGGTGGTAATTGGATAGAGAAGGGAATGGAATGGTCTAGGTAATAGGTGGTTGTGATGATGTTGGGTGGCGGCGACGATGGAGGTCACGACAGGTGGTAGCGTGTGGTAGCAGTGGGTGGTGGGTGGTAGTGCTGGCGGTGGGGGTGATGATGGCAGTGGCAGCGAGTGGTGGTGGTGGTTGGTGATGGTTAGCGGTGGTGGTGGTTGGTGATGGTTAGCGGTGGTGGGTGGTTGCGGGTGGTGGTGGTGGTGTCGGGTGGTTGCGGGTGGTGGTGGTGTCGGGTGGTAGTGATGGTGCTATTTTAAATAAGTTAATTCAACACCTATTCATTTTTTTTTTTTTTGAAGGATTAAATATTTGAAACACTTTATTATGTTGAATAAACAAATTTATATTATAAATAACTAATATGAGTTAAAATAAGCAAATCTATATCTATACATTATAATAAAACAAAACAAACTTTGGCCACTTGACAACCACTTATAAGCCATTAATTGCCATGTGGCATTGTTATACTCCTTATTGTTTTGCTTTAGGAGGGAAAACACAATGCCTTTGTTCCACTTATTTTCTCACAATAGAAACCAGATTTTACTTTTTGTACAAATCGTTTTCTTTTGAATTTATTGCAAATCACAAACCCTAATATTTCATCCATATCCCCACCAAAATTGTGTTTGGCACATTCACTTTCCAATAACCATACATTTGAATCGAAAGAAATCAACCAACAATATGTATGTTAAATCCTAATTTTGTTTGTTTGAAACCTAAATTCCTTTTTTTTATATAGGTGTTCTATACATGCATATATTTATAGATATGTATAGTTACATATTTTTATTAGGTTGTTGCTTTACATGAGTGTTCATTGATAATGATCTTTTTTTCATAAATGTTAATTACTAAAACCATGTATCTGTAGTTATGTATTGATAATGATCTTTTTTTCATGAATGTTAATTACTAAAACCATGTAACTGTAGTTATGTATAAGACGGAGAAAAATCATTTATGGGTTAAGGTGGTGAATACGATTCATTCAAGTAAAAGGAGTTGGGATTTCATTTCGGTTAATAAAAGTTTAAGTGGGGTTTGGAATAATATTTTTAAGAATATTGCTAGAACCATTACTAACGATACGCCGCTTTGAAATTTTTTCAAGGGAGAAGTGGGGAATGGGCGTTGTATATCTTTCTGGATCGATCCATGGATTCATAATGAAGCTCTTAAAGATATCTACCCGAATTTATTTAATTTAGAAGCTGCTAAGAAATGCTTTGTGGCAGACCGAGTGACTCATAACGCGCTGAAGGTGATGAATTCGGCTGGAACTGGTCTCGGAGCCTGAGGTCTTTCTTGGAAATAGCTAAGTTTAATTGGTGGCTGAGAGATTTAGACGCTATTAGGATCCGTGATCAGCGCGACGGGTGGAAATGGTTAGGGCGGTCGAGTGAAGAGTTTACGGTTGGAGCTGTTAGGATGATGATGGATAGAGGAGAAGAGGTGAACAACAATATTTATATATATATAGGACAAAGATCCGTTAGGAACCACCTCTTATTGCGAGAACCGCGAGAACCAATGTGAACAAAACAAAAAATGCCTAAAAATAGCTAAAAATCACACAATTTTTTTTTAATATTTTTTATCAAAAATTCGCTACTTTTCGAAGCAAAAAAAAAAAATTTTAAAAATTTATACTAAAAGTAGCGATTTTAACATAAAAAATATTAAAAAAAAAATTCAATTTTTTTTAGGTTTTTTGGGTGTTTAGTTTTTAGCATTTTAGCTGGGGTGGGGGTTAGATTTTTTTAGGTTTTTTTGGGGTTTTAGTTTTTAGCATTTAGCTTGGGGGGGGGGGGGGGGGTTAGGTTTTTTTTTTTTTTTTTTTTTGAGGGGGGGGGGGGGGATGGGGGTTAGGTTTTTTTTAGGTTTTTTTAGCTATTTTAGGTTGTGTTCACATTGGTTCTCGCGGTTCTCGCAATAAGGGTGGTTCTCGCATGAACCTTACCCTATATATATATATAGGGTAAGGTTCATGCGAGAACCATCTTTATTGCGAGAACCAATGTGAAAAACAACCTAAGATAGCTAAAAAACCTAAAAAAAACCTAACCCCCCCCCCCCCCCACCCCCCCAAAAACCTAACCCCCCCCCCCCCCCCGACCCAAGCTAAAATGCTAAAACCTAAAAAAATCTTAAATTTTTTTTTAATATTTTTTATGTTAAAATCGCTACTTTTAGTAGCCAAAAATTTTTTTTTAATCTAAATTTTTTTTTGCTACTAAAAGTAGCGATTTTAACATAAAAAAATATTAAAAAAAAATTGTGTTTTTTAGCTATTTTTAGGCAATTTTGGTTGTGTTCACATTGGTTCTCGCGGTTCTCGCAATAAGGGGTGGTTCCTAACGGATCTTTGTCCTATATATATATATAGAGAGAGAGAGTAAAGTCATTTTTGAGTCCTTGTGGTTTGTGCATTTTAACTATTTGAATCCAAAAACCAAACTTGTCTTGATTTGAGTCCCTATGGTTTGTATTTTTAACCTTTTGAATCCAAAATGCAAACCTCATCCAAATCATAGACTAAAAGGGTTGGATTCAAAGGGTTAAAAATACAAACCACAGGGACTCAAAGGGTTGGATGAGGTTTCATTTTGGATTCAAAGAGTTAAAAATACAAACCACAGGGACTCAAATCAAGACAAGTTTTGTTTTTGGATTCAAATAATTAAAATGCACAAACAAAAGGGACTCAAAAAGTACTTTACTCATATATATATTATGAACTGGAACAAACAGATTCCGCTGAAATGCAATGTGTTTCTGTGGAGAGTTGAGATGGGTCGTATTCCTACAGCGGATGCTTTGAAGGCCAGGAACATTCATATCGAAGATGAGGCGTGCCCCTTGTGTAATTCGTGTGAGGAAACAACCAGACACCTTTTCTGTTTCTACTATGTTGTTGCGCGGGTTTAGAACTATGTTTGGAATTGGTGTAGAGTGGCCCTGTTCGCTCCTACGTCGATTAGAGATCTTTTGGAGTTAGGTAACTCGGTAGGTCTTGGTGGGAATGCGAAGGAGGCGTTTGAATGTATCATCAAGGTGGGGTGTTGGTGCATTTGGCGTGCTATAAATAAGCTTAAGTTCGAGAATAAGCAGGCTCGGGTTGAAGAGACCGTCAACGATTTGAAGACTACTAGCTTTCTTTGGTATAGTAATAGAGTTAAAAATAGAACGGTTTTGTGGAATGATTGGTGTAATTTTATAATTATGTAACTGTGGCTGTCTTTTGGCCGCCCCGTTCTGTGGGTGGTGTGCGTTAATGAAGTTCATGTTTCAAAAAAAATGTATAGATAAAAATACTTTTATTAGGTTGTTGCTTTACATGAGTGTTTATCGATAGTGATCATTTTTTTCATGAGTGTTAATCACCTTAATTAATTATGTATAGCTTCATTATTTGTGTATTTTCTTTCGTTATGTGTATCTACATAACTAACCAAATTGTACCTTATGCAAAACTCACATGCTTACCTTTCCCATTACGGTTTCCATGACAATGACCATAAGAATCAATCTTGACATTTTAGTTTTCAAGCATGTTAAAGGTTTGTAATATTATTTTCTTCATTAATGTGTAGAAAATTAGCTACAGAGATACTAGGGATGTGTCTTTATTTTAAGGTATATGCACTTTCCTTTGTTATCTTTTGTAAGAGTGTTTTCTTCATTAAAAATCTACTTGTAGAAGCTTGCATATGATTAGTTATTTTACACCGATTTTCAACTAGGTATTTGTTGATCCGTTAAATTTTTCAATATCTAATCACCTTAACATTTCCAATGAAAACTTCGATGTTATTTTAAAAGTTTAGTTATATCGTTTGAATTATTGACATTTAATAATATTCTTTCAATTCAACATACAATTATCAATAGTTTATTCAAGAATTTATAACTTTATTTCTTTTACCATATTTTCTATAGTAGATCTTAATCAATTAATGATTGCATACATATTTTTTTAAATATTAAATAATTAAAAATGTTTTTGATTATTTTAATGTATCGTTACTTTTTTTTAGTTACATTCCTTTTTTAAGATTAATCAAACATTTTTTATATTTGTAATATTTTTTACTTTAATTTCAAGATTGTGTTCTCCTTTATATAAAGTTTTTTTTATAGCTAAACTGTAAATGTAATTTCATTATAACTATCTCAATCTTTAGTTTCTTTTTTAAGTCGGCATTTCTTAAACACTTAATAAATATAATGACTTTTTCAAATATAATATATAATTGTAACTGATATATAAAAATTATAACCGACTTCTAAAAATTATAACATATATTTTTTGCATTCATATTATAAAATAATAAAAGTTTATTATTATGTTCAAGAATAGTAATAGTTTAAATTGCCTTTCTTGTTTAAATAAATCAATATAATAATAAGAATTTTTTTGTATTGTTATTATTTTTTAATGAAATCTTGAATGATAACTGAAAATCATTTCCATATTTAAAATGTTTGCATAGCTTATAAATAAACAACAATTTGATGTTTAGCAAATGATTATTAATAAAAGTCAAGTACAATCACTATCTAATGTCGTTTGTACTTAAAAAAATCAGTTTTTGCTCATAGGTAGTTACAATTTACAAATAAGATGAATAATGTATGTGACACTATTAAGAATAAGAAGAAGACACAAAGTCACGTGACTAATATTAAACAAAGATGAAAAATGTTGCAAATAAGACGAATAATATGATGTACAAAGAAATATTTAGAGATTTATATATTTTTAGTATGTTTGTTACTTATATATTGTAATTACCAATGAGGTTGGTGACCCATTGGTAAAAACAAAAACCTTTAGGTACACTTAGATTTGAAGGTCTTATTTTCAAGACTTCAAGTCTCACATACAACAGAAATAAAGGGAAAAAATGTATATTGCAATTTAACTTTTTCCATATCTCATGCATCTGGTATTATTACTATTATATATTATATAAACTAAAATATATTACATAAAATGACCTGTGATTGTTTTTTTTTTTCGTATTTATATGTTAATGGGAAGCCACTTCGTGTTAAAGAGCAAGGGGTGTTTAAATATGTTAATAATCGTAACACGGAAACTAATTGTGATTATAGTAACATCTACATTTATGTGTAATTTATTACATCAAGATTTATAAAAAGTATTTTCTTTATACAACATGTGTAACACACTGAATCTTAAACTAGTCTGGTATATAATAAACTGATCAAGTGTGTACAACCTGTAAATTTCCTTTTAATTATATGAAAAAGAAAAACGGCCACAAAATTTTAAAAGCATACTCCAAATTCAAGCATTTTCCCTTTTATTTAGTATTTTTTTTAAGGCATACGGAAGCTTTCATTCACACAGAATAGAGTCGATCTTGATGTCATAATCAGTCGATTCCATAGTTTAAATCGTCATCAATGCAGGGACCCGTGAAGCACACAAACTCATTGTGTGCTAGGAGATGCATGCTAGTGACAAGAAATATAATTATATATTTAAAACCAGTTGGCAACTTATTTTTTTTAAGACGTGAATTATTCGCGAATGAAACCTATATTTTAAAAACCATGAAGATACCATCATGCATGCTTGATAATAGACTATTTTTAGTAAAAAAAAAAAGTTCTAATTTGCAATATACAAGTAATTTTAAATCTTATTCGTTCTTTAAGTTTTATCAAGTAATTTTAGGTAACTGAAATTTTGCTAAGAGCAAATGAAGAGTAAACTTAATTACATGTTAGGAAGTGCGACTCGTTCAAGACTGGTATGATTTCTGGCTTCGGCGACGGGGGCAAGGGGTAGTGTACCAACCAAACACATTGATTTGTTGTGTCGTTTCAACAAATTGGTGTGCAATTCATGAAACGTTGCGTCATTTTTGACTCATTTATTTGAGATTTTGAGTTAGCAATGAAAATACTTCAATCTAAAAGCCAATGGCGCAGCAAAGTGGAGGCGGAGGGGGCGACCGACCCCGCGAACTTTTCGCTCAGTAGTGGAGAGTATGTAGTTTTCGTATAGAAATTTTTGGGTATTTACGTTTTTGACCCCTGGTTTTACATAAATTTTTGGGTATACACGTTTTCGACCCCCCGGTCGGAAATCTCAAGCTTCGCCACTGCTAAAAGCGAATACATCGAGAAATACAACATTCTACAAGACTAGATTTCCCTATATGGGATAAAAACATTATAACTATATACAAGGTACAAGTTCCTGAGACGTTTTTACAATGGAAGATTTTGGACAAATAATATCTAGAAAACGAGTTTGCATTTACACGCCAGATCATCGAGTCTTGGTTATCGATACTATATTAGAAGATACATATCTGCGTCTTCGTAGTGAGGCATTTTCGGTTTCTAGTTTTCATAATTATGAGAATAATACAACATTAGAAGATACTAGACTACACTTTAACTAGAAAGGGTACAAGTTTTTAACGTATAAAACAATGAAGAATGATGCCAGGAATAAAAATCATGGACAAAATAAGGTTGGCATCAAGCTGCTCCAAATCATAGAAATCATCAAATTATTATAAAACACAAAAAACCCAAAAAGCCAACAGTATTCATATATACATATATAAATACATAAACTGAGGAAGAAAGTTTAAAGGAGGGAGTAAAGTAAACAAAACTTTAAAGTGCAAATGGCAATGATGGCAATTAAGAGCGAAGAGAACTACAGAAAGCGATCCATTGCCATAGTTAACCACGAGACCCCAGAAGTAAGGCGCGTTAAAAGAAGGCGAAGAGACGCAGCAGCACTTACACTGGACTGCAAAAGCGAGCCAACTCAGCAAACGGGTCAAGCTTCGCCAACGACTGTAAACAGAAGTTCTAAGTTTCGCGGTGTGAGCAGACATAGGTGGACAGGGAGATTTGAAGCACACTTATGGGACAAACTTTCTTGGAATGCTACACAGAAAAAGAAAGGAAAACAAGGTAGTTGCATGCATGTATTTCCTAATATTATATCTTTTACTAGTTTTTTTAAGTTTCAAACGCTGTTATCTGATCTGAGTTCGTCTGTTTGCTCATGTGATCTGCGTTTTGGATGATGCACGCTGAACAGTTTATCTTGGTAAGTACTTGTTTGTTTCTATAAGTCGTTATGACTTATGATGATGATTTGTATAAATCTTTTAAACCATAAAGTTTGCTAATTTTGTTTGATTATGATCTCAGGAGCTTATGATGAAGAAGAATCAGCCGCAAGAGCATACGATCTAGCTGCACTCAAGTATTGGGGACCAACTACTTTTACAAATTTCCCAGTATGGATCATAGTTTTAAGCATTATTATTAGGATATTTTGTTTCCAAATAAAGATAATTGTAAAAAACATTAATACAGTTTGAGAAAAGGAGGATTAAAATGTTAATGCAACAAAGGAAAAAAAAAAGTACACTTGAGATGCTTTGTCCAGAAAAACACTAATTCTTGCAAGGTGTTATTTTTTATATGAAATCTTGCAAGAAATATATTATCTTTGCACCACAAATGTTCTAATTATATATCAATTATTTAATCCGAATCACGTGAGTTCGATCTCATTGGCATCTTTTAACTTTTGTAAAGGTATCTGAGTATGAGAAAGAGATTGAAATAATGCAGAATTTGACAAAGGAAGAATACTTGGCTTCACTAAGGAGGTAAGATCAATGGTGCATGATAAGATTTTAGATAATAATAAAAAGTTATGGCTATTGAATAACATTACTTTTTTGTCAATTGTTCCAGAAAGAGTAGTGGATTTTCAAGAGGGGTGTCCAAGTATAGGGGTGTTGCAAGGCACCATCATAATGGGAGATGGGAAGCGAGAATTGGGCGAGTTTTTGGAAACAAATACTTATATCTCGGAACCTATAGTAAGTAATCTCGTCTAAATCTGACGCAGAGCGAAAGCACATAAACAGAGAAAATTTGTAAAATTTTATTTAATACTCAAACTAACATCAAGCCCTCCTTTATAGGGTGGATCTAAATATGGCATCTCAAGCTAAATCTGAATAACTGACACTAACTACCAATATATAAATTTGCCTTCTCAAATCATCATCATCATCATCATCGTACTCAGTATATCCCACCTATAGCAAAGCTAAGGTAGGGTCTGAGGAGGGTGGGATGTAGACAGCCTTACCTCTACCCCGTAGGAATAGAGAGGCTGCTTCCAATGAGACCCCCGGCTCTATTGTGGTTTTGCATCAAGCCTTGGACATAAGGCACATAACACTCAGCAATTGAGACAAACGCCAATTGGTGCATGTACCCCCTTGTCTTTCGGCTATCAACGCCACCACATGATGCCTGATTAACGATCCCCTCTTTTTAACGTTATTTTCACGAAATTAGTAAAATAACGTTAAAAATTAGTGCACTTTTGCTTTTGCCCCCCCGAGCGCCCACACATATATTACATTATATGAGCAGACCGCAAGCGGGGCGTAAAGATTTTACAAATTTGCCTTCTCAAATAAACACGTGAATTACTCGAATCAAAGATGAGCGTGTTTTTACTCATAAAAGGGAACACATAAAGATTCGATAAAATTGGGAAAATCTTTTAACTTCGAAATTGGGACTTTAAAGTTTGGAATTCGAGTCAAATAGCCGGGCCACCTAGGGCGTTTGCCACATGATTTGGCCCGTTGAGACCTTTTTGTCCATCATTTTTGGGCCTTGTAACTCTAAACCTAGCCCAAGTTACATTTTTTTTAAGTTTTTAAGTTAAGTTGAGTTCTTTTCCGCCACGTATGTGAGTAAAAAGGTGGATAACACATTGTATTTTCTTGCGGTTTGTCTATATTGGTCAAAAATTGCTCAAAGTGATTTAAAACGTTACAATCTCCTAAACTGTTTTACTATTGTTTTAACAAGTTGGTTTGCTTAATAAGAAGTTGCATTATAAAATATGATCATCAACTTACCATAAGTTGCTTTTTAGGCACACAAGAAGAGGCTGCACGCGCTTATGATATTGCAGCAATCGAGTACAAAGGACTAAACGCTGTGACCAACTTTGAGTTGAGTAATTACATAACATGGTTGAATCCTGGTACACAAACTCGATCCACAAACCATGAACAACAAACAACCATCGAATCAAATGTTATGCCGTCAAATAACTACAGTTGGTACGACGAGCCACAGTCTCCATTTCTGGAAGAACAAAAACCATCTGAAACTAAATTACCATTTACTTCAAGCAAAAGATCTTCAACAGCAGTTGACTTGCTACTTAGATCATCTATGTTTAGAGAACTTGTGGAGAAGAATTTACATTCGACTGGCGGCGACGAGGAAGAAGACATGAAGACACAAGTGATGAGACCTTGTTATGGAAATGAAGATGGTCTCATGTTTCTGGATTCCTCAAATGCGAACGATGTACAGTTGCAGGACGAGTTCGATTTAAACTACGATTTTCAAGGATCAACATACACGTTTGGATTGTCTCCACTTGTTGACACAAGTTGATAATGTATGTAAACTGTTTGAAGTTGAAGGGTGTTTTTGTTTCGAGATTTTGTCTGAATGGTAAATAATGTTGCACCCTGTAACATGTATGAACTTTTTGGATTTCTAGGTGGTATGTACAATGTCCAACTCTTTCAAGGCATTTTTTGAAACTACTTGTATAAATAGACAATTGAGCAAACTCTTGCCTTCAAAAAGTTATAGGTGAATTCGTAGTTCTTCGCACCCACGCCCCACAACCTCATTTCTGATGGAGTATCATCGTCGGGTCTATATGTCGGAGAAAGTCATTTGTTTTTTTAGTGGACATCCAAAACCCATATAGAGTGACTAGATACATAGACAATTCTTGATTGTTTGGAGGATCTACAACGTTATGACAATAAATATAGACCATAATTTTCGTTTAGTGACGTTGCAATTTTTTTAGATATCTTAACAAGTCCGGTTTCAACAGTTACAAATCAATTTTCAACACCGATGAACTAGTAGGATTTCTTTCCCTACTCTCACTGCTAAAGCATTAACATGCACATATGATTGATTTGAAAATCTAGAAAAGAAATCAACATTGAAGCGCATTCGGCTAACCTTGAAGATTTTGTAAAAGGTACAAGCAATTTAGTGTGCATCAAGTTCTCTCATCGCCACGCCATAAGTCTTTACAACGACATTTATGTATGTATGACGATTTTAGATCAAACACAAAATATCAATGATTGGTACAACTAAACTAGCAAAAATATTGTTGTCCTAATGAAACTAAGGAGATAGGGCTAGCAACTATGGTCTCTCCCTTCCAACTTTTGCCCCTTAGAAAAGACTTTGTAAATTTTGCTTTAACTTATTAACTATGATACCTTCAATATGGCATGGAAAGCCTCTTGAGGTATGTCCACCGACCCCACACGCTTCATGCGTTTCTTTCCTTCTTTTTGTTTCTCCAGCAACTTTTTCTTCCGCGTAACATCACCACCATAACACTTTGCAAGAACATTCTTCCTCATTGCCGAAATCCTGATAAGTTGGCAACATCAAATTCCAATTGTAAAAACTACAAATTTCATGGTTTAAAAGCCAGAAAAGGTGTTACTTACGTCTCCCTGGCAATGACCTTTGATCCGATGGCAGCTTGAATGGTGATCTCAAACATTTGCCTATTTTAATGTCAGCTGTGTTAGTAGGATTTGTAATACAACAAAGAAAGGTGGTTGAAAACAGTTAGCTAACCTGTCAATAAATTTCTTGAGCTTGTCCACAAGTTCACGACCAACACGTTGGGCCTTCAACTTATGAACAATAGTTGCCATTGCATCAACGGGTTGTCCATTCAAAAGAATATCAAGCTTCACCACATCAGATGCAACGTACCTGTAAATCAAATCCATTTAATCAACCATTCACATAATCATAAAACCGAAAGGAGGGTCTTACTCTGAATCTTCATAATCAAAAGAAGCATAACCAGACGTGATGCTTTTCAGTTCATTATAGAAGTCAACCACAATTTCCCTTAGAGGTAACCGGTACTTCATAAACGCCCGTTGACTGCATATAACCAAAAAGATGTTAAAGACTCAAAAAGTAACTAGACATAACAAAGAATGAAAATATGAAATAAAATATTATGCGATGCACATGTAAGCTTACCTATCAATAAATGAATACTCTAGCTGCTCCCCTCTTCGTTCGGAGCAAAGATTAATAACGACCCCCACATACCTTTTAACCAAATAAGCATAATAAGTGGTTAATATGAAATAATAGAATCATCTTACTTGACTCCCAAATGCAAACTAATTATCATTTATGCAAAACATCAAAAGTCAATGTAAAAAATTCTACTAGATAAACAGGATTTTAGAATAAAATTAGGGATTTTGAGAGCTTACTCACTGGGGATAATAATTGTTGCCAATACTGTAGGTTCCCAGGAAGCTACAACTCGAATTTTAGGATCTGACGTGAATGCGCCGGGATTTTGCACTTCTACTTTACTGGAAAACAGAAATTAGTAAACTGTTTAATTTTTTATTTTGTAAATAAGCTGAAGTGATCTTTGAAGGACCAAAAGCCACTCACCTCCCATCTGAATACTCAAAGATATAGGGCACAGTTGGAACAGTAGAAATTATATGAGTTCCATGTTCCTGTAGTTTTTAAGAAAAGTATGCATAGTTAGACAATATACTTACAAGGTACGATGAAAAAAGAACCGATAAAAAAATATGATACCATATATGGTATACGTACTTGTAAAGTTATCTCCAAACAACAAGTTTGTCTAAAAATTTGGAAGTTATCTCCAATACAAATTATACAAGTTAGATTTCAAACAAACATATGGTCAGTAATTAATGATTTTATTAGCTAAAAACCTAACGAAAGAACACCTGCTCAAGGCGCTGATGGAAAACATCCATGTGCAGTAACCCTAAGAAGCCACACCTGTAAAAAAATAACCATGTATATTAGCAAATAAAATCAACTAGTGTTGCAGTTCAATAATTTAAAAGATAAAAGAAACGTAATTTACGGACCGGAAACCGAGACCAAGCGCTGTGCTGCTCTCTCTGGCAACCGAGACACTAGCATCATTGCACGTTAATCTTTCAATTGCATGGCTAAGTGCTTCGAAATCCGAACCATCCGCCGGATAAAGCCCAGAAAAAACCATATGTTTTGCAGGCTTGAACCCTAATTATCCAAAAACTTTCTTACATACGCCTACATTGTAACTAGAGCTGCAAACGAACCGAACTTTCTGCGAACAGTTCGTGAACCGTTCGGTGGAAAGTTTGTTTGTGTTTGTTCGTTTAATAAATGAACGAACATGAACAAGAAATTTCGTTCGTTTAGTTAAATGAATGAACATGAACACAGGCCACGCTCGTTCATTTATGTTCATGAACGTTCGGTAACGTGTTCTTTTGTGTTTGATAGTTCATTAGTGTATTTAGTTCTTATTTTATTTAAATACTTCAAAATACCGACAAATAAATATCTAATAAGTATCAGCGTATTATATATATTGTTTATGAGCGCTTGTTTGTACTCATTTGTTTTCAAGTGGGTCCATGAACATTACTTGTGTTCATTTGTATTCATGAACGTTCGTTTGCGTTCGTTACCTAAAATACAAAAACAAATACGAACCCGTTCATTTCCTTAACGAACGAACACGAACACAAAATCTTGTTCGGTAAGTGTTCATGAACAGTTCGTGAATACATATATTTCCTTAACAAACGAACACGAATAAGGTCGCGTTCGTGTTTGTTCGGTTCGTTCAGCCCTAATTGTAACGTAACATAAATCCACGGCCCATCAAACCAAATTACGAAATTACCTGGTAATGGCTCTACGGTTGTTCGTGTATGAAACAATGTATCTCCAACACGTGCTTCTTTAGTTGACCGCATGCCACTAACCACATACCCCACTTGACCGGTCAACAAGTAACCCGTTGACCGAAGTTCCGGATGCATAATCCCAACATCCAAAACCTCATAAGACTGACCCGTAGCAACCGACGAAATTTTTTCACCTTTACGCAAACACCCATCAACAATCGCCACATGACAGATCACCCCCTTATACTCATCATAATAAGAATCCAACAAAAACATACGAAGATTCGAATCACGTTTTCCAGGAGGCGGAGGAATCCGTTCTATAACAGCCGGAAGTACATGTTCAAGACCTTGACCGGTTTTCGCAGAAGTCAAAAGTACATCGCTCGGGTCAAGGTCAAACATTGACTTTAACTGTTCTTTAACACGATCCGGGTCAGCGGTTGGTTGATCGATTTTGTTGATGATAGGTATTATTGTCAGATTAGATTCAAACGCTAGGTAAAAGTTTGCAACAGTTTGAGCTTGTACACCTTGGGCTGCATCAACCACTAAAAGGGCTCCTTGACAAGCGGCTAAAGATCTTGATACTTCATAGCTGAAATCGACGTGACCGGGTGTGTCGATCAGATTCAGTAAATAGTTTGTGTTGCTCTCTTTGTTGTTGTAGTCATAGAACATTGTGGCGGTTTGAGCCTTTACTGTGATTCCCCTTTCTCTCTCAACCTATTGCCATCCATAAAAAGATTATGAAATGTAAATGTAGACCTTGATTATTATTAATGTTGAAATAAATAATTGCGATCTAGCAGCCATACATGAGTCACAATAATTTGATAGTTCGTCGATTGTAGTTTATCCCAATATTTGTTTACTTAACCTATGATTGCTTCTCCAGATCTCATCATTTTGAACTTCATTATACAGAATTACGGCATCATCATAAATACTTTTTTTTTCCAAACTCAAATCTGATTGTTACTACTTATTGATGCAATTTACGTTAGATGTGCATCCAGAGTCCAGACGCTATAGAATGCAGAATACTGGTTCTGAAATAATTAAGAACCAAGTCAAAACACTGAGTTTAAGTTTGATAGCCCTTAAGCATCTCAACAAGCGTAACTAAACCCTTAAAGTCAAAAGCGCCAAAGGCACAAATAAGCAGCTAAAAACCGGCCAAATCTGAAATAAAAACCTGTTTGAACTGGCCGCAACTAGTCTAAACAAGCCAACAAAAAAACAATATATACCAGTCTAAAACAGCTAAAATGGACAAATGGCCTGAAATACACGTACAACTTGCTTGACTCGGGGCCTAACGCCTCACACCTAGACGACAGGCTCACCCTTTGAGCCATGAGCCTTTGACTACCTAGAGTGAAACCAAAAGACTGAAATTTGCCTTTCTTGGTGACCCGTACAACTCTTAAACTTCAAATGAAAATGCATTTCTAAATACAAAAACACAATAACTGACTACATCACAATTTCCAAACCTTCAAAAATGTCAGCTTTCTAGCACCATAATCAGAAAAATCAAATAAGCACATATCAAAGCTATAAAGAAAAATATTTCCAACAATACACACCTGCAGTTTATCAAGATACTGAGCAACCCCATGGCCTCTCTTAATAGTACCAGTTAACTCAAGAAGCCGATCAGCAAGAGTAGATTTTCCATGATCAACATGAGCAATAATCGAGAAGTTTCGAATTTTATCGGTGGGGTACTGACTCAAATCTATGGCATTGTTATCGTCTTTCTTGCGAGAATTGGAGCAGAAATTGTGATGAATCAAGGCAGAATAATAAGGTAACCCTAACCCTAACCTGTAGTGATGATGATTGGGGTGGTGGAGTCTTCTGTATATGCGATTGGCTAAGTGGATTGCTTTGGAGGATTTGGTAAGATAAGGCATTGGTGGTGAGTGGTTATGTGTGTGGATTTAGGGGTTTTGTTGGTGGTGATCGGAAGCATAGGTGACGGCAACGATGGTTGCAAGATGTGTTTGCAGCTTCTTCTTTGTTTTTCCTGTTTGCCCTAAGGATGAAGAAAAAGGGGACCTTATCGTCATTAATTAAAGAGATATATTCATAACTTGTTAAAAAGTAAAAACTAAGGGTACACGGTATCGCTTCGATGAACCCTGTGGGGACTTGGTTTCACCAATCGGTGATCGGTTACTGAAGATGTTTCGGTGAGCGGTGATGGCTTATTTCGGTGTGTACTCACCGATGATGTTTGAGTGGTGATGGTTTATTTATGCATAATTTATAATTTCTATAAATAAAAAATATATAACTCAAACACCCTAAAAGTGTTTGAACCATTGCCAGTGATTGAGTCAATCTCTAGCCAATAATATCATGTCATGTCAAGTCTCCATTACACTCCCCATTGAACGATACCTTCCATCCTAAAAAAGCACCTCGAGTGGCGGATAGGGTGTAAAATTGTTAGGGCAGGCAATTTTAAGCACAAACACTATACATCGAGATTCATTTATCAACATATTTTTTTATTCCGTTTGAATTCTTTCAATAATTCTTTTAGTTGCGTTAATCGGTGCAATTGTCTTAGCTCGTTTCGGGCGGATTCCTCCTTTTGCTCCTCAGCCTACGTGGTATTAGCCGTTGTTTCCAGATGTTGTTCCCCTCCCAAGGGCAGGTTCTTATGCGTTATTGTCCGCCACTGGAAACACCACTTCTCGTCCGACTTGCATGTGTTAAGCATGCCGCCAGCGTTCATCCTGAGCCAGGATCGAACTCTCCATGAGATTCATAGTTGCATTACTTATAGCTTCCTTGTTCGTATATTAAGCGGACTCGGAATTGAAAAAAGAGAGTTCTTGGTTCAGTTCTCCACCTTAACGACATAAAAAATGATTGATCAAATTTTATTGAGTCTGACTCATAGTGATCATTTACCAAAGAATGACTCTGGTTTATCAAATGATTGAACAGCCCTATACGAAGTTAACATAGATTAGCTACATACAAATATAACAAGTAACTGCTAAACACTACAACTTACTGTTCGGATTGAAACAATGGAAAATTTTGGGAAACAACTTACTTTACAACTGTAACCTTAAACCTGTGAACTCACTCATCATTATGTGTTGATACCTGTTCTTGTATGTTTTTCTCAGGTTGCTAAGATAGACACGTCAGGACTAGGATGCATTATGGAGTTGCATTGATTTTATCAAACATTTAGACTCAGCTTTAGTTACATTAGCTATTTGATTTTGTAATGACTTACGCTTCCGCAAAACAATTGTTTAAACAGTATTTTCTCATGAATGAGCAAACAGGAAAGTATTTATACGCATATAGTAGTCGTTCAATATGACTAATGACTGTGATCCTGGTTGTCGCGCGTCTCACGGTAGAACTCTGCAGGTGAAATTTGAGGGTGTGACATTACCTCTCCTCAAGAGGTGACCACCCCTCTCACCCTAAGAGAGTTATCACCTTTAAATTGGACTTTGATAAAGTTTTTGACTCCTCGAATTAACAATTATTGGATAGGATGATGGATTAAATGAATTTTGGGTATTAATAGAGGAAATGGATCTTTCAATCAATCGATCAATCGTACCCAGTAAATTCCACAAATAGAAAAGCTATTAGTAGGGTCTGAGTATGGTAGGATATAAGCACACCTTACCTCTATCCATAAGGATAGAGAGGCTGCTTCCAGAGGGATCCCAGCACCAAGGAAATGGATCTTTGTAAGACTCAATTCAAGTAGGGGTACTATCCCTTGTCAACAGGTACGTCACCAAGGAATCTGATATTAGAAAATAAGTGAGGCATCTAGCGTTCGTTTTACAAAAATATTTAAATGTTTAAGATATTTAGAGTTTTTTAGTACAATCATTTTCAGTTATGCAATTTGTTGGTAACATATCAGATTGAAGGTTGCATTTTCTTTGTAACGGGTAAGACTTCATGTTATTTATCAGATTGAAAGTTTCATTTTCTTTGTAACGGGTCAGCCTTGATGTTATATTTTATTAATTATAGGTAGCGAGTCGTATTACAAAATGCTTTTTATGAATAACTACTCGTCACATCAGGGGCGAACTTACCTTAAGTGGAGGGGTAGCCCTTGCTATCCCTTGATATTGCGGCGGTAGTGTATAAAAGAAAAAAAATGATGTTTTTTCGATTTCACTACCCCTATAAGTAAATTATGTTACCCCTATTAAAAAAATAAGCTACAACGATGTGGTCAGTGTTAGGGCATGAATTTTATGCTAAGGATCATCTATCCTGAGACTGGGCACGGATCACGAATCCTTAATGGATGATGCAGATAGTCTGAGGATCCAGAGTCTGAGGATCACGAGTCTGTGGATCCAGGATCCTTAACGGAACTTATAATTTCTAACAATTGTCACGTTTTAATATTTATATGCAGATAATGGACGTAGTGGACTCACTCTCAGCTGGAATTTAGGGGAATATTCCATCAAGATGCCCCACATGTGCTATTTTCACAACGGTTATGGAGTAGACATGTTCTTCCTTGAAAATAGGACTTTTTGTTAGCTTATTTAGGGGGTATTGAGCTGATAGAACACAATGAATTTCGTCACAATACCTCTGCAATTCCCTCTCAAACACACACACACTAGAATTCCTTGTAACAAGCTCAATATCTTCCAAAGTTGTAATCTTTTTATGCAATATAGTTGGTGATCGGTAGTTTCCATCACTCGAGGTTTTTTATGCCGGAGATCTTCTAAAGATCAAGGGCTTTTTCCTCGTATAAATCTCGGTGTTCATCATTGATTTCATATACTTTTCGTTCATACAATTAACCAAGCATCATTCCTCACAAAATCAGATTTGGTTGCATTATCCTTGTGTGATTTTTTACCAAAACAGTTTGGCGCCCACCGTGGGGCAATTGGTGCTTCAATTCTGAGAAATTTTGTTCATTTCATTCATTACCTTCAACCACATGGCTTCTCAAGGAAAAACTTCTTCAAGTTCCATGTCGGCGGTTACCTCATCACGGGGCATTTCACCGCTGCATCATCTTATCCCTGCATTCCAGAAGAATGCTGAGAATGCTCCGAAGAAGACAACCCCCGTTTTCATAAAACCAACTTTGTTTCTTCCTCTACACTTACTAACAGTGATCTTTATGCTTTGATTTTGCAGATGAGAGGATACATGCAATAATAGGACCAAACTAATGTCAGGATCCTTCGCGCAATTGATAAAATCGGCAGAGGATCACTCCCCTTTGATGCTGAGGTCGCTGAATTTCGACACTCCGGTCATAACTTCCCGGCACTTTGCAGTTCCAGATGTCCAATACCAGGGTGGATCAATAGGAATGCGTTCTGGATCACTGACAATGTCTCAGGCTCAAGGATCCTCTTCCCAGCCTACAGGATCCTCATTTCAGCATCAGGGATTCTTTTCCAGTTTAGGAGAATGCATGGAGACGCAGCCAATTCAAGGATCTTCTCAGGTTCAAGGATCCTCTCAGGTTCAAGGATCCACTCAGGTTCAAGGATCCGCTCAGGTTCAAGGATCCTCACAGGTACAAGGATCCTCTTAGGTTCAAGGATCCTCCTTCCAGGTTCAAGGATCCTCATCTCAGGTTTCCGGATCCATGGATTATCCTCCAAGACCTTCATTCACAGCACATCAAGGATCCAACATTTTCCAGGATCAAGGATACTTAAGGAGTGTGTAACCCGGAAGTTCAGATGTTTGTTTTGGTCAAAAATCAGACGAGGATAATGCAACCAAACTCTCTGTTACGGGGTATGATGCTTGAATTGGTAAACAACAATGAGGATCACTCAGAAATGAATTGCACAAGAAACACAAAGATTTATACGAGGAAAAAGCCCTTGATCAATGAATGATCTCCGGCATAAAAAACCTCGGGTGATGGAAACTACCGATCACCAACTCAAATTAAACAATAATCCTTTTACAACTTCGGATGATAGCGAGCTAAGTACAAGGATCACTATAGTGTATCGTGTAGAAATGTATGAAAAATGCTAAGTGTTTTGTCGAGAGCTGGTGAATGCAGTTGTACGAGTGTGTGTAGCCAAAAATAGCCAAGTGTCTTAAAAAATAGCTCGCTACCCCCTTAAAGTTAGAAAATATCTAGCCTAACTAACTGTCCGCCTTTCGTGCCTTCTCCCCACGTTCTCCATAACGTCACAATGGTCCAGCACGTGCAGAATTGAAGGGAATATGCTCCAGGAATATCGCCATGACCAAGTCCAAGTCGGTACTCCTGTAAAACAATACCGAATTCAAAGTGAACAATCATTAGTATAAGGATCCTTAGGATGATCCATGATCCTGATCCTGAAGTACTTCTGAGGATCACTAATTGTCACAGAAGTAAGGATCACCAAACAGGATAACACTTGAGGATCACAGGTCATTAAGAAATCCTCCCCTAACAATTGCCCCCAAAATATAAGGAGTAATATTGTAAATAAACGAGTTATATTTTGTCGATCTTATCCGCAACAAACTATCGGATATATAGCCGTTAAGATCGAACTAGCCGTTGGAATCCTGACGTCACTGAGGTGACTTATCCTGCAAAATCATCATTATAAATGGCAGTTAGGGATAAGAGCGAGAGGGCATTTAAATCCGAGCGTTTCCCTTTTAAATCCTCATCAGAAGACTTATTTAGATATTCTCTTTTCCTCTTCTTCCTTCTCTTACTCTGCTTTTCTTTCTTTACCATCATCTCGGCAAAAATGATGCTCCGAAACTCACCGGGCAAGGATCACAAGAAAAACAGCCCCTTAAAGAGCCAAGGGATCATCAAAGATTCCGCAAAAGAACGCTGTTGTTTCACCGATCCACAAATTGATAAAATTCGCTATTGTTTCCCGGCGAACACCGTTATCAAATCCTTTGATCCCACTGCTTTGAGCGACTATATCTCTGAAACTTGGATTGCCTTTCCTGTTACCCCATTCACCATAGGATACACCTATCCTTTTCCAGCCTTTACCCTATCCTTTTTCTCCCTTACCGGCATCTCCTACATCCAAGCTATGCCGATGATCTGGAGGGTCTTATATACCCTTGAAAGGATCATCGAGCAGGAAGGGATTGATCTAGGAATGTCGGAGTTGGCTGAGATGTATGATCTCACAACGTTTGGATCCCATCGATATTTGTTTAAACGAAAACCTGGTGAAGAACACCCCATTTTTAAAGCCATCAAGAACGATACAAACTGGAAACGACGCTTTTTCTTTGTCAGAAGAGACTCTATCCCAAACGGAAAGGATCTACCCAGGGAATGGTCCACCCATGGTAGGACAGAGGATCCTGAGAAGGATCACCGGATAATCATGCTCTTGTGATAAGATCACTAACCCCCTTTTGTTTTATGTTATGCAGCTATCACTGTTTCGCACCTCAGACCGTCTCCTGCTACCAAGGAAAGGCTTGCTGCTTTTAGAAGACTCGATCCTGAAACAAGATCATTCAAAACAACCACCCAGGATTCTCAAGAGGTATCCTCAGGCTCAGTCACCATGTCAAGTAAGTATCCTGTTTTTTGTATAGTTAAAGATTTAAATAAATAGTTAAATAGAAATAGGATAAGGATACTTATCTTGATTTGAATGTGCAGGTGCTGGAAAAGCTTCAAAATCTGCCTCCAAGTTCAGCGTGACCGATCTGGACATCGTACGATCCTCCAAGAGGAAGCTTCCTGCCAGCCCAACTGTTTCGATCCCCAAGGCACCCATTAAAGGAAGGGGTGGCAAGAAAAGAAAAACCTCTGAAGCTGAGGATCTGCAAGGTCTGCCCCTGATCCGCCACCAGTTCCTTGAATACTTCAACGATGTAAGGATCCTTATCCCTGCTTTGGTATCCAGCTTATTTGAGGACCACCTGTTCTTGAACTGTTCTTTTTCTTCTTTGCAGAAATTTGCTGAGATTGAAGACTACGTTGGGCATGTCGAGGAGCAGGACAAGAAGATTGCTGACCTCCAACAAGTCGCATTGCTCAAGGATCTTAAGATTGCCGAGCTCCAAAAGGACCTCCAAAATGCCAAAGCTGAAACGGCCAAGGTTCTGATCAATGCTGATTACGAGAAGCATGAGATCACCCAGGATGCTAAAGTCTCTGCTGCCATAGCGATGTACAAGACCAAATTGCAGATGGCCTTGGAAGCTCAGGATCCCGACTTCGACAGGAGCAACTGGGATGTGGAAGGCTGGAAGGCAAGGCTGGCTGAGCTGGATGACGAGGAGGAGGCTGAGGAGATCCTGACGATCGAGGCTGGAGGCAGTGGCAAGGATCATGGTGGTGAAGCTAGTGGAGCTGGAGACGGTGATGCAGCGAAGGTGTAGGCTGCAGCAATGGGCAATGATGGACACTTCTAGACATAGCCGGAGCCCATTTTTTTTTTAAGGTTTGGTGGTGGTTTTTGTTAAACAATGGTTGGTTTGTATTTGAACAATAGTTTTAGGATTAAGGATCTATGATCCTTTGGATAATAGGTAGGATTACAAATGGTGGAGGGATCCTCTGTTTGGGGGATGAAGCCATTGTGATCCTGCCGCCTTTGATTTCCTGCACTTGCTATAACCGCATAAACAATGGACACCCGTTGCCAACCCATGTGGACGGGCCACGTTTTGCTGGTAGAAACGTGGGTTGGCAATTTTGACAACCTTCGACGGTTAAACTTTTGTTAATAAAATAACTTTAATCTTTTTTGGCTTATCTTGTGTTGTTATCCTTGTTTGTCCTTTTAATTTTCAATTGTTTTGATATACACTTGTCTGAATAAGAAAAGTTGAACAAATTAGGTAAAAAATATTTAGGATATGATCCAGGATCAAATATCCTATAGTTGAAAATTCCAAAAAGTGGTATATTTTAAGGATCATGAGTTCAGTTGTCAAAGTACAAGGGTTATTCAAATAAACAATGAATAAAATCAAATTAGTTAAGGATCATACCTGGGGATCCAAGTTAGGATCATAACCCTTAATACTATAACCAGGATAACCATAAGACAAACCTTAGTAAGAAGTAAGGATCAAGGATCCTTGGTTGTTTAACTTCGAAGACCTGAAATAGAACATAACTTGGGACTAAGCCAATATAAGATAAAAATTAGCAACTGGGGACAAGCCCAAAGGATAACTGGGGACTAGCCCATGGATAACTGGGGACAAGCCCATGGATAACTAGGGACTAGCCCATGGATAACTGGGGACAAGCCCAAGGATCGTGTGTGAACTGGAGTATGGCCGTTACTGGCGACTATCCAAACTTAGTGGCATGAAAATGCCAAAACCTTAGCTAACGTGAAAACGTTAGAAGCCTTAAGAACGGATGTATGGTACGTCTACCATTATATGTAGGATCCTAGGTATAGCCAGTACAATGGAATTATCAGCCCCTAAAACGAGTACTGGTCCCACTGCCATGAACTATACCAGGATCATCGTGCGCTACTGGCGGAACTGGGGTCAAGCCCAAATAACTGGTGTCAAACCCAAGTAATTGGTTGCTTTTATGGATAACCATCCTTTTGCTAAGAGTACCTGAACCTTCAAAACTCAGAATCACGTGAAAGGGGGATAAAGGATGCAGGATCCTTATCCTTATGTGAGAAAGTAAGGAAATGAAATAGTTTGAAATTAGAATGTTACCAAAATGGGGATCATCTTTGCTCTAAGGATCCTTCAAGTATACTTATCATGTGAGGATCATAGGTCCTTATTATATGAAGTATTTCTTTAAATGAACAGCATTCCAGGCCCTGGGTATCAAATCACCTTCCATTGTTAGCAATCGATATGCCCCTTTTCCTTCCTCAGCTTCAATCAAGTAAGGGCATTCCCATTTTGGTGCCAACTTTCCATCAGCAGGATTGGTGGTATTTTGAAATGCTTTCATCAACACCATATCACCAATTTGGAACTTCCTGATCCTGACATTTTTGTTGTAAGCACCAGCCATCCTTTGCTGATAACTGGCCATCCTTATCCTTGCCAAATCCCTGATTTCTTCTATAGTATCCAGGTCTTGAACCAAGTTTTCATCATTTTCCTCAGGATCACGAATACTTGTTCTAGCAGTTGGAACCACCATTTCTGTAGGGATCACTGATTCTGCCCCAAACACCAAAGAGAATGGAGTTTGGCCTGTAGCATTCTTAGGAGTTGTCCTGTCAGCCCAAAGCACATAAGGTAGTTCTTCTGCCCATTTCCCTTTCTTGGATCCAAGCTTCTTCTTCAAATTGTTGATGATGATCTTATTGGATGATTCTGCCTGACCATTAGCTTGTGGGTGGACTGGTGTTGATGTTATCATCTTAATCCCCCAGCTGTCACAAAAGTTAGTAGTTCTGTCCCCAATGAATTGGGAACCATTATCACATATAATTTCAGAAGGAATACCAAATCTAGTTATAATATTTCTTTTAATGAAGGATATAACTTCCTTTTCTCTGACTTGGGCAAAAGCTTCAGCCTCTATCCACTTAGAGAAGTAATCAGTCATAGCAAGCATGAACACTTTTCCGCCAGGTGCCTTAGGGAGCTTACCAACTATATCCATACCCCATCTCATAAATGGCCAAGAGGAGGATATAGGATGCAAAAATTCAGCTGGTTGATGAAGGATATTGCTGTGTCTCTGACAAGGATCACATTTCTTAGCATACTCCACAGCATCTCTCTTCATAGTTGGCCAATAGTATCTTGTCCTCAGGATCCTTGAGAATAATGCTCTGCCCCCAGTGTGGTTTTCACAATCTCCTTCATGGAAGTCTTTTAAAACTTCTTGGATTTCAGGATCCTCAATGCATCTTAAATATGGTCCTGCAAGAGATCGTTTATACAACATATTATTTAAAATTGTGAATTGAGATACCTTAATTTTGAAAGCCCTAGGGTTTTCTCCTGTAGGAATCTCTCCATGTTGTAAGTATCTCATGATTGGGAGGATCCATGATCCTGAATGAGATTGAGTATCCTCACTAGGGATAATTGTAGAATCCTCTCCTATTTCCATAGCCACGTGATCCTCGATGGCAGGAGCCAGGATATGGATAATGGGGATACTTATATCCTCCGGGATCTTCAAAGATGATCCTAGATTAGCCAATGCATCAGCTTCTGCATTTTCTTCCCTTGGTACCTGTGTCAAACTAAAGGAAACAAAAGAGAGTGCCAATTCTTTGACTATCTCCAAATATTTGGTTAGCTTTTCACCTTTAACAGCATAGGATCCATTAAAGTGATTAGTGATTAACAAAGAATCTACGTGTACCTCAAGATACCTGATCCTCATATGTTTAGCAATTTGCAAACCAGCTATCAAGGCTTCATATTCAACCTCATTGTTAGTAGTTTGAAACTCACAAGCTATAGAGTGGGGTATTATGTCCCCCTGTGGCGATTTTAGTAGTATTCCAAGCCCTGTTCCTTTGACATTTGAGGATCCATCAGTATAGAGTATCCAAGGATCCTTGGTATCCTCTAGCTGCTGGACTTCTAATTCAGCTTCCTTTTGCAAATCACTACTGAAATCTACCACAAAGTCAGCTAATGCTTGGGATTTAATGGCTGTTCTGGGCTCATATCTTATATCATATGCACTAAGCTTTACTGCCCACTTAGCCATCCTTCCTGACATTTCAGGTTTCCTGAGGACATTCTTAATTGGAAAATTAGTTTTGACAATAATGACATGAGTTTCAAAATAATGTCTCAATGTAGTAGATGCCATAATCAATGCAAGGATAAGTTTTTCTAAGTGTGAATACCTGGATTCAGCATCAAGTAAACTCTTACTTACATAATAGACAGGATGTTGTGTACCTTCGTGATCCTTAACAAGGACGGCACTTACTGCTTTTGAGGATACCGCAAGATATAAGGATAACACATCTCCTTTTTCTGGTTTCATCAAGGCCGGGGCCGAGGATAGGTAATCCTTAAGAGCTCTTAGGGCACTTTCATGCTTCTCAGTCCACTCGAATTTCTTGTTCTTCCTTAGGATATAATAGAATTCCTTGCACTTTTCTGAGGATTTGGATATGAATCTGCTTAAAGCTACAATCCTGCCTGTTAACCTCTGAACATCCTTAGCATTGGCAGGGGACTTGATGTTTACTATAGCTTTGATTTGTTCTGGACTGGCTTCAATGCCTCTCTTTGTCACCATATATCCTAAGAATTTACCTGCTTTAACACCAAAGTGACATTTTGAAGGATTAAGTTTCATGTTATATTTGTCAAGAATATTGAATGCTTCCTCCAAGTCCCTTAGGTGATCCTCAGCCTTTTTGGATTTTACCACCATATCGTCTATGTAAACCTCCATAGTTTGTCCAATCTGATCCTTGAACATCATATTCACTAGCCTTTGATAAGTTGCACCTGCATTTCTTAGTCCAAATGGCATAGCAATATAACAGTATATACCAGTTGGAGTCATAAAGACTGTATCCTCTTGATCAGATGGTTCCATCTGAATTTGTTGAAATCCAGATGAAGCATCCATAAAAGTTAACAGTTCATGACCCGCAGTTGCATCCACCATGGAGTCAATGTGGGGTAATGGGAAAGGATCCTTGGGACATGCCTTATTTAAACCAGTGAAATCGACACATACCCTCCACTTTCCGTTTTTCTTTTGAACAACAACCACATTGGCCAACCATCTTGGATACTTGACCTCTCTAATCATACCTGCTCGGAGTAATTTCTCTACCTCCTCCTGGATAATGGCATTTCTTTCTGGTGCAAATTTCCTCCTCCTTTGATGGATTGGTTTGAAGGACCTATCAATGCCGAGTTTGTGAGTGATTATATCTTTAGATATACCTGTCATGTCTTCGTGTTTCCATGCAAAGGAAGTCTTTCTCCTTTTGAGGAAGGATATGAGGTCTTCCTTCGTTTCGCCAAGGATCCCTGATCCTATATAAACTTTAGATTCAGGATCATCAGGATCCATAAGGATTTCTACTACATCCTGCTTTCTTGCCTCCAAGACATCCCTTGGAGGATGCTTTAATTGCTATCACTCCCTTGACTTTGAGGCTGGTTTCATTGATGAGGTGTAGCAGTTCTTAGCTTCTTGCTGATCACTATCAATCTTCACTATTCCCCAAGGACTAGGAAGCTTCACACATTGATGATAAGTGGATGGGACTGCCTTCATGTCATGTATCCAAGGCCTGCCAAGGATAACATTACAACAAGATAAACAGTCAATAACACAAAATTTTTGGTATGAATGTAGGCCTTCAATATAGATTGGGAGTTTAATGTCCCCCAGAGTATTCTTAGTCTCGCCACTGAATCCCACGAGCACAGAGGATCTTGGTATGATATCGGATTCAGGGATATTCATCTTCTTGAGGACATCAAGCTGGATAATGTTCACAGAGCTTCCTTCATCTATCAGGATCCTGCGAACAAAATGGTTAGAAATAAAAAGAGTGATAACCAAACCATCGTGATGAGGATCCTGAATGTCAACACGATCATCCTCATCGAAAGTTATGACTTTTCCTTTGGAGACACTGGATGTTCGAATGGGTCTATCTACGTTATCCATCTTGGTTTCCTTTGCATGTCTTTTAGCTGCAGAGAAGGATGTTCCACAAATGTCTGATCCTCCAGAAATAAAGTTTATAATTTGTGCATCTGCTGGAGGGGCTGGAGCTTTCTCTGGGATCCTTTCAGGATCCTGAGTCCTTGACTTCTTTCTCCCCAATAATTCTTTCAAGTGCCCCTTGCTCAACAAGTATCCAATTTCTTTTCTCAGCGCGATGCATTCTTCTGTGAGATGCCCAAAATCTTCATGATATGCACACCACTTTGACTTATCTTTAGTTGCAGCTGGTCTGTCATTTTTCCTGGGCCATCTAGCTTTATCACCTAAATTCTGCATCGCAAGGATTAGCTCATTGTTATCAACAGAAAAACAATATTCCGAAATTGGAGGATAATCCTCATCATCCTCTTCTTGTTCAACAGCATGCACATTCTGGTTATCAGATTTGTTATAGGATCTGAACTTGTTGTTCTTGAATGAGGATCCTTGCTTCTCTGGCTTTGAGGATCCTGCTAACCTCTCCTGGATCCTTTTGTCATCCTCTAGCCGGATGAACCTAAGGGCCCGGGTTCTTACCTCATCTAGATTCCTGCATGGTTTCATAACAAGATCATCATAGAATAATGAATCCCTAAGCAATCCCATTTTAAAGGCTTCAACAGCCGTAGCTATATCCAGGTTAGGAATATCTAAGGATTCTTTACTAAATTTAGTGATATAATCCCTTAATGATTCATTATGACCTTGGGTTATCCTATACAGATCACTAGTTAAACGCTCAAATTTTCTACTACAAGAAAACTGGTTATTAAATAGGTTAACTAGATTAGCAAACGAGGTAATAGAATATGGGGGAAGACTTAGCAGCCATTTAGGAGCCGATCCAGTAAGAGTGGATCCAAATCCCTTGCACAGACATGCCTCCTTTAACCTTTCTGGGATGGGATTGATCTCCATCCTTTCCCTGTACTGTGCTATGTGTTCTTCAGGATCTGTTGAACCGTCATACAACTTCATGGTAGGCACGTGGAACCTCTTGGGTATCTCAGCATCACAGATTGGTGGTGCAAAATGAGATATCTTGTGGCTCCCATCTGCAATCTCCGGGATAGGCTTGACCACTCCTAGGACACTTGATATCATATCCTTTAACTTTTTCAATTCTCTGGCCATGGCATGGTTGATACCTGTATCCTGCATAAGGCCATGGTTAGTGGTATAAGAATTATTGAAAGTGTTACCTCCCGTTGGGTTCAAATTAGGAAGAGCGGATGTGAATCCATATTGTTGGGGCTCTGGAATGACCGATGGACCAGTAGAGGCAATGGTCTGCATTGGAATAAAATCTCCCTGATGGATATCGGAACTCCCTGATTGCAAACTCCTTAAGGATCCCGGAATCTGGAAGGATCCTTGAAACTGAGAGGATCCTTGAACCTGGGAGGATCCTGGAACATCGGAGGATCCTTGAACCTGGGAGGATCTTGGGACATAGGAGGATCCTTGAACCTGCGAGGATCCTGGGATATAGGAGGATCCTTGAACCTGGGAGGATCCTGGGACATAGGAGGATCCTTGAACCTGCGAGGATCCTTGAAACGGCCAGAACCCTTGAATCTGCTGCGCTCCTGAGTATCCTCCTGAGCTTACGAAGGATCCTATATGCTGAGGATGGGATCCTGCTGGTTGGAAGTATGACCCTGAAGCCTGAGTCATTGCTGATGATCCGTAATGCACTCCTTTTGGTCCTCCTACATATTGAACGTCTGGAACCACTGAAGGCTGAGAAGTTATAACCGGAGTATCGAAATTCAAAGATCTGGGCATCAGTGGGGAATGATTCTCTGCCGATCTCTTCTGTTTCTTGATGTCTCCAATTTCTCTAAGAATCCTTTCATTGGTCTTATCCTGCTGTTGTATATGCTCCTTCATCTGCAAAATCAGAGTAAACAAGTCACTAGTAGTGGGAGTATAGGAAGCAGAAGAAGTTGGAGGTTTTGAGAAAATAGGAGTTGGTTTCTTCTCGTCATTTTTCTGAGGTCCAGAAGGTGGTGGAGGCAAAGGTGGAATGCCCTGGGATGAATTGACTGCAGACATCGAACTGGAGGTGTTCTTTGATGATGAAGCCATCTGCTTGGATGTAACGAACTGAAATGATCACAAAAATGAGAATTTCTTAGGAATGAAGCACCAATTGCCCCACGGTGGGCGCCAAACTGTTTTGGTCAAAAATCAGACGAGGATAATGCAACCAAACTCTCTGTTACGGGGTATGATGCTTGAATTGGTAAACAACAATGAGGATCACTCAGAAATGAATTGCACAAGAAACACAAAGATTTATACGAGGAAAAAGCCCTTGATCAATGAATGATCTCCGGCATAAAAAACCTCAGGTGATGGAAACTACCGATCACCAACTCAAATTAAACAATAATCCTTTTACAACTTCAGATGATAGCGAGCTAAGTACAAGGATCACTATAGTGTATCGTGTAGAAATGTATGAAAAATGCTAAGTGTTTTGCCGAGAGCTGGTGAATGCAGTTGTACGAGTGTGTGTAGCCAAAAATAGCCAAGTGTCTTAAAAAATAGCTCGCTACCCCCTTAAAATTAGAAAATATCTAGCCTAACTAACTGTCCGCCTTTAGTGCCTTCTCCCCACGTTCTCCATAACGTTCACAATGGTCCAGCACGTGCAAAATTGAAGGGAATATGCTCCAGGAATTTCGCCATGACCAAGTCCAAGCCGGTACTCCTGCAAAACAATACCGAATTCAAAGTGAACAATCATTAGTATAAGGATCCTTAGGATGATCCATGATCCTGATCCTGAAGTACTTCTGAGGATCACTAATTGTCACAGAAGTAAGGATCACCAAACAGGATAACACTTGAGGATCACAGGTCATAAACAGGATAACACTTGAGGATCACAGGTCATTAAGAAATCCTCCCCTAACAATGTTCATCTAGGAGATATCATACCGATGCAGACTATTGCTTCTTCTGGATACAGGTATCAATCAAGCTATGGCTAGGGAATTACAGAAGCTTAAGGATATGATATCCAGTGTCCCAGGAGTGGTTAAGCCCATTCCTGAGATCGCAGATGGTAGCCATAGGATATCTCGCTTTACACCACCCTTGTGTGATGCTGAGATACCCAAAAGATTCCAGATACCATCCATGAAGATGTATGATGGTTCAACGGATCCAGAAGAGCATGTGGCTCAATACAGGGAGAGGATGGAAATCAATCCAATTCCTGAGAGGTTAAAAGAAGCATGTCTATGCAAGGGTTTTGGAACCACACTCACAGGATCTGCTCTTAAATGGCTGCTAAGTCTCCCCCCTTACTCTATTACTCCATTTGCTAATCTAGTTAATCTGTTTAATAGTTAATTTTCATGTAGTAGAAAATTTGAACGATTAACTATTGATCTATATAGGGTAACACAAGGTTAAAATGAATCACTTAGAGATTACATCACTAAGTTTAGTAAAGAATCATTAGATATCCCTAACCTGGATATAGCTACGGCTGTAGAATCCTTTAAAATGGGTTTACTTAGGGATTCAATGTTCTATGATGATCTTGTCATGACCCCTTGCAGGAACTTAGATGAGGAAATGAACAGGGCCCTTAGGATCATCCGTTTAGAGGATGACAAAAGGATCTACGAAAGATTGTCAGGATCCTCAAAGCAAGACAAATAAGGATCCTATCTCAAGGATAACTGATCTAAGCAATACTCCAAGCATGACAACCAGAATATGCATGTTATGGAACAAGAGGAATATGATGAGGATTATCCTCAATATTGTTTTTCTGCTGATAATAGTGAACTAATCCTTGCTTTGCATAATTTTGGTGACAAGTCCAGGTGGCCAAAAACGAATGAGAAGTTCGCGGCTAGCAAGGATAAGTCAAAATGGTGTGCTTATCATGAGGATTTCTGTCATCTCACAGATGAGTGCATAGCATTAAGGAAGCAGATTAGTTATCTTTTGAGTAAAGGATACTTGAAGGAATTTATTGGAAGGAAAAAGTCAAGGATCCAGGATTCTGAGAAAGTTCATGAAAAAGCTCCTCCTCCACCAGCTGATGCTCAAATCATCCATTTCATCTCCAGAGGTTCTCAGCAGCTAAGAGGCATGCAAAGGAAACAAAGATGGAGAATGGGGACATATCTATTCAAACTTCCATTCTTACCCAGGAAAAAGTCATATCCTTTAATGGGGATGACCGTGTGGACATATAGGATCCTCATCAAGACGGTTTGGTTATTACATTATTTATATCTAACCATTTTGTTTGCAGGATTCTCATTGATGGGAGAAGCTTAGTGAACATAATCCAGTTGGATGTCCTTAAAAAATGAACATCCTTGAATCTGATATTGTCCCAAGATCATCTATCCTTGTGGGATTCAGTGCCATGGATACACGATATGAAGGCAGTCCCCCCCCCCCCCAATGGGATGTGATCAGCATGAGGCAAAGAACTGTTACACTTCTTCAATGAAGCCAGCCTCCAAGGAGCAAGACATCATGGAGGCAAGAGAGCAAGACGTCAAAGATATTATGTTGAACCCAGAGGATCCTGAATCCAAAATTTTTATAGGATCCGGGATCCTAGACAGTATTAAGTAGGATTTAGTATCCTTCTTGGAAAGAAGAAAATCTACCTTTGCTTGGAAACTTGAAGATACATAGGTTTTATGAAAATAGGATTCATGACTTGAGTTTAAAGAAGATGTTTAATAAAATTTAGTCACGAACCTTGTAGATTGTTTTGTTTTGTAAATCATTTGAAAAGCAATAAGGTCAGATGATATGTAAAATAAGAGAATAGTGTATGGTTAAATGAATAACAAAGTAAAGATGAGTTTGTATAAGATAAGTTGTTTGTAAAACAATATTTTGATAAAAAGGCTTATAGTATATTTGAAAATATACTTTGGATTTTAAGAGAATCGAATGAATAATATATTAAAGTATATTTCAGTTCCAATATCGTTAACCCAAGTGTACTAAATAACGCCACGGTATGTATTGCAATGAAAACACTTATATATAAGAAGTACCAGCGGCGTATCTACCATGTTTTCATCACATTACATCCGTCCCGTTATCTAAACACTAACCAAAACCCAATCGTTAGATAGCTAGTACATTAAATATACTTTAGTTGTTTAAAATAATAGTTTTCAGTAGTATATTACAAGTATACTTCGGATCTATAAATAACATATTAAACTATGTTTTGGTTTCATAAATAACATATCAAAATATGCTTTGGATGTGATAAATAACATATTAAACTATGTTTTGGTTTCGTAAATAACATATCAAAATATGCTTTGGATGTGATAAATAACATATTAAACTATGTTTTGGTTTCGTAAATAACATATCAAAATATGCTTTGGATGATTAACAAATATATGATGGTTTTGTACTATATCGCATATGGGAGCATATCAAACTATACTTTTGGGAGTATAACTAAATATACAAAAATAATGTGATTTAAGAATTCATTCAAACCTAGTGAATCAAAATACACCTTTGAGACTATAGGGATACCACAAAGGCAATCCCTATTTGGATGGAAAAACAAATTGGTTTCAGACATTCCATGACAACAGGAATGGGGTGTCAAATTCTATAGCGCTATATCATACTAACAACCGGTCTGGTGAACATAAAATAAGTACAATTCAACATTTTATTTTATGTTCTTTGAGAAATCAATGTTTAAACCATAGATAGTCATTTAGTTTGTCAATTGATAAGTAATAACATGTATAATCAATTATACTTTGAAATCATGAAAATAACATATAGGTACACATGCTTCACCCCAAAACAGTTGAAAACAGTAAAAGAGGGGTCTATGTACTCACTTGAGATTGCTCAGAAGTCCTAAGATAACCACCAAGCAATGCTAGAGATCACGGAATCAAACGACACCTAATATAGGTAACTATGTTAATAAACCGGACCTAGATCGAAGGATCGGACAGGATGAGGTCTTGTAAACCAAATGAGTGTTGGAACTCATGCGATATGGTTTAACAAAGCCTACATTCTAAATCGGAACCTAACTTAAGTGCTTATGACCCATTACGACCCGTTTAGGTAGCTTATGCTACTTTAACGCGTCGTTCGCGTGAAACGCGTTCGGACCGCCTAACTAGTCCTATGACAAGTAGAATATGCCTTAACATGCCTATAACCATCATGATTACAATCACGTTGCGAAGTTCAAACGAACTTCGCATTGATCATAAACTGGTCAACGCAGAAAGTCAAACAAAGTTTGACTTTCAGACTCGAAAAGCAATAAAAGAACGAAGGAGCACTTACAAAAGGTCCAAGAATGGAAGGTTTGAATCCGAATACTCTCAGGTATGAAGTGTTAAACACAACAACTTAGAGAGCAAACTCAGATTTCAAAGGTGTGAGTTGAGAGTGAAGTGGGTGTTGGGTATTTATAGGAAATGGACCACCGTTAGGATCGTTTCTTGAATATCGTGCCTTGATCTCACCCGTACACTTGTCGGAAAGTTATGGTAGCTCATTTTGCCCCCACCACAAGAGTTTGACATGTGGCATTGGCCTTTGGGGTGTTTGAAATGCTGTTAACAGGCTGTTAATACATTGAATCTGGTCTGGGAGCCTGACGCGGGCCGCGTAAGGATACACCAGGACTTTACGCGGGCCGCCTGGCCTGTCTGATCAGAAGAAACTTTGCTGAATTGACAGTTTCGGTCCCTGTTGGTGTTTAAGGCCATTTCCGACACTTATAAGGCCCGTAAAGCCAACTTTAAGGCCCTAAAATGATGCCTAAACATTGTGGATATGAAACATGCTCAAAAATATGTCGGATGTTGGTTCGTTTGGTCGTACGATCGCGATGTTCGCTTAATTACGACGGAATGCGCATAAGCGTGAAAAACGATCCAAATTGCGCGACGAATGGATTTTTCTCAAGCCAAACACTAAAATAAAATATTTTAGTGCTTACATAAATTTTTGGATGTCCGGATGTATTCAGAACGTAAGTTATGCGCGAAAGTGCAAACTTGGGCACTTTTTGACGCTTTTAGTCCCTGAATGACCCAAAAGTTTATTTTAGCACACCGAACCCCTCAAAGCCTATTTCTAAGCTATGTAAGGGATATTTATGGTATGTTTAACTTATGATCCTATTCCGGAATGTTTGTTACAGTTCAAATTGGCATACTTTCGTAGTTTGTCAAGTTTAGTCCCTGTAAGCGAATTAACTTGTTTTTGCCATACCAAAGCCTTCAAAACTTATTTATAAGTTATTTAAAGGTTATTTAAGGTATGTTAAGTATATGTTGATGTTCCGAAGTATACGTTGGATTAAACTGGCTATATTTACGCATCAGAGCGCGTATAACCCTCCAGAAAGCGATTTAAAGCTTAAAATCGAACAAGAGTTGATATGTGCAAATGATACACATATTTATGCAAATACCAAGTATAAAATATATTATTTTATTGGTTTGGTCTTTGTTTGATGGTTGAAGTGACACAGGTGTCACAGTCTCCTCTACTTTAGGAAATTTCGTCCCGAAATTTAATTCTAGAGGAAACTTGTGAAGACAGCTGTGACGGTTTCGCCTTCAAATAGATCCATTGAACCATTAAGTAAAACTCTGGGCCATGTTAGGGCTCTTAGCGAATTTGTTAACCCTCAAAGTGAATTCCTTGTAATAGTAAAACATGGAATTTTGAACTACGGATAGAAGAACGTTTCTTATGAAGACTTATCATAGGAAAATTGGTGTGTGATTGAGATCAGAATTGGGGAGTGTGAGAATAAATGACATTGGTCGAGGTCCAAGACTTCTCCCGTATCATTATTCTTGTCACTATAGGTCTTAACACATGACACAACTTCCTGTGGTTTCTGTGCACTGAATTTCATAATTATGTAGGCCTCCATAATTACGTGATTCCTTGCACAGTCCGCACAGTTCATTTCATAATGCGTAGGAAAAAAAATCACTTGAATAAACATGAAGCGACTCGACTAGACCACCAAAGGATCCTTTTAATTAGATCAACGAACGATCTTTTTAACTAGATCAACACATGATCTTCTTAACTAGACCGTCGTACGATCTCCTTAAATAGACCACTTAAGGGATCTTTTTAGTTACATCATCACATGATATTTCTAATCAGATTTTCAAAATCAATCTGTTTAACCAGACCATTCAAGAGGTCCAATTATAGAATAGTACTTTAAAACCCAAGGGACTTGAGTACAACATAGAAGTCCATTAAGGATTAAAGATAGTAACTTTGGATATCCTACTATGAATCCCTCATATAAGATATGGAAGATTCTACGAGGATTTGGATGGATCACATACAACCACAAAACATGTAAGAAAACACATAAGCACAAAATTAGTTAACTTGATTCTTTAATTTGTTATCTTTAGGTATGGACATTTAAAGCACACTAGGAATCCAATCCATGTATTTCATTTGGCACTTTAATGGTTTTCAAGGATCTATCTATAAAGATAGAAGGATTCTCAATAAGAGTTTGGCTTTGTTTCTTAAAAGAAACGTGTGTTTAAGGTTCTTGGGGAGATCACAAGTGAACATAAAATGACAGAACAACATGAGTAGTTTGTCTTTGGGTTGACATCATAAGGTTGCATCAAGCATTCACACAAACGCATAAATTTTGCAGAAATAAAAACAACAAATCTTTATTTATGTAACAACCGAATTGTCTTGAAGTGTCAAAAGATAACAACCAAGGAAATACAAAACACTAATTGTTCACTACTGCATCATTGTTCATGTTTGCCTCATTGATGTTAAACACTCGTCCACGCGCTGGAGGTATGTTAACAAGTCTTGGGCAATTGTTCCTGTAGTGGGTAAGGTCACCATAGTTATAACATGACCCCGGAGGGAACCGTGCTTGAACAGCAGCAGGGTTTGCAGCAGCTTGATTTGCATAACGACAAACATTGATCAAATGTCCCAATCGCCCACAGTGGGTACATTTGTGACACTGCTCTTGCTCTAGATGATGACGGTTGCACTTGTTACACAAAGGTGTGGTACCCACACAGTTTTGCCTTTTGCGAGGTTGTGCTGGCTGGTTTGGTGCAACCTGTTTGTCTTGAGCAGTTACAGCGTAGTTTTGAGAGGCTTTGCGCTTCTTCTTCTTGGACACCTCAGCATTTTCTTCCTTTGGTTCCACTTGAGCAGTCTTGTTAGATGGTCTTGAGTCGCCCTTCCGAAACAGCTTGCGCTTCCTGATATGGGATTCAGTCAGAGTGGCAGACAATTCAATGGCTTGTCTGACAGTAGTAGGGTTGCTGCCAGTAACAATATCCTGAACTACGTCAGGAAGACCATCAATGTATTTCTCAATTGCCTTATCCAGAGGCGTAACCATAGTAGGACATAACAAGCTCAATTCCTCATAGCGGTCAGTATAGGCTCGATGTTCACCACTGTCTTGCTTCAAATCATCAAACTCCCTCTCCAAAGCTCGCAGTTCATGACGAGGGCAAAACTCCTTCATCATAAGAGCCCTAAGTTCAGCCCAAGTCTGTGCTAATGCAACCTCAGCACCGCGGTCTCTCATAACCCCGTTCCACCACGTAAGAGCCCTCTTCTGAAACACACTTGAAGAAAACTCGACCTTGCGATTTTCAGGACACTGAACGTGACGGAAAGTATTCTCAATGCTCTCGAACCATTGAAGAAGCCCAGTTGCTCCCTCAGAACCACTAAACTTAAGCGGTTTAGCCGAGTTAAAATTCTTGAAATTGCATGGAGCATTGTTGTTGTTGATGGCTTGAATCATTTGAGCATAAAGATTTGGGAAGGCAGCAGCCATTTGCTGCGCGATGATTTCCGCCAGTTTGGCATTCGCCATCTGATTGTCGCGTCGAGGAGGCATTCTAAAAGAGGAAACATGAAAGGAAACGAGTGAGAGAATTAGACGAAAAGAATGAGATGAAACAAATCTGATGAAAGCAAGGATAGTGGTCATTTGTTTGTTACTACAAAGCAACAAACGACCCCGGTGATTAATCAAAGTAAATAGGTCAAAAAAATAATGTATCGCGAAGACATGCTCACCTATAAGTGGACACTCACCCCAAGAGTTCCCAGGTAAGAGTGACTGGTCCGATTATGTGGATTTGTACGAACACTCTAGCCTTAGACAGAAAACTCAGGGTACAGGCACCCACCCTTCCAGTTTGCATGTGTTCACATTATTTAGACCAATCTTTGAAGGGATTTTGAGAAATTAAAGGGTTCAAAACCATATAATAAATCATCCTAGAACAGATGATTAGTTTTCAAAGCGGGATAGAAATTTGTGTTCTTATTGTGGTTGTCACCTAAGAATAAGTGACGGTATTGTTTTAAAACTAAACACAAGAAAACTTGTGTTAGGGTCCTAGGAAGGTTATAGTCTAGGTCAAAGCATTACTAATAACCTAATTCCCTATAACCATTGGCTCTGATACCAACTTTTCTGTCACACCCCGACCACGTAAAGCAACTAGACGTGGCGGAAACGTCGGGGAGTGTTGTAACAGAATCATTGTTTCATAACCATGGAATAAATAAATTATGTTTTATTGAATAAATGAACTCATTGTTTTAAAACAATCAAATAAGTACAACTATGATCTTCCAAGTTTTAAAGTCGCTAAGGCACGAGTCCATCCTAACTGTAGCGTGTATCAACAATCATCATAAGACGGCACCTGAAACATATGTAAAAATAGGTACGTCAGCATAAAAATGCATGTGAGATACATAGGTTTTATGAAAATAGGATTCATGACTTGAGTTTAAAGAAGATGTTTAATAAAATTTAGTCACGAACCTTGTAGATTGTTTTGTTTTGTAAATCATTTGAAAAGCAATAAGGTCAGATGATATGTAAAATAAGAGAATAGTGTATGGTTAAATGAATAACAAAGTAAAGATGAGTTTGTATAAGATAAGTTGTTTGTAAAACAATATTTTGATAAAAAGGCTTATAGTATATTTGAAAATATACTTTGGATTTTAAGAGAATCGAATGAATAATATATTAAAGTATATTTCAGTTCCAATATCGTTAACCCAAGTGTACTAAATAACGCCACGGTATGTATTGCAATGAAAACACTTATATATAAGAAGTACCAGCGGCGTATCTACCATGTTTTCATCACATTACATCCGTCCCGTTATCTAAACACTAACCAAAACCCAATCGTTAGATAGCTAGTACATTAAATATAATTTAGTTGTTTAAAATAATAGTTTTCAGTAGTATATTACAAGTATACTTCGGATCTATAAATAACATATTAAACTATGTTTTGGTTTCATAAATAACATATCAAAATATGCTTTGGATGTGATAAATAACATATTAAACTATGTTTTGGTTTCGTAAATAACATATCAAAATATGCTTTGGATGTGATAAATAACATATTAAACTATGTTTTGGTTTCGTAAATAACAAATCAAAATATGCTTTGGATGATTAACAAATATATGTTGGTTTTGTACTATATCGCATATGGGAGCATATCAAACTATACTTTTGGGAGTATAACTAAATATACAAAAATAATGTGATTTAAGAATTCATTCAGACCTAGTGAATCAAAATACACCTTTGAGACTATAGGGATACCACAAAGGCAATCCCTATTTGGATGGAGAAACAAATTGGTTTCAGACATTCCATGACAACAGGAATGGGGTGTCAAATCCTATAGCGCTATATCATACTAACAACCGGTCTGGTGAACATAAAATAAGTACAATTCAACATTTTATTTTATGTTCTTTGAGAAATCAATGTTTAAACCATAGATAGTCATTTAGTTTGTCAATTGATAAGTAATAACATGTATAATCAATTATACTTTGAAAACATGAAAATAACATATAGGTACACATGCTTCACCCCAAAACAGTTGAAAACAGTAAATGAGGGGTCTTTGTACTCACTTGAGATTGCTCAGAAGTCCTAAGATAACCACCAAGCAATGCTAGAGATCACGGAATCAAACGGCACCTAATATAGGTAACTATGTTAATAAACCGGACCTAGATCGGAGGATCGGACAGGATGATGTCTTGTAAACCAAATGAGTGTTGGAACTCATGCGATATGGTTTAACAAAGCCTACATTCTAAATCGGAGCCTAAATTAAGTGCTTATGACCCATTACGACCCGTTTAGGTAGCTTATGCTACTTTAACGCGTCGTTCGCGTGAAACGCGTTCAGACCGCCTAACTAGTCCTATGACAAGTAGAATATGCCTTAACATGCCTAATATTGTCGCCAAATCAGTTTAGATGTCAAAAGTTATGTCACATATGTTTATAATGAATTTTGGCATCAAAGGGGTATTTTGGTAATTTACCTAAGGCATATAAACTACCTATCATACAACTACTTAAACGTCGTGACCATAAGGTATAACCTCGGAAGGTTATTCCCTATACACTATGGTCACCTAAGGTATTTGGTCGGATCCTAATGATCAACCAAATGGGTCGGGTTCGAAGGTATAAGCGATTTATTAGATCGCTTACCCTTACGACCCTAGACAACGTGGTAATCAGTAGGCATTGTCACAAGGGACTATAACCATCGTGATTACAATCACGTTGCGAAGTTCAAACGAACTTCGCATTGACCATAAACTGGTCAACGCAGAAAGTCAAACAAAGTTTGACTTTCGGACTCGAAAAGCAATAAAAGAACGAAGGAGCACTTACAAAAGGTCGAAGAATGGAAGGTTTGAATCCGAATACTCTCAGGTATGAAGTGTTAAACACAACAACTTAGAGAGCAAACTCAGATTTCAAAGGTGTGAGTTGAGAGTGAAGTGGGTGTTGGGTATTTATAGGAAATGGACCACCGGTAGGATCGTTTCTTGAATATCGTGCCTTGATCTCACCCGTACACTTGTCGGAAAGTTATGGTAGCTCATTTTGCCCCCACCACAAGAGTTTGACATGTGGCATTGGCCTTTGGGGTGTTTGAAAGGCTGTTAACAGGCTGTTAATACATTGAATCTGGTCTGGGAGCCTGACGTGGGCCGCGTAAGGATACACCAGGACTTTACGCGGGCCGCCTGGCCTGTCTGATCAGAAGAAACTTTGCTGAATTGACAGTTTCGGTCCCTGTTGGTGTTTAAGGCCATTTCCGACACTTCTAAGGCCCGTAAAGCCAACTTTAAGGCCCTAAAATGATGCCTAAACATTGTGGATATGAAACATGCTCAAAAATATGTCGGATGTTGGTTCGTTTGGTCGTACGATCGCGATGTTCGCTTAATTACGACGGAATGCGCATAAGCGTGAAAAACGATCCAAATTGCGCGACGAATGGATTTTTCTCAAGACAAACACTAAAATAAAATATTTTAGTGCTTACATAAATTTTTGGATGTCCGGATGTATTCAGAACGTAAGTTATGCGCGAAAGTGCAAACTTGGACACTTTTTGACGCTTTTAGTCCCTGAATGACCCAAAAGTTTATTTTAGCACACCGAACCCCTCAAAGACTATTTCTAAGCTATGTAAGGGATATTTATGGTATGTTTAACTTATGATCCTGTTCCGGAATGTTTGTTACAGTTCAAATTGGCATACTTTCGCAGTTTGTCAAGTTTAGTCCCTGTAAGCGAATTAACTTGTTTTTGCCATACCAAAGCCTTCAAAACTTATTTCTAAGTTATGTAAAGGTTATTTAAGGTATGTTAAGTATATGTTGATGTTCCGGAGTATTCGTTGGATTAAAATGGCTATATTTACGCATCAGAGCGCGTATAACCCTCCAGAAAGCGATTTAAAGCTTAAAATCGAACAAGAGTTGATATGTGCAAATGATACACATATTTATACAAATCCCAAGTATAAAATATATTATTTTATTGGTTTGGTCTTTGTTTGATGGTTGAAGTGACACAGGTGTCACATTCGCCAGTAGCGCACGATGATCCTGGTACAGTTCATGGCAATGGGACCAGTACTCGCTTTAGGGGCTGACAATTTCATTGTACTGGCTGTATTCAGGATCCTACGTATAATGGTAGACGTACCATACATCCGTTCCTAAGGTTTCTAACGTTTTCACGTTAGCTAAGGTTTCGGCATTTTCATGTCGCTCAAGTTTGGATAGTCTCCAGTGAGGGCCATACTGCAGTTTACACAAGTTTATTTGGGCTTGACCCCAGTTTACATTCGTTTATTTGGGCTTGTCCCCAGTTTATTTGGGCTTGTCCCCAGTTTGTTGGGCTTGTCCCCAGTTTATTTGGGCTTGTCCCCAGTTTGTTGGGCTTGTCCCCAGTTTATTTGGGCTTGTCCCCAGTTATTATGGGTTCATTCCCAATTATTTGGCTTTGTCCTAAGTTTGTTTTCTTGCAGGATTTTGGAACTCTAAAGTTATACAAGTTCTGACGATAAGGATCCTTGATCCTAGAAGCTTTACTTTTCATAGTTTGCTTATTCAGCAATAATTTACAAGGATATAGAATCCTAACTTGGATTCTCTGGTATGTTATATTCTAACTTTTTCTAAGCTGCAAGTTGTCTCTTATCCTTTTTGGTTAAGGATCATTGATCCACATTTGTATGAACACTTTAAGTTTTCTGTTAAAAGTTTAACATTATCATCAGATTTCCAATGACTTTCTAGTTGTTTGGCGATGATATCTTTGAAAAAAGAAAGCGTACATGAAAAATGAAGAGGAAAGAAACAACAACAGTTGTAGCTAAAAATGTTTAATGTTATTACCCATTCATTATGTATCAAAATCATCCGGCCTGGATTTCACCAGCAAAACCGTGGACCATCCATCCAGGCCGGACATGGCTATCTAACAGTTAAAGTGTCTATGCAAAAATTAAATTGCAGGAAGGTTAATAGCGAACGGTGTAGAATGATTCATTATCCACAAACAGAAGGATCTTCTTGTCTGTAAAGGCACTTGAGGAGTTATCTCTAACTCTATATTTTGCAATGATGATTATAGCAGGTCTTATCAGTGACGACATGCAGTGTAACGACTAGTTACAACAGCAACGGCTAATCCGCTTCTAACGGAAATATGACAGCTGTGAATCCTTATCACAACTGCCATATTGGGGGCAATTGTTAGGGCATGAATTTTATGCTAAGGATCATCTATCCTGAGACTGGGCATGGATCACGGATCCTTAATGGATGATGCAGATAGTCTGAGGATCCAGAGTCTGAGGATCACGAGTCTGAGGATCACGAGTCTGAGGATCCAGGATCCTTAACAGAACTTATAATTTCTAACAATTGTCACGTTTTTAATATTTATATGCAGATAATGGACGTAGTGGACTCACTCTCAGCTGGAATTTAGGGGAATATTCCATCGAGATGCCCCACATGTGCTATTTTCACAACGGTTATGGAGTAGACATGTTCTTCCTTGAAAATAAGACTTTTTGTTAGCTTATTTAGGGGGTATTGAGCTGATAGAACACAATGAATTTCGTCACAATACCTCTGCAATTCCCTCTCAAACACACACACACACTAGAATTCCTTGTAACAAGCTCAATATCTTCCAAAGTTGTAATCTTTTTATGCAATATAGTTGGTGATCGGTAGTTTCCATCACCCGAGGTTTTTTATGCCGGAGATCTTCTAAAGATCAAGGGCTTTTTCCTCGTATAAATCTCGGTGTTCATCATTGATTTCATATACTTGTCGTTCATACAATTAACCAAGAATCATTCCTCACAAAATCAGATTTGGTTGCATTATCCTTGTGTGATTTTTGACCAAAACAGTCAGGATCTAAAAAATGGGGGAAAAGAGAGTAAGAAGAAGATGGAATTAGCTTTGTGCAGAGGATAGGGAAAGATGTAAACCTAGGTGTAGAGAAGAAACTAAGTGGGTGGACTACAGCTGCAAAATGGGCTGGCAACCCACAAATAGGGAATTTTAATTTTAATTTGATTTTCTAATTTTTAAAAAGTAAGTGGGTGGACTACAGTTGCGAAATGGGCTGGCAGCCCACAATTAGGGAATTTTAATTTTAATTTGATTTTCTAATTTCTAAAAAGTAAATCTTTCAACCCATGATTATTTTAATCGTTACGTTGCAATATTTACTTTCGGACTGTTGATGTTAATATAACTAGTAAGGAACCCCGCGCTTCGTGACGGGTTTCGTCCGTAATAAAAGCGGTTCGTATTCCTTTGGAATTTTAATTTGATTTTCTAATTTCTAAAAAGTAAATCTTTCCACCTGTGATTATTTTAACTGTTACGTTGCAATATTTACTTTTGAACCGTTGATGTTACTATAACTAGTAAGGAACCCTCGCGCTTCGCGACGAGTTCCCTCCATTTAATGAGAAATCAGTCAAGACCATACCTGACTTCACCACTACTCATTAGAGAAAAAGGTTAAAATATATTTTCTTTACAATTACCCTTGTATTTACACACTTGTGTGTGATGAAAACTAAATTAAAGAGTGACAATTTTGTAAATGAGGGTTCTTTAGCTACTCTAGCCAAGAACCTACCCAAATTGTTATTATATATAATTCACATAATAACATTTCTTTTAAAATAATTTTAATAAATAATGTCAAACCATAAGATAAATCAAAATTTACAACATGGCATTTTTTAAATAATAAAAAAAAGGAATTTGAAAAAATTACTTTGATTACACGATTATCAACCAAGCCCCTCCACTAGTCACTACACCACTTTGGTGGGGTGAAGGGCGAAAAAAGTACACATACGTGTCGCTTACGTGGCGCCACATGACATCACTTTTTTCTCGTTCCAAATTCAAATATTGATATTGATGTGCATAAAAATGAAGATATCGGTATAAGTCCAATTTCAAATTCGTTTAAATTGTATGAAGTGTTACTATTTTTGTTTCGTTGTATGAAGTGTATTAAATTAAAAATATTGCCCTTATAATTATTTTTTAATTTCGACGTATCACCAACCCTAACTTGCCAAATGATAAACTCAAAAGTAAAAACTATATTATGGCATTTTCAAACACTTGAACCTAAAATAATAAATAAAGAAATAATTTTATGAAAAAAAGTGGAAGTTGGAAACTAGAAATTCCAAAATTGTTTGATTCGCTCCCAACAATTGATAGCCCAACCAAAATGCGGCCACACTCTACATGTGGCGGTTTCATGCTCAAAATCTTTAATTGAAGGTACAATCTTTCAATTTCATCTTCTTAACTTCCTGCCGAGCTTCATTCTCTGTTATTATTTTCTCCGAACGATTGTATCTATGTTTTCTTCTAGTTGCAATTTTGTAGGTTGTTAAATTAGTGGCTACTTGGTATAATTCCAGATCCCAAACACACTGTTTAAAACCCTAGGCTAGGATGTTGTGTAATTTGTATTTTTTATTACTTTAATTTGGGTTTGCTACAGTTCATATCTTCTTTTTGGTTTTAGAGGCATTGCTTGCTTTAATTTGTTGGTTGTGTTGTGAATGTTGTTTGCAGTTGGTTTTTAGTTGTTTTTGATTTGTACTTATATTTTGTTAGGTAATTGAATAGTAATTAGATTTTTTTTTATAGTTACTAATTTACTTGTAGTTATTATTATGCATGTTTGTGGTTTCACTGACCATAGATTTTGAATGTCTTTGCTGGCTGCTATAATGTAGCTTGTTTGAGTTCTGCACAACGCAAGAGACTTTGTTAATGTTTTCTCTCTTTTTGCAAAAAGACCATTGATCATAGTTTTAAAAAACGGCTGAAGCGTGCGCCTCAGGCCCTCAAGGCGCGCCTCGAGGCGAAACGCCCAAAAAACGATTCGCCTCAGAGGGGATGAGGCGCTAAAAAGGTTGTGCCTCAGGTGCGCCTCAAGGGTTTTTGATACTTGTTTTTGATGTTTTTGAATTTTTGTGTCAATTTCAAGCAATTTATGTCTTTTTTATGAGTGTTTTTGATTGTTTTGATGAATTTGATGATGAATCTAGTTAGTATTATTATTTTATAAGATATTTATTTTTTAATTTCGCCTTGGGCTTACACCTCGGTTCGCCTCGAGGCTTACGCCTCGTGAGGCGAAGGGAAAACGCCTCAAAACTCGTTTCCTTTCTTTTAAACCTTGCCATTGATGCATGAATTCGTGAGTATGCTTATGGAGTTATACACTGAATTATTATGTTATTGGAATTTGGAATGATTTTCTGATTCTTTTTATTGAGGATGCAAACTTTCAATTAGCGGACGCTGAAACTGATTAATGCAAAAAGAAGTTTGAATGAAAAAATCGCTTTTTGGAATATTGAAATATAATCTTGAGTGAATGCATGGATATCATTTGTTGATTTCTAGCTTGATAAGAGTTTGTTTATGCAATCCAGGGACATTTGAGGTTAAACGGTTTCTATCCTCTTATCAATTGGCAATGGGGAAGTCTCCTGGAAAGTGGATCAAGACTGTGCTTTTTGGGAAGAAGTCATCCAAATCTAATTTCTCAAAAGTATGTAAAGAATGTTTTTACCTATCTCTTATATTTGAGCATGCAAACTTTTTTGGGTTATACGTGTTATCACTAGACTAGACACCTGTTAAGTTATAATATACACATTGGCGTAGCTTAGTGGGGGCGGCCGACCCCCCGAACTTTTCGCTCGGTAGTGGAGAGTATGTAGTTTTTGTATCGAAATTTTTGGGTATATACATTTTTTACCCCCCGGTTTTATAGAATTTTTTTGGTATATACGTTTTCGACCCCCCGGTCGGAAATCTCAAGCTTCGCCACGCCACGCCACTGAATATACATATACAAGCTGTTGCATAAACTTGACAGCTTGCTCTTTGGCATGAGCTTGGTGGAGCGCCTTGTGATTTCTTTGCACGCGACTGGTTTGAACATGCAAGTGGATATTTATGTTTCTTTTTACTCACAGTCAGGAATTCTTTGTCTGAAATAAACTGTTGCCTCACTAAGAGTCGGTGGCAACTGGCAATCCTTTTTTGAATGGTAATGTTTTTGAAGCTTGTTTCTAGCGCCATGCTAACAAAGAAGACCCCTCCTTCAATGTCAAATATTTTTTTTTGAACAAGATAAACTACTTTTTCTAGTCATGGACTCATGGCCCAGGGGTAAACATAACATAATAAGCAAACTTGCTGTGAGCCTGTGATTACTAATGTGATTTTCAGGATGCATTTGATGAACATAAAAAAATAAATAAAATATTGTAGCACTTCTATAAAAATTAACGAATATGCATTAACGCTTCTTGATCCTGTATTCTTCTTCAGAATCAAATATGCATTTGAGTATCTGTCATGTTATTTCTCTGATCAATTTTTTTGTAAGGAGCAATCTGTTTTTACAGGATCAATGACCTAATAAATAATTGGTTCCTGACGTTTGATTATTCTTGTAGGATTCCACATTAATCAAAAAGACCTCCGTGACTGTCAACTCACATTCAGAGGATCTTGGTTCCATAACTATGGCGATATCAAGTCCGGTACGCCATGTCATCAATGCAAGCGGAGAACATACACAATTGGAAAAGAGCTCCAGTGCCAACTTAATGCATGATAATCCAAGAAATACCATAGGGTTTACTGCTGCGAATGATGATGAGTTGATCAGGCTAGAGCAGGCTGCTACAAAGGCGCAGGCTGCCTTCAGGGGATACTTGGTAGGTTTCTTTTTAATTTAAAGAGTAAAATGTCATTTTCGTCCCTGAGCTTTTGCCAGTTTTGTGACTTTCGTCCAAAGGTTTGTTTTTCAACATCTGGATCCAAAAGGTTTAAAATCTTTCCATTTTCATCCAACTCGTTAACTCCATTCATTTTCCTCCGTTAAGTCAGGATTTCTGTCTTTTTAGACATTTTTTCATTAAGAGTCAACAGAGGTGGATCTCTATTTCTTATAGTGTTTTTTAGTTTAATAAAAAAATGTCTAAAAATACGGAAATACCCCTGACTTAACAGAGAAAAATGGATGGAGTTAACGAGTCAGATGAAAATGGCAAGATTTCAAACCTTTTGGATCTAGATGCGGAAAAACAAACCTTTGGACGAAAGTCGCAAAACTGGCCAACCTCAAGGAGAAAAATGACATTTTACTCTTATTTAAAAGATAAAGAACATCCTTCTTCATGTTACTTTATGATGTGCTTCTGCTTGCTATTTTTTTTTTTGTGAATGATTGAAACCGTTCTAAGCAAAATATCATTATGTGTTATGTAACAAATAAGTGTGATACCTTTACCAATATGAATTACTTTGTGAAGGCTCGTCGTGCATTTTGGGCCCTCAAAGGCATCATAAGGCTTCAAGCCGTAGCTCGTGGTCACCTGGTGAGGAGACAGGCTGTTGCTACTTTGACCTGTATGCGTGCAATTGTCGAGTTTCAGGCACTTGTTCGTGGTCAAAGGGTCAGACGTTTCGGTAACGGTCCTCAAGCTCTTTAAAAGAGAGCTCATGGAGACCCTTTGGTAACTCTTTTTTTAGTATTTCATGATAGTATGCAAGCTTTTTTTCACTCATTTCAAGAGTTGATATTCTATATTTGTCTTCTTGTTTGTATGTTTTGATAGCACAAGGAACGGGCTAACTTGCTTCAAATATCTCTCAAATCAGAGAAACTATCAAATAATGCATTTGGCGTTAAGGTACCCTAAATCTTCACCAGACCTTAAAGTTATATCATCGATATAGATATAGATATTATGTTATATTAAAAGTCGACACATTTGCCTTAATGCTTATTTCAGCTTGTCACGTCATCAAAAACTACTACACCCTTAAACATCCATTACGATCCGGATGACCCCAATTCAGTTAACAACTGGCTTGAGCGTTGGTCGTCTTCTAACTTCTGGGACCCACTTCCCCAACCCAAAAAAACCATTAATATAAAACCAAAAAGAAAACAAACAAAATCACAATCACAAGAAACTACTACAAGGACAAAGAGAAGTATCCGTAAAGTTCCTGCACCAAGTCTCGATAATAACAATAATTCGTCCAATAATGAAAATGAAACCAACGGGAAGGTTGAAAATGCGGAGTCAAATGATAAAGAAAATCAGAAAACGAGGAGGCGAAAGTCTTTACCAGCAAAACAAGAATGCTCTGAAAATGTAATACAGAATACACCGACGGTGCCAAGCTACATGGCGGCAACTGAGTCGGCAAAGGCCAAGCTTAGGGCACAGGCGGCTGCGAAGGCGGCAGAAGATGGAGTTGAAAATGGTTTTGTCAGGCGGCATTCTCTCCCTGATACGACTGGTAAACTCGGCTTACAGTCTCCTCGTGTTCAGAAACTTTTACATGCCAATGGTAAAGGAGTTGGTAAAACTATGAAACCGCAAATTTCCCTCGGAGATGGTAAGCATATTTGTTTCACTAAATTTCGTTCGTTGGTTATATCATATCTTTAACGGGTCAATTAGTTCAAACTGCAAGAAAACGCAATGTTCTTTTCACTTTTTACCAATATACTATCTCAAGCGCGCGTGTGTGTGTGCAAATTGTCATCTAATGCAGCAAACCAACTATTTCTTGCCAAAGTATGCAATTTATTGCATTATATGGTTACAAATTGTGAGGACTTTGGTAAGAAATGGTGTGTATTTTATAGTAAAAATAATAGTGTTGCATATAGCAGTTGAAATTGAAAATACGTTGCATCTTTTAGCATTTTGCCCAATGTAAAACATTAGCTAAAATTGTAGTAAGTCAATTGGGTCGAAAGTGTATTCATGTTTACAACCTCTTTGATACTTTTTCATATCAAAATAAGTTTAGATATTTCTATAATAGTATAGTCTGTGTAATCATATTTAATATAATAGATGTTTATAATATTTTTAAATGAAGGACCCAAAATTGTTGTGCCTGCCGTATTAAAAAAATTACTAGTTTGGATCCAAATCTTTTTCAGCTTTGCATGATGATCACTGATTGCGTTGCTTGATGATATTTGTTTCAGAAAAGGTGGTCTCGGCAGGGTGGAAGAGGTGAGTGTTGTCGTTGAAACCTGTGTTGTGGTACATTGATAGTTATGACCGGTTGTTGTAGGCGGTATTTTTATTGTTTTCATTTTGAGTGTTGTTATAATGTACAGAGGCAGGCAGGCACAATTTGTTTTGTAGTAATTTTAAAGAGTGTTGATGTGTTTTTGCATTTGGTTTGAGCATCTTGGGCATTTGATTTTGTTTACTTGATTGTGATACTGTATTTTATCCTTTTCATTTTGGACTCATTATGTGATGTACTTATTTGTATTTTGTTACTCTATTTTTGTAGTATTTGTAAAGCAATAATTATTTATTAATCCACAAAAAAACAATTTTAACTAACCAGTTTGAAATAAAATAAGGAATCTCAAGTTCTATCAAAGACTTTTCTGTTAGGAGATATAGAGAAAAACATATCATGCTACTGATTATATTGAAGTCATTCTCATGAGTATGGTCACCATGGTGGTTAAATTGTTATCTTGATCTTAAGATATCAAATTGTTCAAGAAATATTTTTTAAGCACTAAGTTATCAAATATTGATAATAATATGTTACAAAAATTACCATATTAATTAAAATAATAATATAAAAAATTAATTGCTCCTATGACATTTACTTAGATAAATCGATATATCGTTGAAGAATATTCATTCATATTTATATAATATCAAATTGCAACATAAACATGCATTATGAGTTGTACAATGTGCAGATTTGGAGTTCTTTTGTTTTATTGGGCTAGGTGTGAGGTGGGTACCTATTGCGTTCGTTGCAATGCGCGGGTCCTAGATCGAGTTAGTTATTGTTTTCAACGTTTAACGTTTATGGCTAATCTCTTCGAATTAACACGTCGCGACGGGCGTGCGTGGTTCAACGATTTTACATCTGTTTTTTGTTCGGTGATATTTTTTTACTTTTTTTATTTTATTTTTACGAGTTCTTCTAATGTTGGTGGTCGTTGTCAGTGGTGTAGCATTAGTGCTGCTTGTCACGATTTTTAGAACGTATTTAACCTATTAAGTTATTACTAATAATTTGTTTCGAGTTTACCACTATACCCCTTTGGTTGACATTATGATATTTTATGATTTTTTACACTTTGTAGGAAAAATGAATTTGTAACCAACTCCCACCCTATATTATATATATATTACGATGAACCTGTCAAACAGGAAAAAATAGACGTAGGTTCATCGTGACGCGCGAGTCCTAGATGAACTTAGTTATTTTATTCTATGTTTTACATTTCGTTTTAATCTCTTCGCATTAACACGCCGCAACTTCAATGTCGTTTGTCACTGGCAGTAGTGTGACATTAGTGTTCTCCCCCGCCGCAACGCGGAGGTGCTTAGTACTAGTTAAAATTCATTTGTATTTTATAGTTGAGGTATATATAAAGAGAACCTATTAAAAATATCTTTCTTTTCTCACTTTTAACTAAAAATATAACAAAATACGTGTCATATTAAATTATTTAGCTCAAATCTTGCGTTATATCAAGCAACTTTGAGGCAGTGGTGGATTTAAAAGAAAAAATCAGGGTATCTTAAAAAACATTTACCAGAATCGTTCCTGAGAATTTAAAGAGTCTTGTGCGGCTAGTAAAAATGGGTCTTTAGAGTTTTCTCTTAGCTAAGGTCATCCCTAAGAATTTGAGGGCCCAACCCTTAAGGCCTTTGTGCGGCTATTGTTTGTATATGTGTGTGTCTATATAATATTACTAGGTTACGAACTCCTGTATTACATGGTGTCACGGCCCCAGCCCCGGTTTGACCCGGTCAGGAGCCGCGGGACAGGAACCCGTGGTATCGAGATGCGACAGCGGAAGATTTTCAACAAGATCTTTTAAAAACTCAAATACCCAATTATTTTATTCCATAATTTGGAGATAAACCCCGTAATTTACAATAGAGGAATTTAACTAGGAAATTCCCTGATTTATTAAAACATGTTTATTCATTTTTAACTAAGCCACATCTTCAAGCTTGTTAGTGCTCCGTAGCACGTGTCCTTGATTTACAGCAGGTCGCCTGAAACATGTTTTAAAAATATTTTATCAGCGGGGAAATGCTGGCGAGTCACTCATTTTGCATAAAATGACACATAGTTATAAATTACAGCATAAGAGCGATTACAATGACTTCTATCTTATTTTTATATGGCGCCGTGTCACAATGGTGACGATGGTCATACCACTATTGGGTCCCACCCCAAGTAGTGATGATTATCCTGGTTAGTCAATGAACTTAACCGGGAGAAAATTAGTAATGTGCACAATACCCCACTAGCCAGTGATTCAAGATATCCACGACTTACTCCCTATAATTATAACATTTAAAAATGGAGTATTGTAAAATGCTTTTGATAAAAAAGAGAATTACTCACATTGCAGATTTATATGAGCAGAGCTTAGCCTACTGATTAGCCTTTTGACCTAAATTTAATAACATGCACACGAACTAGGTTAGTAACTAATACAACATTTACGATAACTCACGAGATTAAACCCTCACAACGAATAACAAAGTGCGATACTTAAACATCCATCAAATTCACGACGAATGACAAAGCATAAACCCTAATGTGGGCAGCACTTAAACATCCATTGGATAGTTTTAATCGATCGGACATTGAATCGTAGCAGCGATTGAGTTAATACCCGGTATCGGAGTAGCGCCTCGCTAATTTTAATTGTAATTTCGTCTTTTGGACAGTAAGAACTCGTTTTTGTGATTGAATTTCGACACCAGAGAACATGCCATGCAACGAGCTATTTATAGCTGAAATTTAAGGTTCACGCGGCCCGCGTAAGCCTTCATCTAAACCTTACGCGGCCCGCGAGGCCGCCTAGTCTATGCGTAGGTCGGATTGGTCACGAGTAGGCTTGCCATCTGGTCACCACGTGGATCCAGAACACTTATCCGGTCAACCTATGTTTGACGCGGCCCGCGTAAGACCATGCATGTCTTTTACGCGGCCCGCCTGGGAACCAGAATTCTGTTTTTTCTTGATTTTTAATATGATTTAGGGTTTCCGGGGTTCGGGTTTTTACTTACGGGTATTTTTAGGACAATTTTGAGAGTCCTTACATCCTCCCCACCTTATTTAAAATCTCGTCCTCGAGATTCATTGGAATAAGTGAGGATACTTTTGCTTCATCTCCGATTCCAGTTCCCATGTGTATTCGGACCCTCTCTTCGAATCCCACTTAACTTTAACTAGCACCAATCTTTTGTGTTTGAGGAATTTGATCTTTTGATCTTCGATTTGAAGAGGTTTCTCAAAAAATTTTAACTTTTCGTTTACCTCTATATCTTGGAGAGGTACTACCAAAGATTCGTCTGATAGGCATTTCTTGAGGTTGGATACATGGAATACATCATGTACTCCCGCCAATTCTTCTGGTAGTTGTAAGCGATAAGCAACTGGTCCTATACGTTGGATCACTGGGAATGACCCTACGTATCTTGGACTTAGCTTTCCTTTCTTACCAAATCGAACTACTCCTTTCCAAGGTGAAACTTTCAATAGTACTTTGTCTCCAACTTGAAACTCTAGTGGCTTGCGTCGATTATCATCATAACTTTTCTGGCGATCTCGAGCCGTCTTCAGTCTTTCCTTGATTTGTGTAATCTTGTCGGTAGTTTCTTGCACAATCTCCGGACCTGATAATTGACTCTCTCCTATTTCTGCCCAATAAACTGGAGTTCTGCACTTTCGTCCGTACAGTGCTTCAAATGGGGCAGCTTCAATGCTTGAATGATAACTATTGTTATAGGAGAATTCGATTAAGGGTAAATGGTTGTCCCAATTTCCCCCAAAATCTATCACACATGCTCTAAGCATGTCTTCCAAAGTTTGGATCGTCCTTTCACTTTGTCCGTCTGTTTGAGGATGATATGCCGTGCTTAAATTTAGTCGAGTTCCCATTGCTTCTTGGAAACTTTTCCAGAAATGGGAAGTGAAACGACTATCCCTATCCGATACAATGGAGAGTGGAACTCCATGTAAGGATACTACTTCATCTACATACAACTTTGCCAACCTTTCCATGCTAAAGGTTTCTTTCATTGGTAGAAAATGAGCTGATTTGGTTAATCGATCCACAATTACCCAAATCGCATCATTACCTTTTCTGGTTTTAGGCAACTTAGTAACAAAATCCATTGTTATGAGTTCCCATTTCCATACAGGCATTTCTAATTGTTGTAGTAGACTTGAAGGTTTCTGGTGTTCTGCCTTAACTTGTGAACAAGTAAGACACTTAGAAACATATCGAGCTATGTCCTTTTTCATTCCTATCCACCAGAAGTTATTTCTTAAATCTTGGTACATTTTATTGTTTCCAGGGTGCATGGTATATCTAGATTTATGGGCTTCTTCTAAAATCTTATTTCTTAATTCTCCCTGCTTAGGTACCCAAATCCTTCTTTTGTGGAATCTCCAAATTCCATCAGCTCCTTGTTCTAATTCTTTTGTTCATCCTTTCATTCCTTCAGCATCACCCTTGATTGCTGTTTCTTGAAAATGCTTTAGTTGTTCCATTAAATCTAATTGTAGATTTAATCTAAGAGCACGAACCCGTCGTTGTTTCTCATGGTACTTACGACTTAAGGCGTCAGCAACTACATTTGCTTTTCCTTCGTGATATTGAATATCACAATCGTAATCACTTAGGATTTCCATCCATATTCTTTGCCTCATGTTTAATTCTTTTTGCCCAAATATATATCTTAAACTCTTATGATCTGTATAGACAGTAAATTTACTTCCGTATAGATAATGTCTCCAAATCTTAAGGGCAAAAATTATGGCTCCTAATTCTAAGTCATGAGTCGTATAGTTTTCTTCGTGCTTTCTCAATTGCCTTGAAGCATACGCAATTACCTTCTTGCGTTGCATTAGCACACATCCTAATCCTAGTTTTGAAGCATCACAGTAAACTTCAAAATCTTCAGTTCCTTCTGGCAAGGCTAGGATTGGGGCATTTGTTAACTTTTGTTTTAAAATCTTAAAAGCTTCTTCTTGTCTAGGTCCCCATTCAAACTTAATGGCTTTACAGGTTAGCTTAGTTAATGGTACATCTATCTTGGAAAAATCCTTAATAAATCGTCTATAATATCCAGCTAAACCTATAAAACTTCTAATTTCCATTGCTGATTGCGGAACCTTCCATTTGGTGATTGCTTCTATCTTAGCAGGATCTACATGAATACCTTCGTGATTCACCATGTGTCCTAAGAATTGCACTTCTTGCAGCCAAAATTCACACTTCGAGAATTTGGCATAAAGCTTTTCTTTTGTTAACAAAGTTAAAAGTATATGCAAGTGCTCACAATGCTCGTCCTGACTTTTGGAATAAATAAGTATATCGTCGATAAAGACAATTACAAATTTATCCAAATACGGTTTACAAATTTAAGGTACCCTAAATCTTCATCTGGATCGTAATGGATGTTATATTAAATGTTGACACATTTGCCTTAATGCTTATTTCAGCTTGTCACGTCATCAAAAACTACTACACCCTTAAACATCCATTACGATCCAGATGACCCCAATTCAGTTAACAACTGGCTTGAGCGTTGGTCATCTTCTAACTTCTGGGACCCACTTCCCCAACCCAAAAAAACCATTAATACAACACCAAAAAGAAAACAAACAAAATCACAATCACAAGAAAATACTACAAGGACAAAGAGAAGTATCCGTAAAGTTCCTGCACCAAGTCTCGATAATAACAATAATTCGTCCAATAATGAAAATGAAACCAACGGGAAGGTTGAGAATGCGGAGTCAAATGATAAAGAAAATCAGAAAACGTGGAGGCGAAAGTCTTTACCAGCAAAACAAGAATGTTCTGAAAATGTAATACAGAATACACCGACAGTGCCAAGCTACATGGCGGCAACTGAGTCGGCAAAGGCCAAGCTTAGGGCACAGGCGGCTGCGAAGGCGGCAGAAGATGGAGTTGAAAATGGTTTTGTCAGGCGGCATTCTCTCCCTGATACGACTGGTAAACTCGGCTTACAGTCTCCTCGTGTTCAGAAACTTTTACATGCCAATGGTAAAGCAGTTAGTAAAACTAAGAAACCGCAAATTTCCCCCGGAGACGGTAAGCATATTTGTTTCACTAAATTTCATTCGTCGGTTATATCAAATCTTTAACGGGTCAATTAGTTCAAACTGCAAGAAAACACAATGTTCTTTTCACTTTTTACCAATATATGCAACATAAACTATCTCAAGCGCGTGTGTGTGTGTGCAAATTATCATCTAATGCAGCAAACCAACTATTTCTTGCCAAAGTATGCAATTTATTGCATTATATGGTTACAAATTGTGAGGACTAGTAAAAATAACAGTGTTGCATATAGCAGTTGAAATTGAAAATACGTTACATCTTTTAGCATTTTGCCCAATGTAAAACATTAGCTAAAATTGCAGTAAGTCAATCGGGTCGAAAGTGTATTCATGTTTACAACCTCTTTGATACTTTTTCATATCAAAATAAGTTTAGATATTTCTATAATAGTATAGTCTGTGTAATCATATTTAATATAATAGATGTTTATAATATTTTTAAATGAAGGACCCAAAATTGTTGTGCCTGCCGTATTAAAAAATTTACTAGTTTGGATCCAAATCTTTTTCAGCTTTGCATGATGATCACTGATTGCGTTGCTTGATGATATTTGTTTCAGAAAAGGTGGTCTTGGCAGGGTGGAAGAGGTGAGTGGAGCAACCATGAGTTTTATGTGATACGGTTTTGGTAAGGTGGTGGTTGTCGTTGAAACCTGTGTTGTGGTACATTGATAGTTATGACCGGTTGTTGTAGGCGGTATTTTTATTGTTTTCATTTTGAGTGTTGTTATAATGTACAGAGGCAGGCAGGCAGGCACAATTTGTTTTGTAGTAATTTTAAAGAGTGTTGATGTGTTTTTGCATTTGGTTTGAGCATCTTGGGCATTTGATTTTGTTTACTTGATTGTGATACTGTATTTTATCCTTTTCATTTTGGACTCATTATGTGATGTACTTATTTGTATTTTGTTACTCTTTTTTTGTAGTATTTGTAAAGCAATAATTATTTATTAATCCACAAAAAAACAATTTTAACTAATCAGTTTGAAATAAAATAAGGAATCTCAAGTTCTATCAAAGACTTTTCTGTTAGGAGATATAGAGAAAAACATATCATGCTACTGATTATATTGAAGTCATTCTCATGAGTATGGTCACCATGGTGGTTAAAATTGTTATCTTGATCTTAAGATATCAAATTGTTTAAGAAATATTTTTAAGCACTAAGTTATCAAACTTTGATAATAATATGTTAGAAAAATTACCATATTAATTAAAAGAGTAAACTGCAATTTTACCCCCTAAAGTTAGGGGTCATTGGCATGTCTACCCCATTAGGAAATAATTGCAATTTTACACCCCACTGTTCACTGTTATGTCGCAACCTTACCCCCTGTTAACAGTCAATGGTAGTTTGACCTTATAGGTGAGGGTATTTTGGTAATCTTACCCAATTATTATTATTATTATTATTATTATTATTATTATTATTATTATTATTATTATTATTAGAGTAAATTTCAAAGTTCGTCCTTTATGTATGTCTAAAATATCAAAGTATGTCCTTTGTCTTTAATAACCTCAGAAAACATACTTAATGTTTGAAAAACCAATCAGGTTATGTCCTTTACCCTAAACCTAGTTTGTTTTCCCAGTTAATTCAGGTCATGTGAGAAGCACATGAGGGTATATTGGTCATTTTACCCTAAATACTAAAAAAATTATAAAAAATTCAGATCTCTCTCTCTCTCTCTCTGAACGCAGATCTCTCTCTCTCTCTGAACGCAACCTCCGGCAATCTCTAGCCATCATCACCCATAACCACCCGCCGGACATAAATCCAAGCAACAACAATACAAACCTCAACCAGTTTTAAATCGACCTCTTACCTTTCTCTTTCCAAAATCAAATGCAATTACAAATCTCAGGCTTCAATTATAGATCTCAAACATCAATTACAGGTCTAGGGCTTCATCATAAGTTTCGAAAATTTCAAGTCTTCACTTACAGATCTAGATCTCAGGCTGGTCACAGCGGTTAGGGTTTCAATCACTGAACAGATCTCCGAAAATTTCACTGAACAAATCGTATGCTGGTCACAGTGGTTAGGGTTTCCGAGTTCTGGTTGCGTGCTGATATGAATCGGAAGCGTGCTGGTCGCGCGGTGGTGGGGGAAGTGGTGGTGGTTAGAAGGAGTGTGTGTGCGGCTGCCGGCGAACGAGCGGCAACCGGTGCACGCCGGAATTCATTCCGGTCACCGGAATTATTGAGAGAGAGAGAGAGAGAGAGAGTGGCAGGTGATGTGGTGTGCTTGAGGGTGTCGGCTGCTTATGTCTTTGATTAGGGTTCTCAAATGTTGAATGGATAGATGGAGAGATATTGTGTTTGTATGTATTAGTGTATAATCAGAGAGAAAGAGATGAAGGAGGGTGTCTGGTTCTGTGTTTGAAATCGAAGAAGAAGGAGAGCAGGGGGTATTGTAGGGTTTACAACATAAAAGGAGTATTTAGAGTAAATGACATTAATGCCCTCATGTGCTTCTCACATGACCTGACTTAACTGGGAAAACAAACTAGGTTTAGGGTAAAGGACATAACCTGATTGGTTTTTCAAACATTAAGTATGTTTTCTGAGGTTATTAAAGACAAAGGACATACTTTGATATTTTAGACATACATAAAGGACGAACTTTGAAATTTACTCTTATTATTATTATTATTATTATTATTATTATTATACCTTTCTCTCTCTCTCTCTCTCTCTCTCTCTCTCTCTCTCACACGAATACTCACCTGGGTCTCTCTCACCACATCCAACCTCCCACCATCATCTCACCTGCTGCAAGAATCTGCAAGAATGAACCGCCACCATCAGCCACCACCACCCTCACCAGCCACCCCCACCACAATCCACAACAATCGAAACAATTTCTTGACAATTTCCCCAACTCTCCACCAAAATCCCCAATTTAACCAATCAATCAGTTTCAAACCCTAAATTGAAACCCTAGGCACAAATTTCAACTCAATCACACAAAGATTGAAACCCCTCTGCGATTGAACCAGTCCATCCCCCGTCTCCGCCACTTCTCCTCACCACCACCGTCTCCGCCGCCACTTCTCCTCACCACCACCATCTCCGCCACTTCATCAGTTGATTCTGGGTTGAATATGCACATGAACTTGGCATGTCTGGGTTTATGTATATGGGTTTGTTTTGTATGAAGATGTTTTTGAATCTGTTATGTTCATGTGCATATGGGTTATTATGAAGATGTTTTTTGAATCTGGGTTTGTTTTGTTTTTATGAAACATCATCATCAGTTGAATCTGGGCTATTATGAAGATGTTTTTTGAATCTGGGTTTGTTTTGTATGAATCTGTTATGTTCATGTGCAGATGTTTGGGTTATTAAGTCGGTTTGGGTTTATGAATCTGGGTTTTTTGAAGATTGATTATGAACAAGTCAAAGGGGATTTGTTTTGTATGAAGATTGATTATGAATCTGTGTTCATGTTCATGTGCAGATGTTTGGGTTATTAGATCTAGGTTTGTTTTGTATGAAGATGTTTGGGTTATTAGATCTGGGTTTGTTTTGTATGGGGATGTTTTGAATATGAAGAATGAACAATGGTGGGATGATGGTGGCGGTGGTCAGAAGAGGAGAATGAGGTGGTGGTGGTGATGAACTGATGATGATGATGATGATGATGAACCTGATGATGATGATGAACTTGTTTCGTTGATTTTGTGATTTGTGTTGTGGATCTGGATTTGTTGTTGTTGTTAGGGCACTTAGGGTTTGATGATTTGTGTAAATTTGATGTTGAATGAATTATGAGAGTAATTGTTTGTAGGTGATTTGTGGATCTAGAACACCCAGAATGAATGAACCGATGATGATGATGATGAAGAAGAAGAATGAACTGATGATGATGAACTTGATTCTTGATTTTTTATATAATTTTAATAAGACAGGGGCAAAAACGACTTTTCACACATTATAACAGTCAAAACAAACGTTGACTTAACAGAATCTGTTAACAGGGGGTAAGGTTGCGACATAACAGTGAACAGTGAGGGGTAAAATTACAATTATTTCTTTAGGGGGGTAGACATGCTACTGACCCCTAACCTCAGGGGGTAAAATTGCAGTTTACTCTAATTAAAATAATAATATAAAAAGTTAATTGCTCCTATGACATTTACTTAGATAAATCGATATATCGTTGAAGAATATTCATTCATATTAAATATATAAATTTTAACAAAGTTTATTAGTTAGTAATTTGTAACAAACACAATGATAAAAAGAATTAGTAGTTTGTATGATCTGAAATAATTATAAACCGAGGTGCGTGACTGAGTGGTCCCTTGTTGTGGGGCTGGGCCGCTGGGATAGGCACTGCGACCCATTTACACGTAATGGATTGGATAACATCTATACTATAGGTTTTTTTTTTTAAATTTATTTTTCAAAATTAAATGTGTTAGATAATATATTTTTATATGGATACATACAAACCAATTTTATAACCAATGATCATCCATTTATCTTTTACTAAATCAATAACATTAAAAACTATAGTTATCTTTTTACCAAATTCTTATTAAAAGATATTTAGAACTACCATGAGTCCCTCATCTTGAAGGTTTCTTTTCCTATATATTCCCACCCATCAAACCCCACCAAAAACCAATCTAAAATCATAAACCCATCACCATTATTAATCTCCCACTATGATGAACAAAACTTCAACGGTTTTCTACTGTTTCATCCTCACCATCGTTGTCACTTTTGTGTGCTTATGGGGAGGAGGAGCCAGTGCATCTAAACATGAAGATATAGGGATCTATGAGCTCAACAATGGCCACTTCTCCCTCAAATGCACCAATTGGGGTGCTGCCATTATCTCTGTTTTTCTTCCTGACAAGAATGGTACACACACTGAACCCACTTTTTTCTGTGTGTTTTCTACTTTTGTTTGAAACCCAAAATCTTTTTGGTGATTTGGATCATGGGTAATTAATAGTTATGTTTGTTGTTGATCCTAACACATTAAATTACTCACCTTTAACTGTGTGTGTTTTTTCTTTATTTTTCTACTTTTTTTAAGTATTTTTGTGTGGATTTGTCTTCTTTGAATCTTGTTTGTGTTCTTGAATTTCCCAGAAATCTTTTCGGTGATTCCTATGTAGTTTGAGAATATTAAGGATCATAATATGTTCATCCTAGAAGAACTATGTAGTTTGAGAATATTAAGGATCATAATAATATGTTCATCCTAGAAGAATGATACATAATACATACACAAGACACCAAACTCATCTTTCTGTGTGTTTATTTTATTATTCCTTTTTTTTCCTTTTTTGAATATTTCTTTTTTGGGCCTTTCATCTTTTAGGCAATTATATATTTTTGTTGAGAAAATTAACACAATCTGTTCTTCTTTTACACAAAAATAACACACATTAAATCCATCTTTCTCTGTGTTTTTTTTCTTGTTTTTTCATCCTTTCAATCTTTATTTTTGGGTCTTACCAAATTTTCCCAGAATCTTTAAATGGTTTTTATGGACTTCGAGAAAGTTAGCAACAATTTGTTCTTGTTGACAAGAATGGCATAACACACACACACACTAAATTCCTCTTACTCTGTTTTTCCATTTTCTAATTCATTTATAATATAATTAATTTCCCATAATTTTTTTTTTTTTGTAATTATTTATGTGTATTGAGGAAATTAACCAATTTTGCGTTTTGCAGGAGAATTTTCAGATGTGGTTCTTGGATATGATTCAGTCAAGACATACAAGGTGAGGTTTTGCATTCTTTTTATCTTTAAATAAATAAATAATATAATTCGAATATTTATATATTTAAGATAAGACTATATAATGATCATTAAATCACGAGGAGCTTTAGCCAATTAAATAGCAATGGGGCATGGCTTATGATCGTGAGTGTGTACAAGGGTACAACATATAAATGAGATCTTGACTCTTGACTAAAAAGTTTTATCATGTTGGAAATATATAAGATAATAATGTAGTATTTTTTTAAAGAAAATTCTAAATTTTTAATTCAGCTATAATATTTGACAAATGATAATAACGTATATAATGTATGAAGTTTGTCAAATGTATATAAAAACTTATAAGAGACTACTAAACATCACTTTAAATAAATTATAAACAAAACTTATAGTCCAAGAGATTGATGTTTTATTGGTTAAAAAAGTATTTGTTTATTAAAACGTATATAATCATCAATGTTAATATTTTAGTAAATATAGTAGTTTATTTATAAAAAAAATATATGATGCCAAGAAACAAGTTGTAGCATGTGTCTTTGGAAGTGACTCCAAAAGTACAACGTATCTTGGACAAAGGTTTTCTTTTGAATATTATGCAGCTTAGCTGTAAAATATTCCTTCTATCATACTCATATATTTCATATTTCCACAATATAACTATTATTATATTCTAAACAAATTAAATTATTAAGTTCATGAAAAATTCCAAATAAAAATTATCTAAAATAAACATTCCATTAATTATCTACATGCTGTATTATGTATAACTAATACGATGTATTCTCAAATCTTGTATGTTGTTGTAGAATGACTCGACTTACTTTGGAAGCGTTGTCGGGCGGGTTGCTAACCGCATAGGTGGAGCTCAGTTCACCTTAAACGGAACTCGGTATAAGTTAGATGCTAACGAGCATCAAAACATACTTCATGGTACGTACGTACTATATATGAGAGTTTAATTTGCAGTGAATCTAATATAACATATTACTATTTTTTGAACGGTAAGAATCTTTAACAGTTGAGAGAGAAATCTCACACCCTCCCAAACAGAGGGCCCTAACCCCACTCTGGCCCAACTCAAACCCTACTTTCTAGACATTTATTAAACCTTGCAAACTAATTTAAACAAACCAATAACTCTTAAACATTCAAACTGATAATTTAAAACTAATTAAATCAAACTTTTCACTTTGACCATCTAACTTTCTTTCAATTGTGTTTTAGGATTAAATCCCAACATTACTATATTACTATGCATGCATTCATGATGATTTAAATTATCATGCTTCAATATCAGGTGGGCATCGAGGGTTTAGCGACGTTGTTTGGAAGGTCGTAAAGCACAAAAAGGACGGTGATTCTCCTCGTATTACGTTCTCATACAATAGTTACGACGGAGAAGCAGGTGAATCTTGGTTTCATGAGTTAACTTTATAATGTTGTTATGGAAATTTTATGAAAGTATGTTGTTTAAGAATGAGACTACTCTTAGTTTTTTTTTTTTTTAAACTTGTTATACTTCTAGGCAGTACATACCTTGTAAACTCTTGCTTTGGTAGCAAGTGAACTCTATAACGAACTTGCCAAATTCGTTACTGGGGTAGCAAACTGCCTAGAAGTAGAAGTTCTAACAGACACTTAGAAATACCAGTCTTGACTCTTGTTCCTAAACCACCTACTAATACGAAAAAAAATCAGTTATCAAGACTAAGTTTGAATGTAAATAGGGTTTCCTGGAGATCTAGAAGTGATGGTGACCTATGCACTAGTTGGTAAGTACAAACTAAGTGTAAAGATGGTTGCAAAACCAAAAAACAAGGCAACACCGGTTAACCTCGCCCAACACACATATTGGAACCTTGGAGGTCATGATAGTGGCGATATCTTATCCGAAAAGATCCAAATCTTGGGGTCCCATATCACACCAACGGACGACGAACTTATTCCCACGGGAGAGATTGCTTCAGTTAAGGGCACCCCATACGATCTCCTCAAACCAAGTGTCATAAAGAACAAGATCAAAGATCTTCCTGATGGCTACGACATAAACTATGTTCTTGATGGGGAAGAGGGGAAGAAGATGAAGCTTGCCGCCATTGTATGGGATAAGAAGTCGAAAAGATCGATGAAGTTAACCACGGATGCACCCGGAGTACAGTTTTATACCGGGAACTATGTTAAAGATGTGAAGGGAAAAGGTGGATATGTGTATGAAGCTCATGCAGGATTATGTTTGGAGACACAAGGGTTTCCTGATGCAGTTAACCATCCTAACTTCCCTTCACAGATTGTTAATCCTGGTCAAACATATAAGCATCGTATGTTGTTTGCATTTTCTATTGATGATTAGGTATAGAACGATTTGGGTTTAGAATAAAACATGTTCTTTGTTAAGGACTCTCTTGGAAGATTTGTTTTTTGATGTCCTTGGTTTATAATTAATAAAGAGATCGTTCATGTTTTTTTTATATCTTGTCTTGGTGTTTCTCATGTTATATACGAAGTGTTCTTAAAGGAAGTAATTCGTACACAAGCATAGTAAATTCTAGTTTTTGTATTAATCGAAATACATAGTATTAGTAAGAAATTTACCATTCAATTAATGAAAATCAAATACCTTAAATCTATCAATTACAAAAAATGCAATTCAAATCATTAATCTTCATACACCCAAAATCTAACTTGAAAAATCTATCAATTACAAAACTTGCTTTAAATAAATCCTTGAAACTTTAATATCCTAAATTGATGATATTAGTTTTTCTTCTTCTCATATATATGATGACAATTCTTGTCGTTTCCGTTCTCCTTTTTCTGAGGAGATAAATTCTATATATCATTCTCAAATTCAAATGTCAAAAAAAAAAGTCTTGACAAAATGATTATCTCAGTAAAAAAAAAAGTCTTGACAAAATGATTCTCATAGAAGTTTTTTTTAACGGAGCCATGGGACCATCTCTCGAAAATGGCCTAAGCAAGAATCAAACATGCGTCTCCACTAGGAAAAAGAGACCTTTTAACCAGTGGACCAAGAACTATATCATAGAAGTTTATAAATCTATTATCAACATATAATTTCACATTTAGTTAGTGGTACTCTCCCTAAATGATATACATTAAAACAAAGAACACTACTAGCTATACACATTAGCACTTTTTTTTTCTTTCTTTTCAGTCACATTTTTATTCTTACTGACATGGTGTGGGATAAAGCCCTCACGCCACAAAAGCGACAGGTAAGCTGAGAGCTTCATTGTTAAATTGCATGGTGTAAAATAAAGTCCCCTCAATATATAAAAGAAATTTGATTAGTTATGCGAGTAGGCCCCCTCCTTTTCTTCCTCTCACAACGCTAAAGGACAGGGAAGACAACAATGGTGTCCTTTAATAACGCCTAGGAGATGGCGTTTGAATTGCCATTAAGGTGATGTGGCGAGAGGCTTCATCCCATACCAGACAAGACAAGTACAAAAAACCCAAAAATATAAGTAAAATAAAATTACCATACTAACTTTTGTCAGGTGACATTTTATTATTCTTTAAAGAGTGAATTTCAAATTTTGTACTTTATCTTTATAGTAAATTTCAGACGGTGTCATTTATCTTTTAAATTGACGAGTTTTGTACTTTATGTTTTAAAATCTTGCACGTTATGTCCTTTAGCCCTAACCTAGTTAGATTTTTCTGTTAAATCTAGTCATGTGACTTACACATGAGGGCGTATTTGTCTTTTCACAAATATAAGGATTATTGTGCATATATCTAATATCTAGGGGGTATTATGTAAAATAAAAGTTAAATACCTGAACAATTTAAAAAGTTAAGAGTAAACTTCTATTTTGCTCTCTGTGGTTTGGTCACTTTAACGGTTTTGCCCCAAACCTTTAAAAATAGCCAGTTTACTCTCTGATCTATGAAGCCTTTCTCCATTTCACTCCCCGCCTCTAACTCCATCCAAATTATTAGTTAACTGAAAGGGTATTTTGGTAACTTCAAATATAAAACTAAGGGTATTTTAGCAAAATACAAATAAAAGATTATATTATATAATAATAAAATATAACAAACCCATTATCTCTTCATTCTCTTCTACCCTCTCTGCACTCTCTTGAGTCTCTTCTCTCTCAAGTCTCAACTCTACCCGGCCACCATCAGCCCCATCATCACCGTCGGCGACTGCCCACCACCATCAACCACCACCGTGAAATCAGAACAACCACCTATTTTTTCTCTCTATATACCAATCACACTATTCTTCTTGAAATCAATCCCACGCTGCCTTAACATCTCGATCGAATCATTAGCAAAGATATCTTCATTGACATTAAACATGCGAAAATTAAACTGCCAAATGCATGGCTTATCAGTCCCATAAGTGGGTAAATTCCCATCTTCATCAGAAAAAGTAAGACCCAATTGAATCGATTTCAACATATCCTTCAAAGTCACATAATTATAATCATTAATATCCTTAAACTGTGCCAATGGACGACTCACTTTTCAGAACATCAGACATCTTAAAGATTCAATTTTTCTTGATGGATATTTCACCTTTTCGCTAAAACTGAACCAGATCTGCAATAATTCAACAAACCCACAAAAAAAAAATCAATCTTTAACAAAACCCACAAAGGAAAACACAAAAAGATTCAATCTTTATCATCATATTGAACAAATCTTGAAGATCAAGAACAGGGGTGATTAAAAATCTTTAGAAGAATAATAAAAATCTTATCTTTTTGGAACAGGGTGAGATCCGAGGGTGTAATCAAACAGATCTTGAAGCTCTGAATCAAAATCGGTGTGAAATTGTTTGTTTGTTTGTTTGAAGATTTGAGATTTTTAGGGTTTGATTTGGGTCAACGGATTTGAACATAGAGGGGTCTAGATTATAGGGAAGATAGGTGGGGAGTAGAAGCTCCTTAAATAAACTGGAGGATGGTGGTGGACTGGTGATGATGGCAGGTGGCGGCGGTAGGATGGTGGTGGTGTCCGATTAGAAGATGGAGAAAATCAGGGATGGTGATTGTTGGCAGCTGTACTAATAGATAAAGATATATTTGATATTTTATATTTTATATTAACAAATTACTTATATATAATTAAATCATTATTTATTAAATTACTATAATACCCTTATCTTTAACATACATTTTAGACAGAGTTAGGGGCGGGGAGTGAAATGGAGAAAGGCTTCATAGATCAGGGAGTAAACTGGCTATTTTTAAAGATTTGGGGCAAAACCGTTAAAATGACCAAACCACAGAGAGCAAAACGAAAGTTTACTCAAAAGTTAAAAAAGATGACCACACTATCTTCCCCATCTATTTCTCTCTCTCTCCTACCATAACAACCACCATCCATCACCACCTCCACCATCCTCAAGTTTACAAATGAATATAAATGATTAACAGAACAAAACAATATCACCACACTTGTTCAAACCAGCATCATTATCTAATTAACATGACGAAAAAAAGCCTTAATTCCTATTTCACTTTAAATAACCTCAAAACCTAAATGATTATGCATAAACTTGAAACAAAAAGCTGCAATACAGAACAAAAATAATAGAATCTGATTCGCTGTTATAATTCCCGCCACTTTCTCCGGTTATCCATCCTCCAAACCAAAAGATTTAGCAATCACAAATGCCTATTATTAATTTTTAAACAAACAAAACATGATTGATTACTTACTTGTTTCAAATATTAACATCGTTATTGATTTTGCAGCTTGTTTGTGTTATGATACGTTTTACCTAAGAAATGGCCAGACCAGAGAATCGAGGATCGATGATGTGGTATCATCTATAAAATCCTCAAACGAGGCCTTCCGCGGGTGCATCTGTATCCTCTGAAATCAGGTGCAATGTGTGTTTGTTGGGAGAGAAAAAAGGAGTGTAAAGGCTGGTGGGTTACGGCTGGAAAGAGGAAGAGAGAGATGGGTGGATTGGATTGGATTGGGTTGGGTTGGAGGTGGTGGTGGTTGATAGTGGTAGAGGTGGGTTGGGGACGGGTGCAGATGTGTTAGAGAAACAAAAATGGTTTGGTATTTAAGTAATTTACATATTTAGTCTCTTGATAGGTGAAATGACAAAAATGCCCTCACATGCAAGTTACATGACCAGATTTAATAAAAATCTAACTGAGTTAGGTCTAAAGGACATAACGTGTAAGATTTTATAACATTAAGTACAAAACTCATCAATTTTAAAGATAAGGGACATCGCCTGAAATTAGGTATAAAGATAAAGAACAAAATTTGCAATTCACTCTTATTTAGAAGGTTATTGGATTTTATCACTCATAACTACTGGGTATTGGCCGCTGCCACTACCAACTATCATTTTGACTCCCATCACTCCCAACTTAACACTTTGTGTGTTGTGTCACTCAGGTAGAGTGGTTTTTGGCTCCCCATTTGTCTTTTAGGAGCAGATTCATCGTAGTCATTAGTAATTCACAAAGTGTTAGCCTAATATCACTAATAATACAAGTCAAACACTAAGAAATGTTCATATGTGAAGTGACACAACACACAAAATGTTAAATTGGGAGTGGGAAGAGTAAAAATAATAGTTGGGAGTGACAGCAGCCAATACCCAATAGTTAAACTGATAAATTCTAATATCCCTCTTTAAAATAAGTTGAAATTGATATACATGAACAGAAATGGGTGCTGCTGCTCTATCCCTTTCTCCTTCCTCTCTTCTTCCACCATCAAAGGTTCTTCTCTCTCATCATTCATGCTATCGATCACTAGATGATGCATTTAATAATCCTTATTATTACTCTTGTCAGCCAAAAATTAACACTCGCAGATCAATCAATTGGCGGTGTCCGATTGTAACAATGTCGAACAACAATAAGCAGCAGAAGAAGAAAGAGGTGTGGATTTGGACGAACAACAAACAGGTTATGACAGCAGCTGTTGAAAGAGGCTGGAACACTTTCATCTTCTCTGCTATTCATCGCCAGATCGCCACTGATTGGTCTTGTAAGTCTACAATTGATTGATGATGCGTGTAACTTGTTCAATTTTGCAAGTTGTAGTAGGTCAACTTGTTATTATTATTATTATGGATTGTATTGGTGGTGTTGTGTGCTGCAGCCATTGCATTGATAGCTCCACTGTTTGTTGAAGATGCTAAAGTTGTTGATGAGGCAGGTAATTTGGTTGCCACGTTTTCCGAAATATCGTCCCCCCAACAGTTGGAGCAGCTTCAACCGGGTGCGGATAATGTTATTGTTGATCTCTTGGATTGGCAGGTATGAATGAATTATCCCTGTCTGTGGACTTTGATTCTTCTTCTTTTTATTGTCTGAAAGAATGTATGTAGAAATTTATTACACATAGGGGCACTTTCATTTTGAAACCAATAATACGTTGAGAACTGCATAATCCACTTGCACACAGTGCATAGAAGTAATCAAAGTAGTGGCACGAAACTGTCTTATGTATCACATGCACTATGTACAAGTGTATTATCCGGTTCTCACAATACTCAACATATTATTGATTCTGAAATGAACGTGCATCTATATCTATAAATCTTAAATAAACACATGACACTAGCCATACAGCCAATGGGGGATGGATGGCAAGTGTCAATGGCGATCTTTGAGGCCAAAAAAGCGCTATTGGTTGTATTTGATTGATTTGGTCAAATGGCCTATTTTGTTAAATTGTTTAAGTCAAAATGGTCATTCTAGTGATTTAATGTAAACCAACTTACAACTTGTTATATGGTTATTGAGTTTATTCTTTCTAGGTGATTCCTGCAGAGAACATTGTTGCAGCGTTTCATGGCCATCACAAAACAGTCTTTGCAATATCAAAAAGTCTTTCTGAAGCTCAAATTTTCTTGGAGGTAAACCTTAAGACCAAAAGATTGCAATCATATGATATAAATATTATGAGTTTGACTTAGTGAGTTTCATTATTAGCCTTTTGTTGCAGGCACTGGAGAAAGGTTTGGGAGGAGTAGTTTTGAAAACCGAGAATGTTGAAGACGTCCTTGAGCTCAAGGTACGGTTTTTAAAACCATCGAGTTTCTACTTTCTAGTCAATCATGGTGTCTTACTCTTACATAAGTTGAATCATCAGGGTTACTTCGACAGAAGAAATCAAGAAGGTAGTCAACTGGAGTTGACCAAAGCTACTATTACGAGTGTTGAAATGACTGGAATGGGTGATAGAGTTTGTGTTGACCTTTGCAGCCTCATGAAACCTGGTGAAGGTGTTTTGGTACTCTCAGCCGCCCTTCTGTTCTGTTTTTTTATATATATTTTTTTAATTCCCTTTTTTTTAATAAATTCGTGAAATATTTTTTTGTAGGTTGGATCTTTTGCTAGAGGATTGTTTCTTGTTCACTCAGAGTGCTTAGAGTCAAACTACATCGCAAGCAGGCCTTTCCGAGTCAACGCAGTGAGTTTTGTCAGGAGTGATTAATTTACATCATTTTGTTTCATTAGTGACTAATATCTTACCGACATTTACAGGGTCCCGTACATGCCTATGTGGCGATTCCAGGTGGTAAAACTTGCTACCTTTCAGAGCTCAAGACAGGGAAAGAGATCCTCGTAGTTGATCAAAATGGCATACAACGAACAGCAGTAGTTGGACGCGTAAAGATTGAGACCCGGCCATTAGTTATTGTAACTGCTAAGGTTCAAAACAAAATCAAACCGTTTTAGACCAGTTTGGTTTTCTGTTGTATTATATTTCGGTTTTGTGTTTTCACAGGTTGATTCAGATGAGGAATCTTGTTACAGCATTCTTCTGCAGAATGCTGAGACTGTTGGATTCGTACCACCCAACAAAGGTTTGTATTTTTTTTGGGGTCGGTTCGTATTAATCATTATGTAGGTCTGGATGGCTAAACATATTCGATTTGGTGTAGGAAATGAAGCTACGGCGATTCCAGTGACGTCACTCAAAGTTGGTGATCAAGTATTGCTGAAATTACAGGGTGGTGCCAGACATACCGGTATAGAGATTCAGGAGTTCATCATCGAGAAATGAATTGATTGACTTGTATTTTGTATTCTTGATGTATAATCGTCTGGTTGTTTGTGACAGATAATTTTGTTGTAAAACAGTGACGGGTCAAAACGGGTCAGGTAAAAAATGACAAATAATCTTGTGTAGTTATTTTTGTTTTCGGATAAAATAAAAAAAATTATTTTCTTTCGACTCGCATGATCACAAACTCATAAGGGTTAAATGAAGTACATAAAACAGTAAAAAAGAAGTGCAGCCATAAACACTTTAAACATTAAAGATGCAAACAAATCAAAGGTTTCGGCAATACCATAAAACAAAACATCACCAATTCATCAATCAGCAAATTCACATGTTTACAGAATCAAGATATCACTGAAAGCTATTGGACCGGTTTTGGAGACCGGTAAGGTTGATTCAGGTGATACGGCGAGTTTGAAATCGATAAACTCCTCATCTGCTGCCCCTTCAACCCATTTCTACTACTTGAATTACTTCCAGTACGTTCCGACTGGATGGCCTGAAAATATGGGGAAGCGCACGCCATGTCCTTTAGGGTTGGGAGGGGCTTCAATGCTTCGTGAACCTCACTCATGAGTGGTCTAGCCTTTGGGTCACGGCTAAGACAAAGGGTAGCCAGTTGAGCTGCCTTCTGTGCACCTCTTATTGAGAAACGACCTTCCAAACGAGGGTCTATCAATTTGTAGAACCTTCTTCGCTCCCCGAGATACGGTCGTGCCCATTCCACGAGGTTATGCTCGCCATTTGGCCGGTTTTTGTCCATTGATCTCCTCCCGGTTATCATCTCGAGTAACACAACGCCAAAACTGTAGACATCACTCTTTGATGTCAAATGACCTAGAATTCATCACATCATATTAGATACAGAAACAACTAAAATGACAATTCAACCCTCGACTTTTAGTGGCTATTATTAATTAACATACCGGTCATCACATACTCGGGAGCTGCATAACCGTATGTACCCATCACTCGAGTAGACACGTGAGTCTTATCGCCTTCCGGGCCGTCTTTTGCAAGTCCAAAATCAGAAAGTTTCGCATTGTAGTCCTGAAAACAACCAATTACACTTCTCACAATAAGACAATTCCATAATCTGATATTACGGATAATGAGACAAGTTTTAAGAGCCACAAACCGCGTCGAGTAAAATATTTGATGTTTTAAAATCTCTATATATGACGGGTCTTTCGGCTTCCTCGTGAAGGAAGGCAAGACCCTTTGCAGCACCGAGTGCGATTTTCATTCTCATAGCCCAAGGCAAGGGCAGTGACCCTATTAACGACATTAAAACATTAGAACTAATAATATTACTAGAAAACACACTGCACTAAGAACAAACATCTTACATACTTCTGAATAAATGATTTTCAAGGCTTCCACGAGGCATAAACTCGTAAACAAGCAGCCTTTGATCATCCTCGATGCAAAAGCCGATTAGTTTAACCAGATTTGGATGTAGAAGGTCACCAAGAAAGTTAACTTCCGCCTGCCAAAAACCAAACATAAAAAGAGCCTGTTATCTGACACACCCATTTTGCCACCTGCCCACCTCTAGTTCCAAGAAAGATGAAGGATCGAAGGGTACATACAAGCCATTCTTTGTGACCCTGGAGTCCATCATGGTTTAGAGTCTTGACAGCCACGGTTAGACCGGTGCCTGGCTTCACGGGTGCAGTCCCGTTCTCGTTGATCCATCCTTTGAAAACACAACCAAAGCCACCCTCACCGAGTAGACTCTCGGGTCTAAAATTTCTTGTTGCTGATTTAAGCTCAATGAAGTTGAATTTACGAAGCTGAGATGCTATTTTGAGTTCTTCGGTTATATTTGGAGGAGATGTAATGCTTTCTCCATTGCTAGTGGTTGAAGATGAAGCAACCGGAGCAACCGGTTGATCTGTACTCGTATCATTTGTTGATTTACTTTCAGCTGGCTCACATAATAAACACAGAATTAGTAAACTTAATTAGTAAACGTTCGTACATTTAAATGCTTGTTTAGATTATATTAATTTCCAATTTAAGATTGTTGGTTTTTAAGTAGATTTATTACCATTTCTTTTTCAGCGGATGCGCGTCAACCCATGCTTTTTCACCCTAATTATAATACTGCCGAGTGGGTGTTTCGGGTGCATGAGTTAGGCAACAATTTTTAATGAGCTTTACACTTCCACACTATGCAGTTAATGCGGTAAAAAAATGGATATTGGTCAAGGACCGATATTTGAGATATAAGTTATCGCGGTGGGATATCGGTAGTTTTAATATCATGCAGAATTTATATATAGCTATTTAACACTAACAATTCAGTATACTCTCCTACCAATAACATATTAACCTTTTGCAACTGGAAAAACACTAGCAATTGTAGCAAGTAGGAACTGTTTAAGACTTAAAACACTAACATATAACACTAACATTTAACAATTAACACTTAAAACACTAATAGCAGCAATAAGAAGAAAGACGAATGGTAGAATTAAGAAGGTACTGATATCGGGAAAATCGGTGATATATCAGTCAAATATCGGTCAACATCGCCGATAATATCAGTACCGATATTTGACACCGATATTTTACATGGGGACCGATAACCGATATATCACCGATATTATCTGCATAGCTTCCACACGTAAACCTACCACACAGAATTCTAAAGCAGGAATCAATCTTTCCTTTTTGATCATACCACATTTAAAATATAAACTTCCCCTTTACTTTTGTTCCCCAATGAGACAAAATGTCTATCTTTGGGCCCTAAAATGATACTTGTGTTCTAGATTGACCGTCAAACTCTCGCTTTCTCTCATTCAAAGATATTGTTGATAACAAAATCTTGTTTTCTACTTTCTTATGACCTTAAAGAACATACTGAACTCCAAACAAATTGCAAATTGGAAACAAACTGATACAATTAACAGAAGAACTCAACATTAAAAACATAAAATGTACCATATACAAACATATAATTACATACCCACAAAAGATAATATCACATAAACAATATGCAAAATACTATGATCACAATCAACTGTAACTAACAAAGATTCAGTAATGCTAATAGAACATGAGAACCAATTGATCAAACAACTAAATTTGAGTTTTTAAGAGTTACCATATTGAGTGCTGCTGCCACTAATGGAGCTTTCAACTTTAGCCCTTGAAGATATACACCTTCCAAACAATCTAAACTTAATCCAACACCCTGTTTCTTCACCATCATCTTCTTTCTTCTTGCTCCCTTTCACTTTCTCCACATTCAAAACCCTAGTTTCAACAGATTCAGGACCCACCCCCATTATTCTCCCAAACCCTAATTTCAACTCCAAAACCCTAAAAATCACATACCCACATGAGTTCCAACACTTTTACACACAACCCATATAGGGATTTTAAATTCAAGCTTCAAACTTTTTCATGATCTTTAACAAAATGTGTTCTTGAAAATGGGTAAAAGCACCACAGAAGCAAGACCCAGATCAGCAAATGGGTTGAAAATTCGAACCCAGATCAAAAAGATACATGCAGAGACAATGACACCAAGAAATGTGAGTGATTCATGTTAGGAAAAAGTTATCAAGAACCCTAATTTCAAGAAACCAGAGGGGCAAAGAGTTGTGTGAGTCAAAAATGTAGTCCCACACACACACTAATTTCTTGAAAGAGACAGAGCAAAAGGGAAGATGAGTGAGACATATAGATATAGAATATGTGGGTATTTTTCAAGAAAAGAGGGACGACAGGGGCAGTTATCGAGGTGAAGCAAGAAAAAAAAGATGAGAGAGACGAAAAGGGTATTTGGGTCGCTCTGTATAAAGAATATTTGTATATGGAGTTAATGTTTTTCGTATGGTTTTCAAAAATCACTACTTCAGTCCATTAGTTTAAAAATTGTGATTTCAGTTCATATGGTTTTACTTTCGTAACCATTTCAGTCCACCTCGTAACCATTTCAGTCCTTATACTAACAGAATAAATAGATTGAAATGGTTATGAAAGTGAAACCACAGGGACTGGAATGGTTACGAAAGTGAAACCACATAGACTGAAATCACAATTTTTAAACTAATGGACTGAAATAGTGATTTTTGACAAACTACAGGGACGAAAACAGTATTTAACTCTTGTATATGTATGGCGTTTAATTAAGTCAAAATATGTCGAAATTACGTTTTAGGAATGTTCTTAATTTACAAAATTACTTTGTTTTCAGGTATTTTTTTTGGATTTATTTTGAAACCCAAGATTAGGTTAAAAACGAAAGAATTGCATAACACTTGTCTTTTGTTTTATGCGCGATACAAAAGATGATTAGATAGCTATCTACCTCGTTATCCTATCAACGGATAGGATCAAATAGAAAATATAGTTTCGATAGAAAAGATAGAAAGTGATAAGATTATGAGATGTGATAAAATTGAAAAATAAAGGAGAAGAGTATTTTGCTAAAAACTCATCATCTTCAAATCATCTCTTCTTCCACGTACACAAAAACCCATCATTTTCAAAACCACAAACCACCACATCACACCACCCCCACCTACAATCGCCACCATCTTTGCCGAAAACCGGATCTGAAACCACCAACACCATCTCGCCACTTTCACCTCTATCTACATCTTTACGATTTTCATATCTGTAACAATCAAATTTACCTTTTTATTATTTATTTTTCTACATTTCTCGTTGTTTGTTGTTCATCCGGCCCGTCCTCAACGTCTTGGCCAGGACTATCTCGACCGACCACGCAGGTGAGGAAATGGTTGTATGGGGCGGCGCCGCCCCACAACGGCCCAATGACGCCCCCATACTAGGGCTGTAAACGAGCCGAGTCGAGCCGAGCTAGACCCAGCTCGAGCTCGGCTCGAACACGATTCGAGCTGGCTCGGCTCGAGCTCGAATTTCAAATCGAGCTGAGATTTGAGGCTCGAGCTCGGCTCGATTAGATTTCGAGCTAGCTCGGCTCGGCTCGATCTAGCTCGAACTAACAAAGAACCGCAAAATTTATTAGTTAAAAATGAATTTCTTCATAGCCTAAGGGCCATAAATGCCATTTAATTTAACCATATGGCTAAATATGCAAGTATAAATAGGTAATTCACTTTCTCCATTGTCTTTGCCTTCTTTTATAGGGGAGATACTCCCTTAGTTTTTGTTTTTTAAGCGATGTGGGACAAAAAAATGAAGGATGTAAATCTTATCGAGCCAGCTCACGAGCTCACGAGCCGAGCCAGGCCAAGCTCGAGCTCGGCTCGTTTACAAACCGAGTCGAGCCGAGCTGGCTCGTTTACAACCGAGCCAATTTCGAGCCGAGCTTTCTTCGAGCTTTTTTCGAGCGAGTTTCGAGCGAGCAGCGAGCCACGAGTTTTTTGAACACCCCTACCCCATACCGAGTAGCCTAACAAAGTGCATTATCAAACGTAGGCACATCTCCCCAACATTTATGCTCTTTGAAGTTGTTAAAGGCTGTTAGTGGGCAATAATAACAGTAATAGTATTTAGAATGATAATAACACTAATAGTAATCATAACAAGAAGAGAAAAATGTCCGGATAGTCCCTGTGGTTTGCCCATTTTTCACATTTAGTCCCTAACTTTCTAAAATTACAGCTATAGTCCCCAACTTTTGCAATTTCGTTCCCGGATAATCCCTGGCACGGATGTGGGTTAGTTTTTGGTGTTAAGTGGATGTGAAATGACCAAAATACCCCTACTGTTATTTAATACCTAAAAAGTTAAAAAGAAATATGATTAATATTAAATAATTTTATGTGGGACCCACCACACATCCCTCACACTTCATCTTCCCCACTCTAAACCACCCACCACCATCTCCACCTTTCACCACACTACCTTCCATCTGCGGACAAACTCACATTCACTAAAAGATATATAATCATTCACAATCAAAATCAAATCTTTAACAAAACCCAACACCAAATTCATCAAAAACGTTAAACATCACTATAAAATTAAAAACCTCAGATTAATAAAGTACACAATGGCATTGTTACTATCTTCAACCAAAAAATACGACGGTGAGGTAGACGATGAAGCCGGTCTAGGCGACGATAAACCTACCATACCTCTGAAGTCTTTAAGCAATGTTACCCATTTCATTGTTATAATAACCACTCATTCGCCGTAAAAAGTTTATAAACAGCGAATCAATGTAACAAAACACCGAATGTGTCAATGCGATTATGAATCTGGAGAATTTTCGAGCTCAAAAACCCTCCGTCATATGGTTTGGAAATCGTTAGATGATAATAATCGGAGTGAGTGTTTATGATGTTAAATTAGGGGAAAATAATTGAATCTGGATCGAGGACCATGATGATGAAGCTGGAATATGTGCTAATTTATCTTCTGAATGAGTGAATTACGATGAGTTACAGTGGTGGGGGGTTTTGGTGCTCGGAGTTGGGTGGTCGGCCGGAGTTACAGCGGTGAGGGTTTGGGGTGCTCGGAACAACATGTGGGGTGGGTTGGTCGGGAAGACAGAAGGAAGGAGGGGGATAGGGGTGGGGTAGAGAGTTAGTTTTATATTTTTAAGAAATTGGTAGGGCCCATTTATAAGGATTAATTAGATTTTTTAATGTTCTAAATATTTTTTTATTAGTAAGGGTATTTTGGTCATTTTACATCCACTTAACACCAAAAACTAACCTTCATTTGCGCCAGGGACTATCCGGGAACGAAATTGCAAAAGTTGGGAACTATAGCTGTAATTTTAGAAAGTTAGAGAAAAAATATGAAAAATGGGCAAACCACAGGGACTATCCGGGCATTTTTCTCTAACAATAATATAATAAAAATTATAATAGTTTTGAATTTAATATTGATTAGTAAAGAATAAATCAATAAGTATACACTTACATTTGACCCAACCTACTCATCAATTACCAAATCATTAGTTACCAATCATACTAGTAATTAGGGTTATTCATGAGCAAAACCAAGTCAAGAGACATCAGCTCAAGTTTGACTCGACTTGAATTCACATAGTCGACCTGGAAATTGAGCTCGATATCGACTCCATTTAGGGCTGTAAACGAACCAAACGTTCGGCGAACAGTTCGTGAACCGTTCGGCGGGAAGTTCGTTTGTGTTCGTTCGTTTATTAAACAAACGAACACGAACAAGAAATTTCGTTCGTTTAGTTAAACGAACAAACATGAACAGAGGCCGCGTTCGTTTGTTTATGTTCGTAAACGTTCGGTAACATGTTCGCTTGTGTTCGATAGTTCGTTTGTGATTTTAGTTTTTATATTTATTTAAATATATCAAAATTCTGACAAATTAAATATCTAATAAGTGTCAGTCTATTATATGTTATGTTCATGAATGATTGTTTGTGTTCGTTTGTTTCCATTTATGTTCATGAACATTAGTTTGTGCTTATTTGTGTTCGTCAACGTTTGTTGCCTAAAATTAACAAACAAACACAAACGAACACAAAAAACTTCATTTACTTAACAAACGAACACAAACATAAAATCCGGTTCGATAAGTGTTCGTGAACGGTTCACGAACACATATATTTTTTAACAAACGAACACGAACAAGGTCTCGTTCGGTTCGTTTACAACCCTAACTCCATTTGAACATTTGGCTAACATCAACTCATGGAACACATATCCACTATGTCATATCCCATGAAATGTTGTCCATGAACATGATGAATTCTAGCATTAAAATAGTCGTTCAACCCACCCTTTATGTCTGTTGTCATGACTAGTCGTGCTCTCATCTCCCAGTAAGTTAACAGACTCATCTAACACCATTATGAAAGAACCTCCGACATGTTTGGATCAATGTCATCAATAGAACTTGTACATAAAGAAGATTTCCTTCTCTCCTATCTCTCTACACAGACACGCGTGCGCACATGTATTTTCGTAGGGGTGTTCAAACCAATTGAATTCCGAATTTGCGAATTAATCGAATCCAATTATTCGAATTTTGATTTTTTATACTTGGATTCGAATTAGATTCGTATTCAAATTAGATTTGATTGGAATTTGCGTCCAATTTCTAGTTCGATTCGATTCAAATTACAATTGCTGGCCACTTTACAGCTGCAGTGAAGGTGTTATGTTCATCCGGTGTTGCTTCGTACAATGATAATACCGTACAGGCTTTAGAGGCTAAACACCCGTTCAGAGAACCTCCATCTATGCCAGGTACTATATATTCTGAGCCTCCTCTTGTCGCGGAGGTGTGTTCTTTGCTGCATTAAATCGTTTCCTAAAGGAACCTCATGTGGAGGGATGGCTTGAGGGCACAACACATTTTGGATGCTTTATGTGGAGAGGGGTCTGCTATTGCCACTGATCTCTTATGCGCTATCACCGCGGTAGTCAACCTATGGCTAGGGGGAAATGCCCATCGTGTTTGGCAGAGTTTGTCGCGTCTGCTCCCCTTACACCGCTTTTAAAACCCGACAATGGGATTAGACCTATTGCAGTGGGTACTATATGGAGGCGTTTGGTTTCCAAGGTTGCTATGAAGGGTGTTGGTAAAGAAATGACCAAGTACCTTAATGATTTTCAGTTTGGGGTCGGCGTGTCGGGGGGTGCTGAGGCCATTTTACACAGCGTCAATAGAGTTCTAAGTGAACGTCACACTGATGGGTCTCTTGCAATGCTTATGGTAGATTTTTCTAATGCTTTTAACCAGGTGGATAGATCAGCCTTACTTCGTGAGGTCAGGATGAGGTGCCCTTCTATTTCTTTGTGGGTGGAATTTCTATATGGGCAGCCAGCAAGATTGTATCTTGGAGATGGGCACATTTGGTCTACCACGGGAGTTCAGCAAGGGGACCCATTGGGACCACTTCTTTTCGCTCTTGTTTTGCACCCCCTTATGCATTATATTAGAGACAAATGCAAGCTTCTCCTTCATGTTTGGTATCTTGATGATGGGACTGTCATTGGAAGTTCAGAAGAGGTGGCTAGAGTGTTGGACATCATTAGAGTGTCGGGACCAACATTGGGTCTTGAACTTAATATTAAGAAAACTGAGCTATTTTGGCCTTCTTGTGATGGTAGCAAGTTTCGTGAAGGGTTATTTCCTAAGGACATCGGGAGGCCATTAGTGGGGGTGAAGCTTCTTGGGGGGGCTGTTAGTAGAGACGCAAGCTTTATTAGCGGGTTAGCAAAGAAAAGAGCTGCTAAGGCAGTAGATTTGATGCGTCTTCTACCGAAATTAGGTGACCCGCAGAGTGAACTACTCTTGCTTCGATCCTGTATGGGCATTGCCAAACTTTTCTTCGGCTTGAGGACATGCCAACCTGTACACATGGAAGATGCAGCGTTGTTCTTTGACAAAGGTTTGCGCGAGGCGATTGAGGAATTGGTGGTTTGTGGACGTCCTTTCTTTGGAGACCTCCAGTGGCGACTTGCTTCACTACCTATTAGGTTTGGAGGTTTGGGGTTGTATTCAGCTGTAGAGGCTTCATCCTACGCTTTTGTGGCCTCGAGGGCCCAATCATGGGTGCTACAGGACCACATCTTAAGAGACAGTGGCATATGCGGTATGGATTCTGATTATGTTTGTGCTTTGGCTTGTCTTCGTGATACGATTCCAAGCTTTGACTTCAGCGGTTTCACTAATAAGGACACCGCCCCCCCTAAAGCCCAACATGCATTGGCGAGTGCTCTTTTTAGTAAAATTGTCCACGAAATCGAAGTGAAGTTTGACTTGACCGTTAGACAAAAAGTCGTTTTTGAGTGTCTCCGAGCACCACATGCACAAGATTTTCTTCTTGCTATACCTATAGATGGGTTAGGCCAGCATATGTCACCGGTGGAGTACCGTACTATCCTTAAGTATCGCTTCATGATTTCTTTATTCCCAGTTGATGAGGTATGCCCAGTTTGTCATAAGGCGTGTTTGGATTCTTTTGGTGAGCATGCAGTTCATTGCAGAGAGCTCCCGGGGTTCAAATATCGACATGATTGGGTTAGGGATGTCCTTTTTGACATATTCAGGTGCGCTGGTATTTCGGCTAAGAAAGAGGCACCCGTTAATTTCTTAACGGACCCGTTGGAAGGGAGATCTACCCTTCGACCAGCCGACATTCTGGTCTTTGGATGGGTGGGAGGAAAACACGCCTGTGTGGATTTAACAGGGGTTTCCCCGCTGGTGGGCTTAGGGAGTGGTACTTTCACAGTGGGCCAGGCTGCTTTAAAGGCTGCTTCGGGTAAAGTGATCAAGCATGAGAAAGCGTGCCTTGACAACCAGCACGTGTTTATCCCATTTGCTTTTGATACTTTTGGTTTTCTGGCGCCAGAGGCTGTAGACCTACTTAGTCGAGTTCAAAGGGTCATGCATAGTAATGTTATGACCCCGAGATCTATGGACGTAGTTTTTAAAAGGCTTAGTTTTGCTATTCAAAAAGGGGTAGCGGCGCAGCTTGTTGCCCGTTTACCAACTATCTCGATGTAAATTTCTAATTAATTAAATATAAAAAAAAATCAAATTCACCCCAAAAAAATATATATTTTTAATTTTTTTTTTCAAAATTACTACAAACTTGATTTATTTTTAACATAAAATATCCGTGTCTACCAAAATCATATAAACTTGAATTATTTTTAACAAAAAATAAATAAAAAATAAAATACGTGTCAGCCAAAATCATATGTTAAACTTCCAAGCTTCATGATAACATCCAGAATAAAATTTTAAGTAGCCACATGATAATATTTTCAAAATAAAGTGACAATAGTCCAAGTCTATAACTTTCAAGACATTCAAAGTTAGAACGTATACAGGTTAATGTTAAACTTCCAAACTTCATGGCTAGGGTTGTAAATGAAACGAACAAACACGAACGAGACCATGTTCGTGTTCGTTCGTTAAGGAAATGCCTGTTCTTGAACTGTTCGCGAGCACATGTCGAACATAAGTTTATGTTCGTGTTTGTTTGTTAAGGTTTTCCAGTTGTTTGCGAACAGTTCGTGAACACTGGTCACGAACACAAACGAACGTAAAGGAAGATAAACAAACACAGACGAGCATTAAACTTGAAATAAAAAACACCGTTAATCTTAAACATCTGACACAAGTAGTCAATTACAAGCATTATATGATAAATCAAGAATTCAAGACACAAAAAGTCTACTACAAGCACCATACGATAAATCCAGTTTAGCTAACTTAAGACATAATATTTAGTTACTTAGACATATCCCAAAAAATGTCTTTAGCCTCCAACTTCTTCATATGTTTAGATAAGGGTTTACATTTTAGTATTTTTTTAATATAATTATTAACTAGTGTTTATGGGGAAAGAAAAATGGGGGGGGGGGGTAAAACTTAAGAAGGTAAAAAACATTTAACAAATCAACATAAACGAACGAACATAAACGACGTAAACAAACATATTACCGAACGTTCACTAGCGTTATCGAACGAACGAGACATCTGTTCGTGTTCGTTCATTTAGTTAATCGAACGGAATATCTTCCTCGTGTTCATTCATTAACTAAACGAACTTCCTCGCCGAACAGTTTACGAACTGTTCACTAAACGTTCAGTTCGTTTACAGCCCTATTCACAGCTACATTTGGCTTTTTTACAAATTAGTCATCTGGCCATGGCAGGAGTTTGGTATAAAATAAATCAAACTATATAGAAGATAAATTATACATATAATTCTCAAAATTATATATATATATATATAGGTACGGGATCAGGAGAAAACGCCCTAAAGTGTGAGAACGATGAGAACGGATCCTGACCTAACACGTGGCAGGCGACACAGTGAAGGGCGGAGGGGCTTTTTGTCCTTTTATATTCTTCTTTTAAACGCGTCTCACAACACCTCTCCATTTTTTTGGTGTTTATCAAATACATGGCGTTTTTATTGTTTTTTTAGATCAGGAGCATAGTAAATATTTTGGCGTTATATGTGCGCCCCCAAATTGAATAAAATCATTTAGTAATTATAAGTTATTTTCCTCCATGGCGTTTCCCAAATTCATTAGGCATTTTTGTAGATTTCAACAGTTTATATAGGTTATCAAGGTAAATTTCTTGGCGTTCATGGCGTTTTTAAATTCATTAGAAATTTAAAAGAGTACATCTAAGACGAAATAAAAAAAAAACTAATTGTCTTTTGTGGATGGTATTAAATCTGAGATGTAACCATTGCTTTGTTCATCACTCTTCTCAGACTCATCATCATCATCTTGTTCGCCATAATCTCGTCTCTTCTTTGTTCCATCCTATACTTGAATGTATTCACAAAGCTGGATCTAGCATTGTTTGAAGGTGATAAATCACAGAGCTGTTCGATAAGATGTAGTCTATCTGTGTTCAGCACTTCGTCCATTGTCAATGAATAATCCCTCCAGTGTTGAAAGCTCACCCTCACTGTTCTTGCTTGTTCATCCAAAATCTAGCTGGTAACTTTTGGTAGATCAGTATCTTCAACATCATCATCATCATTTCCTAGAAATTTTCTCTCTAATCTTTTTATTACCCTTCGATTCCTCTCACGATCTTAGGCCACTGGACCCCAAGGGCTAGAATATCCATCTGAACGGATTCATCCATACTAAGTATGGCTTTGATTGTGTTGACTTTCACCCTTCTCCTGTCAGAGAACTTAATGACGAAATGTCCCCCTGACCTCTCAAACCTCCATGCAATAACATGTGCCATTTTTTAGATTATATGGCGTTTTAGACAAGATATGGCGTTTTTTAGTGAATGTGTAGAGTGTGAAGCTTTTGTTTAGCTGTTGTACTTATATAATGAGTTTTTTTTTTTTTTTTGCACCAGGTAGATATTTGTTTTTGGCGATAAAAAACATAAGTAATTTTCTTGATGTGTATTTTTTTATCAATTGTTGTGCCATGTAGGATGCAAGCCTATAATGTGACAGGAAATTATGGCGTTTTGAAAAGATAAATAAATTCAATTTCCCATATAGTGGCTTTCAATATAATAAATGTTTAGCAATAATGTTCCCGTCTCTTCATTTTATTGTTTGCAGTTACTGTTTTGTTCAGTTTCATCTGTTAAGGCTGTAACACTTCCCACTTTTTCAGGGTTTGGTGTTTTGTTTTTTATCGCGTTTAGATAAAGATGACACGTTGTTTTATACATTGTTTTAATGGCGTTTAGTCAATTAGTGTTGTTTCTAGTAATACATTGTTTGGCATTTTATATAGCAACAACGTGCTTTGCTAGCATACTATTAGGCGTTTTGGTGTTTGTAGTTTTTGGCATTTTATACTCATTTTTTATTAGTAGAGAATTAAATAACAAACAACAGAGAATTAGATAACAAACAATAGAAAATGAAAAAAATAAAATAAAAATGCTAATCTAATTTCTCATCCAAATCTTCTGTGTCATCAGCCTCTTCTTCTTGAATTTCTTTTGACGTTTTGAACCTTTTTGAATACCTTAGCTAGATGCCAATTTTCCTACATAATGCCCGTATTTAGAATAAGCTTATTTTAGTGGCATCATGTATTTTGGTTTGATATATTTTTGTTTGGTGACATGTTTAAGATCAACGCCTGCTCGAATGCTATTCTAATAATGGAGTCCAAAATAGCATTTTTTACATTGGTATTGATCCCTTCATGCCATCAATATATGCATCAAGAACAAAGCTTACATGATGACATATCAATGTCATCAGTCTCTTTTTCTTGAATATTTGTCCATCTCAATCAGCAAAAGATTATAGAGATACCCACCTTAGAGAAGAATCCATTCTGTGAAACTTCATTAAGAACAATACTCAATATAGAAGAAACGAGGTTTCCCATCTGTGGTTTTTTTAACTATTTTTTTGGCGTTTTAAAGTGAGTGGTTTCTAGGAAACATGACGTTGTTTTTGGGTGTGATCAATTGATTGTGCAGAGACGTCTCTCTTATAGAATGTTTTTGGCTCGTAGTTTAGGTGGAATTTTATTATAATAAATTATATTAATAAAGTAACCGTCTTTTCAGTTACTGTGTGTATTTTACTGTTTTGGCGTTTTGTATTTTTAATGTGGTTTATCCTTTTTTTGAGTTTTTAATAATACTTGTCCAAAGTAATTTTATTATAGTTTGGGAGTTTTGGGCGTTTTATGGCATGATGGCGTTTAACAAGCATTTTGTCTGTGTGACGTTTTATTAAAATAATGTATTTGTTGTTAGCTGAAAAATACATAACGAACAACTGAAAAAGAAAATTAAAAAAAAAATAGAAACAATTCATCTTTCAAATCTTCACCGTCACCAGTCTCTTTCTTCTTTGAAACATCTTTCACTGGCGGTTTGACTTTGATATGCTTCATTTTGTTTTTTTGTTGTTGAAATAGCTTTTTGTGGCCGTTTGGAAGCACAAAATGACGTGAGTTTTTTGTTTGAAGTTCATCTTTATCTTCAACCCACTCATCAGTATCATCCGTCTCTTCATGCCATTCAAATATTCATCAAGAACAAAGCACAAAAAATGACATAAGTCTGATATCATCATCTTTTTCTTGAATATTTGTCCATCTCATGCAGCAAAATGTTATTGAGTTACACCCCTCAGCTAAGAATGTATTATGCGAAACTTCACGTAGAACAATATTGAATATACAAGAAACGATGTTTGCCATTTTTGGCGTTTTTACTGAGAAAATAGTGTATCTAAAAGAAACATTGATTAGAATCTTTGATGTTTTGTTTTTTTGCGTTTTCTAAGATGATTGGTATGTTTGGGTTTTTTGGCGTTTCTAAGATGAATGGTATATAGTAGTAAATATGGCGTTTGGGGTTCGGTGTGTTTAATGAATGTCTGAGATGTTTGTTTATATAGAATGTGTTTTGACGCCTAATGGCGTTTTATTCATAAGTTTGGCGTTTTGGGTAGAGAAGTCTAAAGACCCTTAATGAAGCGCGTCCACTTAATAGAATTGGTGTTATTTACGAAAACGTCACCGAGCCAATCTAGTCCATAGATTGTTTTGATCGGACGATCCATAACCGTTCTCACTGTTCTTACACTTTTCACCGTTTTCTCTAAATCCTGACCCTATATATATATATATATATAGGGAGAGAGAGAGAGTGAGTGAATTGCAAATTTTGTTCTTTTTCTTTATGCCTAATTTCAGGCGGTGTTCTTTATCTTTAAAATTGATGAGTTTTTTACTTAATGTTTCAAAATCGTGCACGGTTTGTCCTTTGACCCTAACACAGTTTAAATCTAGTCACATGACTTGTACATGAGCGCATATTTGTCTTTTTATCATTACAGGGGCTATTGTGTAAATTTTTAATATCCAAGGAGTATTTTGTAAATAATGAAAAAGACATATATAAAAAACAAATCTATATTCTCTCTCTAACCTGTTGTCTATCTTCCTCCGTCTCTCTAACTTTCAGACCACCACCACCACTTCCCGGTTGTCGCCACCACCACCACCTCCCGGTTGTCGCCATCACCACCACCCGGTATCTCTCTATCTACCTATCTCCCCTTCTCTCTAACTATGTCCATCACCATCACCATCAACACCATCATCAACAGCCACTAACCACCGACACTGTTCTTCACCGCTCATGCTCACGCTGCCGCCACCCACTACCAAACGTCGATGCCAAACGCCGCCGCCAACCACTTCAATTAGGTGGCTGGATTTGAAATTAGATTGCTGGATTTGAAATTTAGTTTCATTGAAATTAGATTGCTAAGGGTGGATCTTCAGGGTGCATCTACATCTTCAACCTTAAAAACTTTTGTTACAAAACATAGATTTTATACAACCTGTAGCTTGCAAATTCTAGCCTAATAAATTAAAAGTAATTACCTCATGAAAGAAGCAATTGACAGAACGAAATTAAACAATAATCACGGTTAATTTGATTAAGATACGGCTGTTTTCATGGAATAAAGATGAAAAATTAAAGTATATTCTAGGGGGTGGGGGTGGTGGTACATATTCATGGTGATTTGGTGGAGGGCTACAGTGAAGGATGTGGGGAAGGTTTAATCGAAGGGTTGTAGGTTAGGGGTTGAATCAGTGGGCTAATGGTGGGGAAGTACGGTTGTGGGTGGTGGCGCGATGGGGGTTAGTGGCGGTGAATGTTTTTTGGTGGTGGCGGTGATGGTTGTTGAGTCGTGGAGGGTGGAGGTTGTTAGTGGTTAATTGGGACGGTTGTTGACGGTGGTGAAGAGAGGTAGAAGGAGAGAAAGGGGGTAGAGAGAAATAAATAAATATGTATACATATATACATATACATATTATATTATTTTTAAAATTTATTTTTTGTCTTATTTGGTAAAATATTTTTAAATAAATAGGTAAAAAGACTAAACCACTCTTGTATGAGCTAATTAACTGAAAAAATAAACTGGGTTAGGGCAAAAGGACAAACCGTGCACGATTTTGAAACATTTAGTACAAAACTCATCAATTTTAAAGATAAAGGACACCGGCTGAAATTGAGTATAAAGATAAAGGACAAAATTTGCAATTCACTCTATATATATATATATGGTAAGGTTCATGCAAGAACCGCGAGAACCAATGTGAACACAACCTAAAATAGCTAAAAAAACCTAACCCCACCCCCCCCCCCCAAAAAAAAAAAACCTAACCTCCCCCCCCAAGCTAAATGCTAAAAACTAAAACCCCCAAAAAACCTAACCCCCTCCCCCAAAAACCTAAACCCCCCTCCCCCCCCCCCCAAAAAAAAACACCTAAACCCCCCTCCCCCACCCCCCAAAAACCTAAACCCCCCCCCCCCCCAAGCTAAAATGCTAAAAACTAAACCCCCAAAAAACCTAAAAAAATCTAAAACAAATCTATTTTTTTAATATTTTTTATGTTAAAATCGCTACTTTTAGTAGCAAAAAAAAAAAAATTTAAAAAAAAATTTAAAACTTTTTTTTTGCTACTAAAAGTAGCGATTTTAGCATAAAAAATATTAAAAAAAAATTGTGTGTTTTTTAGCTATTTTTAGGCAATTTTGGTTGTGTTCACATTGGTTCTTGCAGTTCTCGCAATAAGGGGTGGTTCCTAACGGATCTTTGTCCTATATATATATATAATTGTCGTATATGTATATTTCTAATCTGAATTTCGATTACAAAATTGACTTCAGACTTCGAATTGAATACTAATTTGAAAATTCGATTCGAATTTCTAAGTGATGATTTTCAATTCGAGTTGAATCGAATTACGAGTTTTTCGAGTCCGATTTGAATGTGAACACTCCTAATTATACGTCATGAAGTTATGAGTTTCCTTCATGGAGTTCATGCCTTAAATAGATATCACCACACGAAGAAATATGGACGGTATGTGAACAAAACTCATGTTCGCAACAAATTCATTATAGTAGCCTTATTTTGTTGATGATACACAATAGAAAGCAGGCACGAAAGCGGATTATTGCAAACGATATGATTTTTTTCTATCGTTTAATAGAATAGAATGGGATATGCGACCTAAAGTGGATACACGCCATGTTGTAGCGTAACTCTTGAACATAGATGTAATTTATTAGTAAAATGACTACAGAAGTATCTATACTATCTATTAAAGGGGATTAGACGCTGACCTCATTTTGGTTACGTGTCAAACTCTCAGATAAGCCACATAGCTCAGGCTGATGTCATAATTCGGATATATAAATAATCTATAAATCTGATTTTTATTTTTATTAGAATAAATTAGTGGTATTTTTAGGTGGGACAATTTAAAGCATTTCAAATTTGAAAGCCCCTTTTCAAATTTCAAACACCTCTCTCTCAAATCCCCAGGAACCAACATCTAGATCTTGGCGATTTCTCTCTGTTCATCGTTAAATCACTGATGAAGAACCTCAATCCATTCGCTGATGTAGATTCAACCCTATATCACCACAATTCTGCTCTTACATCTTTCTCTCGATCTAGGGTTCAGACCAGTGATGGAGGCCAACCAAACTACGGTTTCGACCATTGATCTGTTTCTGTTTCTCTCTCTACTCTCTGTCTCTACTTTCTCTCTCTAGATATTTGCAAGTCTGGAGCATTTCTTTCGTTTGCTGCAATTTTGAGTTGAAAATCTTCAAGGTAATTCAAAGTTTTTTCATCCTTTTTTAAGATATTTTTAGGGTTTTGAGTTTTTTGAGATTTTGGACGTTTTTGATCGGGTGAAAGTTTGATGAAATTGGGATTGGAATCTTGTAGTGGAACTATGGAACGAGATTTCATGGGTTTGAATTCGAAAGATTCGGTGGTGGTGGTGAAAGAAGAAGCTGTTGAAGTTTGTAAGGAATCAGGTGCGATTTTGTTCAATTTTGTTCAGTTTTTGACATGATTAGAATTGATTTTGTTCGAATTTGTTCAGTTTTTAACCTGATTGGAACTGATTTGGTTCGAATTTGTTTAGTTTTTGACATAATTAGAACTGATTAAGTGAATTATGTAACACTTTGAACTCAGGATTCTGTAATTTTGTGTGATTTGGTTGATTTTGGTTGAAATTTATTTATTGCATTTGGTGTTTTATCTTACTTTGAAGTTTGCTTTATTTAAAAGCTTTATTTGAAAGTTGAATTTAATGTTTTACCTAATTAGAACTGTCCACTTTTGTATAAATTAATTACATTTTTTGTAATAATTTGCTTAATTTTAGAAATTAGGGTTCTAATTTGGGGATTTTGATTACATGTAGTGTTTTCAAAGAGTTCTGCAGTCAACTGTCCTCTATCAGGTACAAGATCTCTGTTTTAAAATTGCTGATGAAAATTCTTGATAATTAAATCTGATTGATTTGTTTATGTATCAGGTGCAGATGTTAACCGTCAAGCTGTTGAAGTTCAGGTATGTTTATTACCAGATTTTGTAATGGATGTATAGGTTTGTTTAATTAGGTTTTGTGTTTATGATCATTAACCTAAATGGATTCTCAATCGTTCTAAAAATTGAAGATGCACCAGACGCTCTGTACCGTTGCCGAGATCTCGACAGATATATGTTTCGTATTTGGCCGACCAATAAAAATGTTCAAGCTAATTTTCAAATTGTTTACTACATAATATAAATTTAGTTTTTTTCTGTTATGGTGATTTCCGATGACTACAAAGTAACTGAGCGACGGCTCGATTTCTATTTGCGGCACAATTTGAAAGTTGAATTTAATGTTTTACCTAATTAGATCTGTCCACTTTTATATAAATTAATTACCTTTTTGTAATAATTTGCTTAATTTTAGAAATTAGAGTTCTAATTTGGGGATTTTGATTACATGTAGTGTTTTCAATGAGCTCTGCAGTCAACTGGCCTCTATCAGGTACAATATCTCTGTTTTAAAATTGCTGATGAAAATTGTTGATGATTAAATCTGATTGATTTGTTTATGTATCAGGTGCAGATGTTAACCGTCAAGCTGTTGAAGTTCAGGTATGTTTATTACCAGATTTTGTAATGGATGTATAGGTTTGTTTAATTAGGTTTTGTGTTTATGATCATTAACCTAAATGGATTCTCGATCGTTCTAAAAATTGAAGATGCACCAGACGCTCTGTACCGTTGCCGAGATCTCGACAGATATATGTTTCGTATTTGGCCGACCAATAAAAATGTTCAAGGTAATTTTCAAATTGTTTACTACATAATATAAATTTAGTTTTTTTCTGTTATGGTGATTTCCGATGACTACAAAGTAACTGAGCGACGACTCGATTGCTATTTGCGGTACAACTGCCGGTAATACGGCAGAATCATGTGACAGTGGTGGTTTCATCGCTAGATCGGGTCTTCTAACGGTGAGTTGGGGCAAATTCGGCAACCGATTCAAGGTAACAGCCACGAGTTGGCGATGGAGATGAAGTCGGCGACATGTTTCTGTCACACCCCGATATTTCCACGTATTACCGGTAGGCCCGGTGGGGAGTATCGTGACGTAGTTGATATCATCATAGTCAAACAACACAATTTAAATGCACAGCGGCAGCAAAAGATAAATATATTACAATCCGATAAAGAGTAATATCAAAGTATTAGAAACGGAATGTAAAGGATCCACAGGCGGATCAATTAAAAGATAATTGTTCAACAGATTTTAACATCTAAGCTTGCGAGACTCTTTATTGATGCTAGGAGTAGCCAGCCTATTCCGATTAGTACCTGCACTTAGCCTTTTTGGGAAAATACGTCAGTTTACACTGGCAAATACAATTAACTGACTCATTTTGAAAATGTTTATGAAAATTGATTTGAATGCACATGGCACAAAACTTTTTATAACTTGGGATAATTATTTGTATATAAACTTGTAAAAGAATTATATGTTTCTTATACGTTCAGTAGCCCGGATTGACGCCGGGTTAAAGATTAATAGACACACCACATGATATAGTCCCGCGGCGAGTTATTCCCGTAACCGGCGGTTATACCTTATTATTTATTTATGCACTGTCGGGTGTACGCCTACACCCCGTGCTTAGGTCGTGGCCATTTCGTAAAATGATGCCAAGGATATCCGGGACATGGTCATTAACCCCCCAAAGGCTTTAAGCAAACAAAACAATTTAAACGGGATATTTCAATAATTTAACCTTCATACGATTAAAGATTCAATACCCGACCAAGCGGTATTTTATATATACCGTACCCCAAGCCCGTATAGGGAAAATAAGTTAAAAGTATTTACCTGAGCAAAATATAAATTCAATCCCAGCCGTATATCAAATCAGCAAGTACAGATAGCTTTTACTGGGCTCCTAAATCTGGAACGAAGGTTTTTAATAACCTATTAGATTCCTAACGGGTCTTAATTAAGCCTATGCTTAGACCGGTTAGTTTTAAAAAGATACGGTTCAAAACGCATGATTATGCGAAGACCGGAATAGAATGTGGTTTAGACCCAACAAGCTTGTATACTTGTTTAGTATGGGTAAACTAAACACATTCTGGATTTTGAGATAGAAATGATAAGGTTTGACCCGTTTCGGCTAATTTATGCAAACTAGTTACATAAGCTGATCCGAACGCGAAAAGTGCGTAACGGGTAACCAAAATAGTCATGAACAGGTTTCCTAAGTTAATATGCCTTAAATATGTTGTGATATCAGTAGGATACCTTCCATTATGCCCAAAACGAATTTAAAACCAATTTATGCCCCGTAGGGGTATTTTGGTCATTTTAAAGGTTATAATAGAGATTAAATATTATTCTGAGTTCCAGGTCTGATATAATCAGTAAAAATACTTAATTTAATAAGTTATAACAGTAGGGTATAGCATATATGTGAAATTTACTATTTATAACCAACTATGCACCGTAGGGGCATTTTGGTAATTTCACATAAGCTTAAAAGGTCAAAATTAGAGAGTCTGAGTTTAAAACTTTTCTTTACTATTAAAATGTATAAATTTACTTAAAACATCAGTAGGTATTAAGTTTCATATGCCAAAAATAGTTTTAACTTATATTATGCGTTAAAAACGCGTAAAAAGCGATTTTAAGCGATTTCTGGGTTTTATAAGAAAAGCTGATATTTTTATCATTCCAGAAAGCTTAAAATGTTTTATTTATCATATAAAATCAGTAGCAAAAAGTTTGGTATCAAAATGTTATGTAAAACTCATTTTATGGCCAAAAGGGCAAAACCGGCAATTACCGAATCAAACCTAGAACCCTATGTTATGCTGAGTCTAAAAATAATTAAAAATCTTCAAAAATCTCAAAATATTATTTTATATCAGTAGGTAAAAAGTTTGGTATCAAAAATTGGGTTTTGATAGGATATACGCTAATTATGCCGTTTAATTAATAAAAAACTTTTCATTTACGCTAATGAGCATAACTCCTAGTGTAGACCTCAAACTGATGTCAAATTTTAGGGACAATTTTATAAATCAGTAATAAAGATTATTGTCCTCTCACATTTTCAAAATTTTCGTTTTAGGGTCAAAAGGGCATAATGGTTAACATTTAAGCATATAACGGAAACATGTACTGAATAGGATAACTAAGGATCCAAGTTGTATAACCTCATAGGGTTACACCAACCTATAACATGGTCCTAAAGGAATCCTAAGACATATCTAAACTAAGCTAAATTGGGTCAGAACTGAAAGTCAAATCAAAAGTCAACTTTTGCGACTTTCGGTTCCGAACCGAGCCTATACTTAGAATTGTCGGGTTGAATCATGCTTAGGCATGTTCAACTAATATTTACCAAGTTATTAAAGTGGGAAAACTGATTTTATGACTTTTATATTAATAGTTATGAATTTTATTTAAAACTAACCCATTTGACTTTTATTTGACCCGACAATTTAACTAAGTAAACGTGGTAATTAGGAGGTGCCCTTTTGAGGGTTTAATACCTACCTAATTACGATCACGTAGCCATGTTCGTTGTGAACAATGGCTCAACCGTTTGAAAGTCAAAGCGTTTATCGCAACTGACTTTTCGGTTTTTAAACGCTAAACAATTAAACTAAGCACGAAAGGACACTTACAAAGGGTCCAAGCAAGGATGGAATTGATCTTGGATGTTCAGGTATGAAGCACAAGGGCTCCAACTTAGAACCATTCAGATCAAGGTGTGAAATGAGAGCAAGATCAAGGGGTATATATAGGATTTAGAGGACCGTTAGGATCGTTTCTCGTAAACCGTGTGACGTGCTGTCGTAGTACACGCAAATTTAATCCAAATAACAACTAATAGATAGTGGTAAATGGGTATCGAACTCAGGGAGTATGTGGAAATGTGTTGATTTTATAGCTTTGCAATTAAACTACAATTAACCTAATTTGCAGAAAATAAAGATCAATGATTTGGATTGTTTGTTTTAGAAAACTAAATTATCAATTACTTACTAATCAAGATTGGATTTTTAATTCAGATTATGAGAACAATGACCATCTTAGGATTCAGTTTCTTTTAACACTTGTGTGAAATTCCAACTAGAAAGAGTTACATAGACACAACTCATGTATAAACAATCGTTGTGATAAAAGGGAACAAAGTACTTGGATTATATGAATGCGAGGTTGTTTCCCGATGACCAATCAATCAATATCCAACCCTAACCCTTCCCGTGATATCTCAATTGCCAACGGCACCAAGAACGTACGATTTAGACTAGAATTGCAATACCAATTAACAAACTACAATCAATTACTCATACACCACGATAATCAAAGCAAACACAATGTTATCATTCTAGAAATAAAGGAACAAACACACAAGAGTTTAAGAAAACCTTCACCTAAGATGATCACCACAAGTTTAGCCGGACATTGTTCGGTTGATCATCATAACATCAAAGTAGAAGTTCATACGAATCAAAAACTTAAACCGAATGTTTAGAATCGTTTGGAACCAACAAAAACCAGCCAAAATCGTCCCCAATGTTCAGAGAAAACGTCCAATGATGAGATAAGATGAAAAGACACCTCTAAAACCGTTTTAATGAAGGCATTTACGTTTTCCTCGCAGCCTCCACCGTAACTTACGGTCTCCACCGTAAGTTACGGTGGACATCAGTTTGTTACGGTGGGATTCTTCTGAAGTACGGTGGGAGAATGCAAGTTTCAGGGCCACCGTAAATTACAGTGGCCACCGTAATTTACGACGGAGCCCTGATTCTTGGGTTTTGTTTCTTCGTTCCTTCCATGCACGACCCGTTCATCTCCAAACCGTCCAAAGCTGCATTTTATCCCTTTTTAGCTCCCGGAACATACCTGAAACATAAGCAACTGTAGTCATCTAATTCAAGATAATTACACGATTAAGTGAAGGATAAATTCGTCTTTTAACATCATTAAGGGTTGTCCTATGGACCACCCGTCACATCCCCACACTTAACCGCTGCTTGTCCCAAGCAACTCATCAAAACCATTTTTTCAAAACAAGCGATCACATAAACCAAGCATAAGCATGTAGTCCTTTTACTAACCCTTTCTTAACACCCAAAATAACGCACCCCTCGCTATGTCTCTCCTCTCGGTAACAAGTAAGCACTAGCAACTATGAGCTAGACACACAAAGGCTAACGGGCGGTTGTGCAACTATAGGCTTGTACCTAAATCGATCCTTCTCCTAACAAGTGCCAAATATGAATGCAAATCAAAGGGACTCTTAAGGTTGTAACGTGGCTAGGTGTACGGGTAGGAAATGGAATATATATGAAGTAGCGTAAACTTCACCCGGTCTTTTTATTACACAATAAAGTAAACAAACAACTACCAACTTAACTAATATATACAAGACAACTAACATCATTTCTTTTTCATTTTTCATTGCTTTTTCCTTTTTTTTCTTTTTTCTTTTTCTGATTTTTTTTAGCCGAAAGCAAACATACAATATAACATCAAATATATCTACATACTACTAAACTACTACTAACACTATAAGACCGGGTCAAGTTGGTAGATTTTTAGGTAACTAGCTAAGGGGTAACAAACGATAGGCTTTTAGGCACAAAATTGGGCAACAAAATGTCCAAACCCCCGCCCCTCTCATAACCATGCTCATATATATAATTTATGAGGTCCAACCCCCCAAATCCCACACTCGCACACACTAATGACGAGGCTACCTAATTGCCCTTATCCTTTTCGCATTCATATCCAACTAAGGACTCAAACCGTATTAAGGCACAAGTTCTAATGCACCCCCACCCGTAGCCACTCTCATCAAAGACAAGAATTATTTATTTACAAGTGTGGCTTCAACTCTCACCAAGAATAAAGGTATTAAGGGTTGCCGGTGCATTATTTGGGGTTAGCCCAAGGTGTTCAAATTCTCACATTGTTTCGCTTGATTTTTTTTTTCAAAAACTTCAAAATTTCCCCCATCCCCACACTTGGGATACATTGACCCCCATGTATGGTTTTAGGAGGATTTGATCGCTAAAACTCTTTAACACCAACTAAAAGCTCAACACTCAAACCACAAATTTCTTTTTGGTATTTTTTCTTTTATATTTTTTATATGTTTCTTCTTTTAAACAATACACCACCAACTAGCCCAACCCAAAACATAACATCACAAACTAACACCACCCAACCACCCGTTTGTGACAACTGGCACCAAACCGGTAATTTCCGTACACTTTAATTATTATTTAATGACTGCAATTATGTGCTTAATTGTCAGCAATGTCTGAACACATGATTAAACAAGTGAATTCATGCACGTTGTATACTACAAAATATTGCTTTATGCATAAACGAGAGCGTTGCGTCAAAAATACTAGTAAACTCACCGGTAAGACACACTGTGTCAACAGAACTGCAGAAAGCAGTCAGACATAAAATTGGAGCCTAGGTGTAGGTCCAACAACAAGAATACATTAAAACCCAAGAGTACATACAAGGGTTTAATATATATACTCTCCGGAAGCAAAAATAAGCACTAAAAAGCACCCGAAACGCACTTTAAGTGCATAATTTTGTATAATTCAGCAATAATTCAACTTTTAGCACACGAATATTATGCAGAAAATATAATTTTTCAGTCAGAATATTTACCTAAGTGTCGGGAATTGAAGAGGATACAAAAAGATACTTAAAAGACACGAAAAAGTGTAATTTAGCACTTTAACGAATCGGTATCTAACCGAACAACCGGACAATACCCGGAACACCAAAATAATTCTAGAAGCATTGTTTTTATTTTTCTAAGCTAGTTAGGGTCCCCGAACACCCTAACACACTATATATTACTTAACATACTTAAACACCTAAATCTAATGCTTAGCTTGTAACTAGATTGTGAACTTGGAGTTGAAATGTAACCAAGACCCCCCCCCCCCCCCGCCCCATATGTTGGACGGTTGGGAGACATAATCCCACATGGGATTTAAGTTTCATATTTTATTAGTTCATGTTATGTCCTTTTGAAACATAAAAACCTTGGGGTAAAGTCTTGAAATGGATTATAAGATTACACACATGATCATCACTTCATTCTTACACACACTAGCCAAACACACAAATCCTCTACTCCCCTTGGGAGCTCTCGGCCGAACCCAAACCCCCATACACCCACCATTTTCGATCAAACCTTGTACATTCCAAGCTCACACAAGTGTGTTAGAAGGCGCATAGTGAAGCTAGGAGCTTTCGGAAGTTGAAGAACCTCCACCATTTGCTTTTATCCACCTCATTTGCACTCTTGAACTTCCCTAGCCTTGTGCTAGTAGTAAGTGCTTCAAATCTTCATCTTGTTCTTGTTTATGATGGTTAATAGATGATTTAATGGCAAAAAATCATGAAACACTAAAGAACATACATTAAAGTCTTGAACATAAGGTGTATAGGGTGGATAAAGAGAAGATATGTGTGTAAATCTTGTGAAACTTGTCTAGTTATGATTATTTGATGTTGTTGATAGTAAAAGCAAGATGGATCATCATCTAGACATACTAGTCCATGTTAGAAAGCATGAACTAGTAGGATGTAAAAGTTAGAAAGTTAAAAGATGATGGATCCATCCATTCATAAGACATGAACTTGAGTAAAAGTAATTTTCTTGTAAAATAAGACTCTAAACATGTAGATCTAAAGATCTACAAGTGGTTTTTCGGAAGAACCAAGTAAAATGTACAAGTCTTGTTTTAAACCCGAACCTTACATAAACTAAAAGCATTTTAGTAAATAAACAAGTGTGTAAACACTTGTGTCACAAGAAAAATTTAACAAGAACTATGTTTGGTAAATCATGACTAGAAGTTGTGAAACTTCAAGATCTTTAAAAATAAAGTTTTTAAGAAATTAAACTTATTTTTAAAGATGACAAGACTTACTAAATGTGCTAGTAAGTTACTACACATTTTTGTAAATATTCAAGTTCATGAAATGGAGAAATTAGTGATTATTGTTGATGATTATTGTTGATAATTGTTGTTGATGATTGTTGACGATTTAAAAGAAAATAAACACATGTTTTGAAAACATGGGAAACCTCCATTTTTAGGGGAAACTCTGTCAAAATTTTTATAAATTTTGACACTTAGAAAAATATAAGTTTTTGAGAAACTTATTCCCTAAAAATGTATTTAAGAGTATTACCAAGGTTTCCCTAATTTTTGGTGATAAGAAATAAGGATTTCTTCAAGAATAAAAATGGATATAAGTATGTATATTTTTGAGAGAAAAATATATACTATTTGATCACCAACTTTTGTGCTAAGTGTATATAGTATGTGTTATACGTGCTAGTGTATTAAGACTTAAAAATACACATACAACATACAAGATACATAATTCGGGTGCAAAGTGCAAAACACGAGATACTTATATTAATTTTAGAGAAAATAATATAAGTAAGATACTTAGTTAAAAATATAAAATATTTTTAACACAAGAATATATACAAAAGAGAGTGACTGTACTTGTGCGACGCAAGTCTAGTGACTAACGTTAAGAAAACGCGTATAGGTTACGACGTTAATTAAGCAAATCCGGTGAAGTTTACGACGCAAGGAACGCAAAGTTGTGAGTTCATGCTCCCCCTTTTCTCTTTAACTGTTTTCAGTTTTTATAACTTCGGGGGTGAAATACATGTACAAAAATTATAATTGGTATGATATAAATACAAGAAGTACACTTGGTGAGAGCGAGAACCAAGTGTGACGAAATATAAGAATATGAGAAGCGCACTTGGTGAGAACGAGAACCAAGTATGAGGCGCTATGAGAAATGATAACAAGAAACGCGCTTGGTGAGGACGAGAACCAAGTAGGATGCGTTATGAGAAATAGTGTCCCGAATAGGGTACAGAAGCACCATTAATCAACAATATACTTAGACCGCAGAACAAAAGGTTAGATCTAACGGGTGCCTGGCAGCCACACTCTCGGTGAGGGCGAGAATCGAGTAGTGCTTTTGTGTCTCAGAATATACCAATTAAATGCCTTAGGTTTGGTGACTTCCTATGTCGTGTCACATGTTAATGGCTTTGCAACCCATTAACAATCCTGAAACTTACAGGAATACTTTATTTACATAAAAGTCATACCATACTAAAAATTGATGAATACTTGAGTACGTGGGGTACTCAAGAAAAGATTGAATTATACTTGAGTACATGGGGTACTCAAGAAGAAATTGAATTATACATGAGTACGTGGTGTACACATGAAACTGGACTTATATATGAAAACTTGATTTATTCACAAACTATGTTTTCATACAAAGTATACAAACGTGAAATACAAAACTGCATGAATTCACACCAACTTTATGTTGACGTTTTTCCAAAACTCACATGTATTTCAGGTAACTAGGATGGATGTGCGCGCGGTCTCGCTTATGCTTGTGGATGCCGCTTATGTTTATCTTTAAATAAAGTTGTAAACTTTTTAAGACAGTGTTTTATGCGACTTAGCGATGTAAACGCTAAACTTATGTTTTCAAATTATGGTATTTGATGTTTTTACGAGCATATAGCATGTTTACCTTTCGTATGCAATGAGAACCTTTCATGATCACACCTCGTGCTTCCGCCGCAGAAAGGGGTGTGACACCGTTGCCATAAACATATCAAACTAAACAAATATTCACAAAAATGTACAAGAAGGAGCACAACCTGACTAATAATAGCGCGGTTGAGGTGGTCCAAAAATGGAAGACATCATCTCGTTCCATTCTCCAAAGCCGAATGCACCGCTACCGCTTCCACCTTGTTCGGATGCTCCTTGTTGTTGACGTGGGTCTAACCATTGTGAATGATGGAGCGGAGGGGTTGGATACGATACACTACCATCGTATGGTGGTAGAGACGCATAATCCACCGGAGGTGGATCCACAACCACGGGCCGCCCGGCATGCCAATCCGCATGCATCCTTCTTGCTTGGTCATCTTCATACCGGTTGTTCATCTCTAGCTCATGGGAGTAAGCGTGTGCACGATTCCATGATTCTTGATGATCGAAGTTATGCTTCAAAGACCGCTCCATGCTAGCACTCATCATCGTTTGTTGATCAAACAAAGTACGCTCCGAACCCGACCATGACTCAAAAATTGGTGTCGGAGGACGTTGGTTCTCAATAACCTCTTGCATAGTGCCATTGTAAGCCCAATTCGGCTCATAGGAACGCTCCGTGTAATCATAGAAGGCACCACCATAACCCCTACCTAGGCCCACATTCACATTCTCACCACCATGAGGCTCATCCGCATAATCATCATCACAACTCGGAGGTTCCACATCACTCTCCGGTTCGTCCGCTTCACCCGGTAGAAGATCCCTTGCACCCACTTTCAATGCTCTCCATCTTTGACCCTCTGACTTGAGCTTATGATACCTTTCCGATTGCGTGTAGGTCCAACCAATTCCCAACTTTTGTAAAGTAAAAGGCTGATGCCTTTTTGGTGCCCCTTTATCCTCTGACGTGATCGCCTTAAACTGCTTCATCAATCCCGTGATAATTCGGCAATACGGGATAATATCCCTCCCCAACTTGTTTCGGCAAATCCAGAGATGGTTCATGATCAAATATCGGATTGGAAAACGCGGCGACCCATTGAGTAACGAATAGAGGACGGGTACTTCTGGGTACCTCACTTGCTCCTTATCCCCTCTTCGCGGAATGACATTTAAAATGCAAATCGCTAGCAACAACTTTGCTTCTATCTTCAAATTCCTCCGGTACAAAATTCCACTATAAGTACCGGGCAAAAACAACGCCGCTAACATATCATTCCAACGAGGATGCTTCTCCGGTTTTATCAAAAGGTCATCAAGACTAGGGATCATGTAGTCACGAGCCGGTAGACTGTCGTACCTTGCCAACTTTCGTAGTGTATTAAAAGACATCTCTACCTTAATCCCATTCACCTCACCCGTTAACTTCATTTGTGATGGCCTATCATACTTGTTACACTTCAACGTCGCCATCCATTCTTGAATCTCGGTCATGAACAAGTTCTTGTTATCTTTATCATAACAACTAAGTGCCGCCTCCCATCCTATGGCGCGGAATTGATTAAACACATTGAATGGCCCAAACTCCACCTCTCGAACTTCCCTCTCACAAAGAAACGTCGCAGCCCTGTTTTTTAACCGATTCATACTGTCATGAAAAAGTGTCGGTTGCCAATGCTCCTGCTGCTCATCTAAAGGACCCGATTCCCATCTTGGCTTTTCCGCCGGGTCCAACTCTACCATCTCTTCATCCTCGCTTTCACTCTCACTAACTCTACCCAAGTATTGTCTTTTCTTCGGTTGTTCTTCCGGCTGCTTGCCCTTGCCTTAGACGAAGAAGATGAACTAGCTCCCGCTCTTTCCTTCGTTCGTACCATTTTCCTACACACATAGCAAAGCAACCAACACAACCAAACACAAAAAGTTAGACCCTTCTCTCCAAAATATCCCCACACTTGCTTGTTACTATGTTTGTAGATGTTAGTGAACCAAGAGTTTATAAATCTTTTTAAAAAAAAAAAAAAATTGGGCATGGTGTCTCTACAATGTAGAGATTCCCAAAAAGTTCACAACTTTACATCAAACCTACATCTACAAACCATAACAATGTTCAAGTAACTAATTTCATGACAAAATCTAAAAACAAGCAAGTGGGTATGAACAAATAACACAAATAACCTTACTTTCCACAATGCATCATCAAAACATAACAAATAAACTTCCATACCTTTGTTTGAAGATGCTCGAACACAAGTGAAACAAGAACTTCAAAAACCCCCAAAATTTTCAGCACTAGGGTTTGTGATTCGGACCAGAAAACATCGTTTTCTCCCAAATTTCTCCTCAAAATCAGCAAGTACGTGAAAAATTAGTCAAGATAGACCTAGATTTCACCTGATTTGGCCAAGAATTGAGAGAAATATGAAGGATTGAAGGTGGAAGAAGGTTGTGGGGTTATGTGGAGATCTTGAAAGTGAAAAATGAATGTATGTGGGTAGGAGAGAAGAAGGAAAACAAGTGGCTGGGGTTTAATTCACGTGACATATATATATATATATTTTTAATATAACTGCCTTAACCCAGCCGACCCATCAGTTCGCCAGGTACACCGTAAATTACGGTACCACCGTAAGTTACGGTGTAACCTGGCAAAATATTTCTACCGTAACTCAGGAAGATTCTACCGTAAAGCCCCAAACTTTTCACTTTCCACCGTAAATTACGGTACCACCGTAAGTTACGGTGGTACATGGGCATTCCTGATTCACTTAAAAATGCAATTTAAAGCACCTTTTTTAGATTTTTTCAAATTTTTTTAATTTTAATTTTTTTTCAAAAACATGTAAGAATTACCCTACCCCCTCGAAAGTCCCGTGTTGTCCTCAACACAATGTTAGAGCAATTCGTGACCCGAATGTCTCCACACTTGTTTCAAACACAAAATTCAAACGAGTACGGTAACTATGCAAACTATACAAAACAAACTAAACAAAATACTAACTATTTACACTACCAAACCTGGGCCTCTCATGGTTGTTCCTCATCGACCTGGCGTAAAATGTAGCCCGCTTTATCAAGCTCCAAGTTATTGATGTCGTTCCCTTCCAAGTATGGCTTTAGCCGATGGCCATTCACCGTTTGTTGTTTATTTGTTTGCTCATCTTGGATATCTACATCACCAAACCTCCCGACCAGCCGAACGACATACGGGCCCATCCATTTGCTTTTAAGCTTGCCCGCAAACATCTTGAGCCTTGAATTGTACAACCAAACCTTTTGACCCGCTTCAAAGGTTTTCTTCCTCAACTTTGCATCGTGTACCTTTTTTAGCTTGTCTTTGTAGGCCGATGCACACTCATACGCCTCGTCTCTAATTTCTTCAATTTCGTTTAATTGCAACTTCCTCATTTTCCCCGCTTCATCGTAATCCGCATTTACCGTCTTGATTGCCCAATGTACCTGATGCGCTAACTCCATTGGCAAGTGACAACCCTTTCCATAAACCATCCGATAAGGTGTTGTGCCAATTGGAGTCTTGTAGGCCGTTCGGTATGCCCACAACGCATCATCCAACTTGCTCGACCAATCCTTCCTATCCGTTCTAACCGTCTTCATGAGAATTTCCTTTATTTGACGGTTGGACACTTCGACTTGTCCACTCGTTTGCAGATGGTAAGGTGTGGCAATCCGGTGATTCACGCTATACCTCTTCAATAATTTCCCGAAATTAAAGTTCTTGAAATGCGAACCACCATCACTTATGATAACTCTTGGAATGCCGAAACGGGAGAAGATGCTGGATTGAATGAATTTACAAACAACCGAGTGGTCATTTGTTCTTGTTGCAATAGCCTCAATCCACTTAGAGACGTAATCTACCGCCACCAAAATATATAGAAAACCATTCGAATTCGGGAAGGGACCCATAAAGTCAATGCCCCATACATCAAATATTTCTACAACCAAGATTGGTTGTAATGGCATCTCGTCCCTCTTTGAAATGCTTCCCATCCTTTGATAATTCACACAGTTTCTTGCAAACTCACAAGCATCCTTAAAAATTGTGGGCCAATAAAACCCACATGAGAGAACCCAGTAGACCGTTTTATGCCCGCTAAAGTGACCTCCACACGCGGATGAGTGGGCATGAGTCAAAATTTCCAACACCTCCGTTTCGGGCACACACCTCCTAATGACTTGATCCGGCCCGATCTTGAAAAGATCCGGTTCATCCCAAATGTATTGCTTCACTTGGACCATAAATTGTTGTCGTCGCTTCTTGGTCCAATGATTTGGGATGGCACCCGTGGCTAAGTAGTTGACATAGTGAGCATACCACGGTGCGACAAAAGTAGACACGACTAGGAGTTGTTCATCGGGAAACCTTTCATTTATTTCGCTAACATCGTCAATCCCTTCCACCGGAATTCGGGACAAATGATCCGCCACTACTTTCTCACTTCCCTTTTGTCTCGAATCTCTAAATCGAACTATTGTAACAACAACACCCATCGAATTAAACGGGGCTTCGCGTCCTTTTTCTCCATCAAATACCGGACTGCGCTATGATCCGAATAAACCACCACTTTGCTCCCCCAAATATACGAACGAAACTTATCCAAAGCATACACCACCGCTAATAACTCCTTTTCGGTTGTGGTGTAATTCAGTTGCGCTTCGGATAAAGTCTTGCTTGCATAGTAAATTACCACCGGCTTTTTGTCAACCCGTTGACCCAAAACTGCACCAATTTTAGTGTCGCTTGCATCACACATGATCTCGAACGGCTTTGACCAATCCGACGGTTGCAAAATAAGAGCTTTGACCAAATGTTCTTTCAAAACAGTAAAAGCTTGCATACACTCATTAGTAAAGTCAAATGGAACATCTTTTAACAATAAATTACATAAAGGTTTAGTGATAACACTAAAACCTTTTATGAAACGTCTATAAAAACCCGCGTGTCCCAAGAATGACCTTACACCCTTAACATTTTTCGGTGGTGGCAAAGATGATATTACCCGTATTTTTGCCTTGTCCACCTCCATTCCCCTTTCCGAAATCACATGACCTAGCACAATTCCCTCTTGCACCATGAAATGACTTTTTTCCCAACTAAGCACTAAATTTTTCTCAACACATCTTTTTAAAACTTTTTGTAATTCGTTGAGACAAGATTCAAAACTAGCGCCGAAAATTGAGAAATCATCCATAAACACTTCAAGCGACTCTCCAACCATGTCCGAGAAAATACTCATCATACATCGTTGGAAAGTTGCCGGTGCATTGCACAAGCCAAATGGCATTCGCCGAAAGGCAAAAGTCCCATATGGACAAGTGAAGGTGGTCTTGTGTTGGTCATCCGGGTGTATTGCTATTTGATTGTAACCCGAATACCCGTCCAAAAAGCAGTAGTACTTTTGACCAGACAGTTTTTCAATGATTTGGTCAATAAAAGGTAGCGGGAAATGGTCCTTAGAAGTGGCGGCATTCAATTTTCGGTAGTCAATACATACACGCCACCCGGTGACCGGTCGGGTGGCAACTTGTTCACCGTTCTCATCCTTGACTACTTGAATGCCGACCTTCTTAGGCACAACTTGAGTAGGACTTACCCAAGCACTATCCGAAATCAGATAGATAATTCCCGCATCCAACCATTTAATTACCTCTTTCTTTACTACCTCCCTTAGGTTCGGATTCAATCGCCTTTGAGCTTCTCGTGTTGGTTTTGCGTCTTCGGTGGTGATTATCTTGTGCATGACGATTGATGGACTAATTCCTTTGAGATCGGCAATCGTCCATCCAATAGCTCCCTTGTTCTCCTTTAAAACTTCCAATAAGGCTTGCTCTTGCGCCGAATCTAAATTAGAGGCAATAATGACCGGTAAGGTGTCATTATCCCCTAGGAAAGCATACTTCAAATGACCTGGCAAGTCTTTAAGTTCTAACTTTGGCGGTTCCTCTAGCGATGGTTTAGTACCCGAACTTATCTCCGCTGGTAAGCCTTCAAATTGATGAGTCCATGGTGGTCGACCTTCCTTCAAAGCCATGGCATCCTGTTTTTCCTCTTCAACCCGTAATGCACAAGCATGTACCTGTTCAGAAAAAACACACAAACAAACATCTATACCATCCTCTTCATACTCATGCGGGTTGCATCCGTCAACCAAATCTGCCATAAAACACTCATCAGCACCATTAGCATTAGAATTATTAGTAAAAACATTCAAGCGCATTTTTCGGTTTCCTAAGGTCATATCGACTGTACCAAATCTACAATCGATCACAGCATGCGCGGTGCTAAAAAATGGCCGACCCAAAATGACATTTTGTTGTTGTTTTGGGTCCGTGGATGAGTAGTCCAATACTAAAAAGTCAACTGGGTAATAGAACTCATCAATCTTCACAATCACATTTTGAACCATCCCCCGAGGAAGCTTATGGGACAAATCGGCCAAAACAACCGTTGTCTCCACCCTTGCTAACGGACCAAAGTCGTATTGGTTATATAAGCCACCCGGTAAAATGCTCACCCCGGCTCTAAGATCTAGTAACGCCTTTGCCATTTGAAAATTACCAACTTGAATGTTAATTAATGGCGTGCCCGGATCTTGGAGCTTAGGAGGAAGCTCCCCATTCAAAACCGCACTCACTTGCCCGGTTAAATCCAACCGCTTAGGCATTTTCTTCTTTTGTTGCCTTTTTTTGTGTACATAATTCCTTTAGGAATTTAGCATAAGCGGGTACTTGTTTTATTGCATCAAGTAGTGGAAGATTAATTTTTACTTGTTTAAACATGTCCCACAATTCTTCTTTTTAGGGACCTCTTGATGCAATAAAATTTTTCTTACCCGGGTCAAGTAAAGCCGATGGAAACGGGACTTGACTCGGTTCACCCTCAACTTTTTCACTTTTTTCATTTTCACCTAAACCCGGTTTTTTAATATTTGATTCTTTAGAAATAACCGGTGAAACTTCATCATCACTTTCGTTACCCGTGACATCCTCAACTAGCCCCTCAACCAATCCGGGTGACAAATTGGCTTTTCTTTTCCACTTCTTAAAACACTAACATGATGAACATTAACATTACCTCGTGACGTACCATGTGAAGGATTTACCTTGGTGTCGCTAGGAAGTTGACCCTTGCTTTTCTTCAACTCTGCCACATCGGTTGCCAATTGACCCATTAGGGTTGTTAGTGATTGAATGCTCTTGTCACGAACCTCATCCTTTTGCATCCGGACTTCGTCGAGTTGATTCCGTTTTTGCATATCTTGTTGCATAGCCCGAAGCATATCCATGACTCCATTCCCGCTTGACGAAGGTTGACCCGAACCACTTTGACCCGTTTGTTGAAATTGCCCTTGGTACCCATAATTGTTTCCACCCCGATAATTGCCTTGATTGTATTGTTGGCGAGGTACAAAGTTACCTTGAGCTCCTTGAAAGTTTGGGTTAGCTTGGTTCGCCGCGTTCCCATAACGGAAATTAGGATGATTTCGTAACCCGGGGTGGTATGTGTTGGAGTTCATGTTGAAATTTCGATCACCCCCTTGAATTGCATTCACTTCCTCTGCTTGCTCATCAACCACCCCCACTACACATACTTCCGCCTTGTGGCCTATTTCATTGCAATTAGTGCACACGTTGTACACTTGATTTGTGGCTTGCACATTGCCACTCTCTACTCCATGCACTTGTGGCCTTTGTACCACATGCCTTGCCCGTCTTGAAGATTGGGCCTTCCTCTTGGAATTCACCGCCATTTGCTCTAAAAATGCCCAATCAACATGTTCATAATTCGTACCGAATGTACCATTGGTGATCGACATCAAATCACGTGCATCCTCCGAACTCAACCCTTCGTGAAATGCGTTCAACAACTCCCATAATTGGATCCCATGATGAGGGCAATTCCGTAACATCATATTAAACCTTTCGAAGGCTTCATGAAACATCTCCCCCGATTGTTGTTGGAAGCTTCTCAAGCCTCTTCTTGCATCATTAGTCTTTTGAGAGGTATAATATTCATCCAAAAATATTTGTTGCATATCGGCCCATGTAAAGATCGATGCGGAGGGTAGAGTGTGAAACCATCTCTTTGCCTTGTCTTCCAAAGAAAATTGGAAGAGAACCAACTTGACATCATCCGAAGAAAACCCTTGACCTCCAATAGTGTTGCAAATGGAGTCGTATGTCTCTAAATGAAAATAGGGTTCTTCCGTTGCTAACCCTTTGAACTTTGGTAGACTTTGGAGGGCGGTTGTTCTTACTTCAAATGCTCTTCCATCCACATGGTGAGGAATCACTACCGGCGAAGGATTGTTAGTAATAATAGGCCGGAAGTGAGCTTCAATTCCCCGTACGACCTCCCGATGATGTCTTTGAGGTGCACCCAATGGTGCTCTTGGTTGACCCATTTGCATAGGCCCTTGAGGTGCAAAGGGTGGCTGAAACTGGTATTGCGGCATTTGTGGTTGTTGTTGAATCGGTCTTTGGAATTGTGGTTGCATATTTTGAGGACGTACTTGATGTAGCGGTGTAGGGCATTGCAGTTGTGGCCCTTGTGGTCTAATGTGTTGCACCCCAACCGGTAGTCTACCCGTGTCTTGAAATTGTTGGATCGGTTGACTTTGTTGACCCACTCCTCCTTGCGGTCCCAAGTAGCCTCCATCACCCCCATAGTAAAAACCTTCCTCTTCATACCCTCTAAACTCCTCTTCATAGCCATCATCATATCCATCTCCTTGAATACCCGAGGATTGCCCGAATGGAATGGATGAGTATTGAAAGCCCAATTGGTTTGATGGTCTAAATGTAGAGGTAGCATGGACAATAGTTGAATTTGGTGGTATTGTGTAAGTAGAGGATGATTGACCCGTAGTTGGGGGAAAGAAGTGTGACAATGGTGGTATTGTGGATGAAGGGCTAAAGGTAAGATTGGGTTCAACTTGAGTAGTGATCGGTTGTGTGGTGTTGGTTGGTGTAGTGTCATGAGGTGGAGTAGGAATTTTAGTGGTATTAGGTATGGTTGTGTTTGGTGATGGGTGTGTGGAAGTAGGTATAAATGATGAGGTCGTTTGACCCGTTGTGGGTGGTATTTGAGATTCTTGCATGATGTTTCGTGGTGTGATGGGTGAGGTAGGTGAACCAATAATTATGTTTTCTCTTACTAAGACTCTGTTTTTTCCTTAATGTTTTTTCGATCTTCGGATCAAATGACAATGGTGACGACTTGTGAGAGCCTCTAGTATGCATGCACCTGTAGAACCTGCACACTAAACACACCAGTGTAAACCCGAAAATAACAAAGCAAAACTAACAAATTGACACACGTTGCGCACTACTCCCCGGCAACGGCGCCAAAATTTGACGTGCTGTCGTAGTACACGCAAATTTAATCCAAATAACAACTAATAGATAGTGGTAAATGGGTATCAAACTCAGGGAGTATGTGGAAATGTGTTGATTTTATAGCTTTGCAATTAAACTACAATTAACCTAATTTGCAGAAAATAAAGATCAATGATTTGGATTGTTTGTTTTAGAAAACTAAATTATCAATTACTTACTAATCAAGATTGGATTTTTAATTCAGATTATGAGAACAATGACCATCTTAGGATTCAGTTTCTTTTAACACTTGTGTGAAATTCCAACTAGAAAGAGTTACATAGACATAACTCGTGTATAAACAATCGTTGTGATAAAAGGGAACAAAGTACTCGGATTATATGAATGCGAGGTTATTTCCCGATGACCAATCAATCAATATCCAACCCTAACCCTTCCCGTGATATCTCGATTGCCAACGGCACCAAGAACGTACGATTTAGACTAGAATTGCAATACCAATTAACAAACTACAATCAATTACTCATACACCATGATAATCAAAGCAAACACAATGTTATCATTCTAGAAATGAAGGAACAAACACACAAGAGTTTAAGAAAACCTTCACCTAAGATGATCACCACAAGTTTAGCCGGACATTGTTCGGTTGATCATCATAACATCAAAGTAGAAGTTCATACGAATCAAAAACTTAAACCGAATGTTTAGAATTGTTTGGAACCAACAAAAACCAGCCAAAATCGCCCCAAATGTTCAGAGAAAACGTCCAATGATGAGATAAGATGAAAAGACACCTCTAAAACCGTTTTAATGAAGGCAGTTACGTTTTCCTCGCAGCCTCCACCGTAACTTACGGTCTCCACCATAAGTTACGGTGGACATCAGTTTGTTACGGTGGGATTCTTCTGAAGTACGGTGGGAGAATGCAAGTTTCAGGGCCACCGTAAATTACGGTGGCCACCGTAATTTACGGTGGAGCCCTGATTCTTGGGTTTTGTTTCTTCGTTCCTTCCATGCACGACCCGTTCATCTCCAAATCGTCCAAAGCTGCATTTTATCCCTTTTTAGCTCCCGGAACATACCTGAAACATAAGCAACTGTAGTCATCTAATTCAAGATAATTACGCGATTAAGTGAAGGATAAATTCGTTTTTTAACATCATTAAGGGTTGTCCTATGGACCACCCATCACCGTGATTCAATCTGGACCGTACAAGTATCACCCATGGTTTTGGAAATCTATGGGTGCCCAAAATAGTCCCTAGAAAGCTTAAAAACCACTTGCAACACCTGGAAACAGCTGGAAGAGGCTGTAAACTGATTTTTGCAAACCTCACAGGTTCACACGGGCCGCGTAAGGTTCTATGGGAACTTACGCGGGCCGCCTGAGGTTCCCAGATCAGCAACAAGTTTTCTGAAATTGCAGTTTTGGTCCCTGTGAGCTTTTAAGGTCACGTTTGGCACGTTTAAGGCCCGTTAAGCTATTTACAAGGATCTATAATGAAGCCTAATCATAGGGAACATAAAAAATGCTTGAAAACATGTCGGATGTCGGTTCGTTTGGTCGTACGGTCACGTTGTTCGTCTAGTTAAGACGAAACACGAACGGACGCGAAAAACGATCCAAATTGCGCGACGAATGGAATTTTATCAAGCCAAACACTAAAATAAAATAATTTAGTACTTACATAAATTTTTGGGTGTCCGGATATATCCAGAATGTAAGATATGCGCGAAAATGCAAACTTGTGCACTTTTTGACACTTTTAGTCCCTGCATGACTTAAAAGTTTATTTTTGCGCACCAAACACCTCTAAGCCTATATCTAAGCTATATAAAGAATAAATAGGGTATGTTTAACTCATGGTTATATTCCGGAAGGTCCGTTACCATACGAATCGACATACTTTAGCAGTTTGACGGAATTAGTCCTTTAATTGCGCAAAGTAGCACGAAATGTCGTTTAATGATGTCCGAGCCTTCCATGGCACATATTAATCATCCCCAAGCATATAATTAAATATTACTACGCTCCCGTTTGCTTAAATGGTCACCGAAAGGCGTATATTCAAAAGTTGACGCTTTAGGTCCCTCTATTGCGCAAACTTGCGCATCTCATCATTTAATAGCATTGAAGCCTCATTTAATCCATATTAGGAATTCTTGAAAGTATTATTAAACATCACGATGCTTCGGGTCTGCTAAAAGGTCATTCAGAGGAATATTTAAACATATTGACACTTTTAGCCCCTCTAACTTGCAAAGTTGCGCGTAACTTTACTTATAGGCATCAAAACCTTAAACGGCCATTATTTAGCATTCCTGAGAGTATAATCAAATATCATGAAGCTCCCGGTTTGTTAAAAGGTCACTCAGAGGTAAGATTTAACATGTTGACGCTTTTAACCCTTCATTGCGCAAACTTTCAATTAATTACGCAAACGGCTACACTCGATCGACAAGTGGCTCATTTGTGAATATAATCATCGTGAGAGGTTATTTAGAAACTTATTTTAGGTATGCTAACACTTCTAGTCCTTTCATAATCAAGGTTTTTGATTTTTCGAAAAATTAGTCCTTTAAATTCAACATTTGACTTCATTAGGGTTTATTACACGTGTCAATACACCATTGGATGTGATTTTACGAGGTGTTACAGTTTCGATGGTAGATGTCGATCTCTGGCAAGCAATGGTGATGCGTCCGACTGTAGTTCTTTATAAACGGTTAGGTTTTCTATTTAACGAGTTTCCATAGTTTTGGTAGAATGGTCTGGTTGTGGTTTTGTTGGTATTAGGTTTTTTATTTAATGAGTTTCTATTGTTTTGGCAGAAAAGTATGGTTGTGGTTTTGTAGGTATGAGAAATTTGGATAGATTGTCATAATCCTTGGCATTCGTTATATATAGGTTATTCCTGTTGTCTATCATTGGATTATATAATCTACTAGACCGTTGGTTATTATCACCTTTTATTCATTTTGATTGTGGATTCACAATTAAGAATAATTAGATGAGTTCATGTCTACTTCAATAAGATTACAACAGTTGCATCGCAACAAATCACACAACCAGTGATATGGTTGGTATTACATTAACACGTTTATTTGTACATATTAAATCTTAAATTATAATTTTTAATTTTGTTCATGACAGCCCAATGCACATGTGAAGAAGTGTTTCCAATTATGGGAACAAATGTTGTTTTCTGCAAGTCGAACTCTTCTTACTGAATCTCAGGTTATGTTCTTATTTCTAAGATTTTACTTTTACAATTTAAGAAATTGTTGTTTGCTTCATACGTTTGAAACTGTTCATCTTCAAATTTTTTGAAAACTTTTTTTTGAGCATTTATTTGTGTTTATTATTATAGGAAATGTACCTACCTGCCATTGCAATCAGGAGAATATTATGTATCTTTTTTCCTTGGTGAGTTCTTATTTTCACTCATTTGTTTATAAGCTTTTATACTTTTTCATTTATTTTATTTTTAGTTTATAAATGGTTATTTAGGGTTTATAGATGGAAATTTATTATGCAGAGGTCATGAATAAGAGATTAGAAGATGACCTCACATTGTACTTGCTGATGTCATAAATCCGATTTAATCTAAATGATATTGTATATAATAATCAGATTTTTATTATTTTTATTATTATAAAATTAGTTTTTTTAGGAGAGAACTTTTGAAAATGCATGGGGTGTTGAACTGTGCATTTAATGCACCTGTGAGAAGTAATCATATCTCAACTCTCTCTTTCTTCTTCACACTTTAATCTCCATCTTTCTCTTTCTTCTCATTTCAAACTCACAGGCGATTTCAGGGTTTATTTTCCTCATCTTCCACACGAACCATGTCATCCATAAAGAAATCCATCGGTGAATCACCATCTTTTGTCACTCAGACCGATGAAGATGATTTTGCCATCTGAGGCTATGATGGCGAGATCTGGCGTGTTGTTGCAACATGCCCTAATCGTTGCCGGCTGCCGTTCGCGCCTGTTCTAGGTAGCGTTGGGTGTAATCGATGTTTGGTTGATGATGATAAGATCGATGTCACCTAAGGGATATTCAATCAATGATGTTGATGAGATGCTTCTCACCTGAGACTAAAACTATGATGAAGCAAACGTCGGCCCGAATATAAGCGAGGTCTGACATTTTCAAATCATTTGTATTACTTTAGTAAATCATTTAGTGTTGACTGTGATGATGAATAAAAATGAATGCAAAGTGTATTTTTCTTGTCCTTTCAACATGAGGCTATGATGATTTTGTAGATCTGAGTAAAAATTGAATGAAGATAGCATTATGGTATGGCAAGGTTATAGGATGGCAGTTGTTCATGCAACCTCTCTTGCAGCCATGGTGTTGTCATTTTATGCACAATCTGAGCCTGGCATGTAACACCCCAAAAATGGGTTTGGTAATTTAAACCCGGTTAATATAAAGGAACGGGTAAAATACCGTTAGGGAAAAAGTGAACCCGTAAATGAACATTAACTAGGAATAATTAACCTAGTTGAATATTAGTATCGTTGGTATTAAACGAAGGGTTGTAGCCTTATTTAATTAAAACGAAACATGAGGGACCAAAGTGAACAACTTGAAAGTTGTTTTATTAAAAGTAAACAACACACACATAGACACACATCGTGTGTGTGTGTGTGTTCATCAACGAGCAGGAGGCTCCCAAGGAGTCTCAAACCCTAACTTCATCTTTTAGCTCAAATTGAAAGGCAAGATGACGCTTAAAATCATAACCGAGCATGGATAAATGATCACTATCACGAGGGGATCATAAGGTATGTCTTAAATCTAAGATTTGTGATCATGTGTGAAGTGGGTTATGTTCTAATCCGTGAGTTAATATGAAATTAACCATGTACAAGGGTTAGAATCCTCGTATAGAACATGGGTTACGTATGGTTTGTGTTAATTTGATGATTAGAGGTAAAACCCGTTAGTTATGGTGAAGATGATAACTAGAATCACCACCTATGTCCAAGTCTTGTGGAAAGATTGATGTATTATCTAGGTATGATGAATTCTTGTTAGATGAATTAGGAGAAATATGATGATGCTATGTTTGATGTTTATGTGATAATGATACTTGTTGATTAGTAAGAAGATTTGATGAAATATGAATGAACTAGGAAGATTATGCATAAACTAGTTGTACATGGTGCCTAGGAAGTAGTACGCACACCACGTGTTTGATGAAATGTCTAAATGACAATAATAGGTGAAAGTTGTGTTATAATGATGTGAGTATGCTATATGCTTGTTTGAATCGGCTAATGAAATACATATGTGAGATATGAACTTGATATGATCGTTCATCTGAATAATCATGTATGCTAATAAGGATGTAAATGTAATGACATGAAAGTATAGGAATCATGTCAAGATGGATGGGAGCGTGGAAGGCTAACGGGACAAGAAGACTCAAGTAAGCGAATGCAAATACGGGCGCGTAAGGTAAGTAAATCCCGGACTTACACTTTAGATGTAAAAATATATTGTAGTATGATGATTATTGTGATTCATGTGAGAAAGTAATAAACAATGGAAGTAATAAGGTAAGTTATGGAAAAGGAGTCGAAAGTGGGTAGGAAAGTAATTTCTATTAAGTATGGGTAAGGAAGGGAATATACACGTTAGTATTATGCCCAAAGATGAAATAAGTAATTATACATGTGGGTAAGATGTAAGTTGTAAATGAAGGGGGTATGATTGGTAAGGTATTTATACATGAAATGGAAATTAGTTAAATTACGCATATGAGATAAGTCTAACGATGCTAATTGTTTTCTGTTAAGAATGAAATGGAAGTGCAGGTATACTAATAATGGAGAATGAAGGTTAAGTATGGAAGTCAGACGAGAGTGTCTGAATGGATGGATGAATGGACTTATATGAACGAGGATAAGAGATGTTGATGCTTGATTATGCACGTTTTAAAGTATATGTATTATGTCATCGGTTGCTAATGAAGTAATTGGTTGTGGTGACTGCAGATTGTACAGGTTCATGGATGTTTCATCAGGAATTGTACGCGGTTGAAGATCGAGTCAAGACATGGATTGTACGTGGGTGTTTAGGTGGTCACTTAATTTGATATAAGTTTGTCAGTTTTTGGTTAATTTACAAATGGGATTAATGTATTTAAGTGAGAGAAAGAATATCATGAAAGAAATTTTAGGTATGTATTTTCCGCTGCGAATCCTAGGTTAAAACGTATTTAGGGCGTTACATGGCATTCTGACAATACAAATGTTTTGCAACTTCACCATGAATGACCTTCGCCAACGCTGTGTTGGTGATTAAGGTTTTGAAAAGGGATCGTGTATAATTGTTGTCACATCTATACAAGAAAATGGAGTTTGGTTGGTCTGAGATGCCTATTTAGCTGTATGTGAGGACACCGGTAAGTTTTCCAATTTTTCGTTTGTACATCGGTCATATAATGTCACGGCTCCTGACCCGGTTTGACCCGTTTCAGGAGCTGCGGGACAGAAAATCCCGTGGTATTTATTTAACAGCGGAAGTTTTCTTTAGGATCTTTTTAAAACTGCAATTTCCCGATTATTTTATTTCACAACTAGGGATAAAACCCCGGTAATTTACAATCATATGATTTCACGGAGAAATCTTTATTTTTACAAAACATGTTTCTTTATTTTTTTATTGAGCCACTTCCTTAAGCTTGTAGTGCTTCACGGCACTTTTCCTTGATCACAATAGATCACCTGAAACATGTTTGAAAAAGGTTTTGTCAGCGGGAAATACTGGTGAATCATTCTATTTATTAAAACGACTCATTTGTTATAATTTACAGTATTAAGAGAGATTACAATGTTTCCAAATATCAACCAACTACCCACGATATTTGTCACTCGACATTCATCGGTAACCTCTGAGTCCAATGGTGTCTGTGACTATGGTCATATCACTCATTGGCTAACCTGTTGTCCAATAGTGACGGTTATCAAGTAATGTATACAAAACCCCACATACCGGCTGTAACTTGGTGATTACATAAACTTAATCACTGTAATTATAATCTTTGAAAATAAACATGATTTGAAAGTAATTTGATAAAAAGAGAATGACTCACATTGCAGATTTATTTGAGCAGAGCCTAGCCTACTGATTAGCCTTTTAACCTAGTTTAAATAACAATGCACACAAACTAGGTCAGTAACTAATACAGCATTTACGATAACTCACGAGATTAAACCCTCACATCGAATGACAAAGTGCGATACTTAAACATCCATCGAATTAACGATGAATGACAAAGCATAAACCCTAATGTGGACAGCACTTAAACATCCATTGGATAGTTTAATCGATCAGACATTGAATCGTAGCAGCGATCGGACATTGAATCTGTATTGCGGCAGCACCTCGTGAATTGTGTGTTTTACAGACTGTTTCTATTATAACTCGAAGTACAAATTGAAATTTAACATCGAACGAACGCACATTTGCATGTAACAGACTGTTCTATTTATACCCAAAATTCGTCCCCCTCGCGCCACGCGAGAGAGTCTCTTGTGCGCGTCGCGTGGCGCGAGAGACCCTAGTCTACCATAGGTTTGCTTCGTGTCCATGTAGCTCAGCTGTGTTGGTCTCGCGTTCATTTTCAAATTTGACAACAAACTGTCGAGATAATACTAACTAGGGTTTACCCCCCCTGAGTTTTAGGGGCCCTGATCCTGATTCCGATTATTCTGAAAATTTTAGGGTTTATACAGAATCACTTGGGTGTCTCAATTAGGGTTTCTTATTGGACAAATTAAATTAATAAGTAAGAATTTTGATGAGAGATGTTACATATAAATTAACGTTTGGACCTGATTCCTGTGTTTTGTTTTACATGTGGTCGTGTGGCTATGGTGGTTTTACCAACAGATCTTGGTGAATTAGATCCACTGCATGTGATGTTGCTACCGAGGTACTGTTATTATATACAATATTATTTAGATTAAATTGGATTTATGACATCAGCATGGACAATGTGGCATATCTCAGAGGTTGACACGTAAGCAAAGTGGCATATCTCACAGATGACCTCACTTTGCTTATGTGTCAACCTCTGAGATATGCCACATTGTCAATGCTGATGTCATAAATCCGATTTAATCTAAATAATATTGTATATAGTGATTTTGTTGATTAAAGTGTCCTTTCAACATGAGGCTATGACGATTTTGTAGATTAAAGTGTCCTTCCAACGGCTTCCGTCTGTTATCTGCATAGTTCTTTTGACGATTTCGAGCAGTCTTCAGTATTTCCTTGATTTGTGTTATCTTGTCGGTTGTTTCTTGTACTATCTCAGGACCTGACAATTGACTTTCTCCTATTTCTGCCCAACAAACTGGAGTTCTGCACTTTCTTCCATACAGAGCCTCGAATGGGGCAGTTTCTATACTTGAATGATAACTATTGTTATAGGAGAATTCAATTAATGGTAAATGGTCGTCCCAATTTCCACCAAAATCTATTACACATGCTCGGAGCATATCTTCTAGAGTTTGGATCGTCCTTTCACTTTGCCTGTCTGTCTGAGGATGATATGCAGTGCTTAGGTTTAGTCGAGTTCCCATTGCTTCTTGGAAACTAGTCCAAAAATGAGAAGTAAAACGACTATCCCTATCGGAAACAATGGAGAGTGGAACTCCATGTAAGGATACTACTTCATCTACATACAACTTTGCCAATCTTTCCATGCTAAAGGTTTCTTTTATGGGTAGAAAATGAGCTGATTTGGTTAATCGATCCAAAATTACCCAAATCGCATCATTACCTTTTCTGGTTTTGGGTAACTTAGTAACAAAATCCATTGTTATGAGTTCCCATTTCCATACAGTCATTTCTAATTGTTGTAGTAGACCTGAAGGTTTCTGGTGTTCTGCCTTAACTTGTGAATAAGTAAGACACTTAGAAACATACTGGGCTATATCCTTTTTCATTCCTATCCAGCAAAAGTTATTTCTTAAATCTTGGTACATCTTATTATTTCCAGGGTGCATAGTATACCTAGATTTATGAGCTTCTTCTAAAATCTTATTTCTTAAATCTCCTTGTTTAGGTACCCAAATTCTTCTTTTGTGGAATTTCCAAATTCCATCAGTTCCTTGCTCTAATTCTTTTATTCGTCCTTTCATTCCTTCAGCATCATCCTTGATTGCTGTAGCTTGCACATTCTTCAATTGTTCCATTAAATCTAACTGTAGATTTAATCTAAGAGCACGGACTCGTCGTTGCTTCTCATGGTACTTACGACTTAAGGCATCTGCAACTACATTTGCCTTTCCTTCGTGATACTGAATATCATAGTCGTAATCACTTAGGATTTCTATCCATCTCCTTTGCCTCATATTTAACTCTTTTTGCCCAAATATGTACCTTAAACTTTTATGATCCGTATAGACGGTAAACTTACTTCCATACAGATAGTGTCTCCAAATTTTAAGGCAAAAATTACTACTCCTAAGTCTAAGTCATGAGTCGTATAGTTTTCCTCGTGCTTTTTCAATTGTCTTGAAGCATACGCAATTACCTTTTTGCGTTGCATTAACACACATCCAAATCCTAGTTTTGAAGCATCACAGTAAACTTCAAAATCTTCAGTTTCTTCTGGTAAGGCTAGGATTGGAGCATTGGTTAACTTTTTCTTTAAAATCCTAAAAGCTTCTTCTTGCTTAGGTCCCCATTCAAACTTAACTGCTTTACAGGTTAGCTTAGTTAATGGTACAGCTATCTTGGAAAAGTTCTTAATAAACCGTCTATAATATCCAGCTAAACCTATAAAACTTCTAATTTCCATTGCTGATTGCGGAACCTTCCATTTGGTAATCGCTTCTATCTTAGCAGGATCTACATGAATGCCTTCGTGATTTACCATGTGTCCTAAGAATTGCACTTCTTGTAACCAAAATTCACACTTTGAGAATTTGGAATAAAGCTTTTCTTTTCTTAACAAAGTTAAGAGTGCATGCAAATGTTCACAATGTTCTGTCTGACTTTTGGAATAAATAAGTATATCGTCGATGAAGACAATTACAAATTTATCCAAATACGGTTTACAGATTCTATTCATCATGTCCATAAATGCTGCAGGAGCATTTGTTAACCCGAAGGGCATGACTGTAAACTCGTAATGACCATACCTAGTTCTGAAAGCAGTTTTAGGTATGTCCTCTTCTTGTACCTTCAATTGATGGTATCCGGAGCGTAAGTCTATTTTAGAAAAATATCTAGCTCCTTGAAGTTGATCAAAAAGATCATCAATCCTAGGTAATGGGTATCGATTCTTAATTGTAACCTTATTCAATTCTCTATAATCAATACACATTCTCATTGAACCATCCTTCTTTTTCACAAACAACACTGGTGCTCCCCACGGGGATGAACTAGGTTGTATGAAACCTTTACTTAGTAATTCATCTAATTGCTTTTTCAGTTCTAACATTTCTGTTGGTGCTAACCGATAAGGTGCCTTGGCTATCGGTGTAGTTCCTGGAATTAGATGAATTCTAAAATTCTACCTCCCTATCTGGTGGTAATCCTGGTAATTCTTATGGGAATACATCTGGATATTCTGAGACTACAGGAATCTCCTTAAGTTCTTTACCCTTAGTACTAATGATTACTGAAATCATATACACTATTCCTTGCTTTCGTTCATAACTAGCAACTTTCATTACTGATATAAACTTCATAGGCTTACGTGGTTTATCTCCTGTAATCATAATTACTTCTCCAGTGGGTGCCTGAATTTCTATAGAGTTCTTATCACAAAGAATTCAAGCATGGTTGGCTACTAACCAATCCATTCCTAACACAACATCGAATTCGGCTAATTTCATAGGTAACAGGCTTGCAGAGAATTTATGACTTGAAAGTTCTATTTCTACATTTTGTAAAACCTTATCTATTTTAACTGAATTTCCATCTGCCGTTTCGACTGTAAAAATCTGCCTAATATTGATTAAAGGTAAGTTAAGAGCTTGGCAGAATGAAGTATTGATAAAACTTTGGTTTGCACCAGAGTCAAATAATACTTTTGCGTACACGTTGTGAACTAAGAACGTACCAGCTATCACATCTGGAATGAGTTCTGCTTCTTGAGTAGTCAGCTAGAATGCTCTGACATTCTTTTTAGTAGCTCCGTCGCTTGTCTTGGCTTTGTTGTCTGCTGGTTTTACCAATTTAGGACATTCCGTTTTGAAGTGTCCATTTTCTCCACAGTTAAAGCAGACCCTCATTTTCTTTCTGCAGTCTTCTTCGCGAAGTCCTACTGTTTTGCAAAAGTTGCAGGTTACATTACATCTTCCATAATGTTTCTTTCTGCAATTCTTGCAGAATGGCAGAGTTGAGGATTGTCCCGTTCCTCTTCTCTTGAAACTATTATTATTACCCATACGAAATCCTTGGGTAATTTTCTGAGCCAATTCCTTCTTCCTGTTTTCATCTCTTGTGCGTACCAGTTCGTCAGTTAGGGTATTAGCTAATTCCACAGCATCGTCAATAGTACGAGGTCTCGCAGCTTTAACGATGTTACAGATTTCACCAATTAGTCCCCAAATATAGCGAGAAATGAGTACCGGTTCTGGCAAAGCCAGCATTGGTACCACTCTAGCATATTAAAAAATGTCGAAGTATAACCGCGACAATCTACACCCATCATTTTATGATTTAAGAATTTATTTGCCATTTGATCTTTTTCGTATTCGGGACAAAATTTTCTTTCTACAAGATTCTTAAATTCTTCCCAATTCATGGCATAGGCCACATTTCTTCCTTTGGCCTGAAGTACTGTGTTCCACCATTCGAGTGCCCCTTCTTTAAACAAATTTGACGCGTACAAGACCTGATCGTCCTTGGCACATTTACTTATTGTAATTACTGCCTTGGTTTTCTCTAACCAACGCAGTGTAGCAGTTGCTCCTTCATTGCCTGCAAATTCAGCGGGTTTACAAGCAAGAAATTCTTTGAAAGTGCAACCAGGCGTTGCAGCTTTCATTTTCTTAGGGAGCGGAGCTTGTCGTGGTTCATTATCATGATTAATATGATCATTGCCTCCGTTTACGCTATTACTGAAGTTATCTTCAGAATTACGTTTACTTGGAATGATTTGTTGAGGTTCAGCAGGTTTCTGGACAGCAGCGACTATTGCCGGAATAGCATTGGCTATCCCTTGAGCAACGATATTTTCTATATCTTGCCTAGTCATATATTGATCCCCCGGTTGTTGTTCAGATTGATTAACTTCATTTACTGGTTCATTATTAGCGTTTTCCATCTGATAATTAATTTATAAATAATTAGTCTAAAATAAGAAACAATCCAATATAACAATTAATCGCACATAATTACGTAAACAAATATACAACCAAAATTGTAAATTTCTCTTTTATTTTATAGATTATATTATGCTTCCATATACATTTTTATTTTACAACCGTTTTATTGTTTATTTTACACATACTGATGTTTATTAATTTTTATTGTTATTATACAAACATAGATTCACCACCTACTTCTCCTTCGTCAACTTGCATTTTTAATAACGATGTTCCCTTTCATCATATTTCCATGAGATTTGTCCCCCAATCTCTCGGATCCTATTCCCAGCATCCATTAGCTCTTCGCCAAAATGGCGGAGTTCAGCCATATTCTCATTACTCATCGGTGGATTTGGTAGAGGTTCTGGATCGAACTGAGGAAGAAAGGAATAAGGACTGTTGAGCAGGTTTTGGAACTGCCAATCATTTGTCCACCATTCATCCATTCCTAGAGGCTGGGTGTGGATTATAGATTCTGGGATTGCTGGGTCCAAGTTCATTGGTAGTTGTGTTTCAAGAGTAGGGTATAGGTTATTATTAATTGGTCTGACGACATCACAGCTTGACAATGCCCGATCTAATTCCTCTTGAAAAGGTAACTCCTTAATCTGTCTAGAGCTTTCCCCAACTTCCCTATGGGTTTGCCTAGAACCTTCTCCATACTCCATTTCCAGTGACCTAGAACCTTCACTGACTTCAATCCTCTTTCCTTTGTCTAAAGGATTTTCTATTTTAGGGATTTTCCTAGTTGTAGGCTTCCTCCTACGCACACGTCTCCATCCCACAAATCTCCTCCTTTTCTTGGGTTTAGGTTTCTCTGGAGGTGGAGCATTGAATTCCACAGGTTCTTCTATGTCTGGTATATACCTATTGAAATCTCTGGAAACCTCTATTTTTACCGGATAGAGATTTAGGTTTTGAAGGGCGTCAGACAAGTCGTTCATGCTGCTTAACACATATGCAAAATAAACAAAATTTACTAAGTTAAAATTGTATAAAATTTTTTATAAATAACCTTTAAATATTATTGCATACCGAGTGGCTTATTTAATACAAAAGACAATTGACAATTTAAAACATATGAGGGTTTTCTTGTAACCTTATTTATTTACTGGATACGGTTTCTAGCTTGTGATATAGTTACTAAACTGAGACTGGACATTTAAAGATTTGCATTTACGGCTACAGTGGCTAATATATAAAGATTTGTCCATTTTTCATCTAACTTGTCTTCCTAAGGTGGTTTACTGGTTAATTCCTGGTTAACCTTCTTTTCTCGGAATTTCTTTATTTTCTCTTTACTTTTCCTAATAATCAGACTTCTTTTACTAGGAGAAAGTGGTTCCTCATATTGTGCCTTTTGCACAAATATTCCTTCATCAGGAATTACAGACTGATTTGAGGATTTTGTTTGGGATGAACTTCCCTTCTCATTGGATGACCTATCTAATTTAAGATAGATATTTGAAAGCTTTTGCTTACCCATACTGTACACAAATATTCAATTAATAAAACACATAAGCACAGAATAACAATTAGTAATATTAAGTATTTTCTAAATACTTAATTGGCTTAAATCAGTGGCTCTGATACCACCTTTTTCTATCACGGCTCCCGACCCGGTTTGACCCGTTTCAGGAGCTGCGGGACAGAAAATCCCATGGTATTTATTTAACAGCGGAAGTTTTCTTCAGGATCTTTTTAAAACTGCAATTTCCCGATTATTTTATTTCACAACTCGGGATAAAACCCCGGTAATTTACAATCATATGATTTCACGGAGAAATCTTTATTTTTACAACACATGTTTCTTTATTTTATATTGAGCCACTTCCTTAAGCTTGTAGTGCTTCACGACACTTTTCCTTGATCACAATAGATCACCTGAAACATGTTTGAAAAAGGTTTTGTCAGCGGGAAATACTGGTGAATCATTCTATTTATTAAAACGACTCATTTGTTATAATTTACAGTATTAAGAGAGATTACAATGTTTCCAAATATCAACCAACTACCCACGATATTTGTCACTCGACATTCATCGGTAACCTCTGAGTCCAATGGTGTCTGTGACTATGGTCATATCACTCATTGGCTAACCCGTTATCCAATAGTGACGGTTATCAAGTAATGTATACAAAACCCCACATACCGGCTGTAACTTGGTGATTACATAAACTTAATCACTGTAATTATAATCTTTGAAAATAAACATGATTTGAAAGTAATTTGATAAAAAGAGAATGACTCACATTGCAGATTTTTTTGAGCAGAGCCTAGCCTACTGATTAGCCTTTTAACCTAGTTTAAATAACAATGCACACAAACTAGGTCAGTAACTAATACAACATTTACGATAACTCACGAGATTAAACCCTCACATCGAATGACAAAGTGCGATACTTAAACATCCATCGAATTAACGATGAATGACAAAGCATAAACCCTAATGTGGGCATCACTTAAACATCCATTGGATAGTTTAATCGATCGGACATTGAATCGTAGCAGCGATCGAGTTATTACCCTGTATTGCGGCAGCACCTCGTGAATTGTGTGTTTTATAGACTGTTTCTATTATAACTCGAAGTACAAATTGAATTTGAACGTCGAACGAACGCACAGTTGCATGTAACAGACTGTTCTATTTATACCCAAAATTCGTCCCCCTCGCGCCACGCGAGAGAGTCTCTTGTGCGCGTCGCGTGGCGCGAGAGACCCTAGTCTACTATAGGTTTGCTTCGTGTCCAGGTAGCTCAGCTGTGTTGGTCTCGCGTTCATTTTCAAATTTGACAACAAACTGTCGAGATAATACTAACTAGGGTTTACCCCCCCTGAGTTTTAGGGGCCCTGATCCTGATTCCGATTATTCTGAAAATTTTAGGGTTTATACAGAATCACTTGGGTGTCTCAATTTGGGTTTCTTATTGGACAAATTAAATTAATAAGTAAGACTTTTGATGAGAGTTGTTACATATAAATTAACGTTTGGACCTGATTCCTGTGTTTTGTTTTACATGTGGTCGTGTGGCTATGGTGGTTTTACCAACAGATCTTGGTGAATTAGATCCACTGCATGTGATGTTGCTACCAAGGTACTGTTATTATATACAATATTATTTAGATTAAATTGGATTTATGACATCAGCATGGACAATGTGGCATATCTCAGAGGTTGACACGTAAGCAAAGTGGCATATCTCACAGATGACGTCACTTTGCTTATGTGTCAACCTCTGAGATATGCCACATTGTCAATGCTGATGTCATAAATCCGATTTAATCTAAATAATATTGTATATAGTGATTTTGTAGATTAAAGTGTCCTTTCAACATGAGGCTATGATGATTTTGTAGATTAAAGTGTCAAGAAGAAAGAGAGAGATGGATATATGATTACTTCTCACAGGTGCATTTAATGCACAAAACAACTTGAACGTCTCTACTCAGACCGATGAAGATGATTTTGTCATCTGAGGTTACGATGGTGAGATCTGGCGTGTTGTTGCAACATATAAACCATCGTTGCCGGCTGCCGTTCGCGGCTGTGCTGGGTAGCGTTGGCTGTAATCCATGTTCGGTCGATGATTATGAGATCGATGTCACCTAAGACCACGTTTTTAAGATTGTAAGCGATATTCAGTCAATGATGTTGATGAGATGGTTCTCACCTGAGACTAAAACTATGGTGTTTTCCAAGAATTCTAGGGTTGACGGTGCTCACAGAGTGTTTTGGTAGTAAGCTAGGGTTCCGGGCACTTTCCGGTATCTTAGATGCGTTTCCGATGAAGCAAACGTCGGCCTGGATATACGCGAGGTCTGACATTTTGCAATCATTTGTATAGTTTAGTAAATCATTTAGTGTTGACTGTGATGGTGAATAAAAATGAACGCAAAGTACATTTTTATTCACAATGAAGATGAGGCTATGATGATTTTGTAGATCTGAGTAAAAATTGAATGAAGATGACACTAAATATGACAAGGTTGTAGGATGGCAGTTGTTCATGCAACCTCTCTTGCAGCTATGGTGTTGTCATCTTTATTCACAATCTGAGCCGGCATTCTGACAATGCAAATGTTTTGCAAGTTCACTATGAATGACCTTCGCTGACGATGTGTTGGTGATTAAGGTTTTGAAAAGGGATCGTGTATAATCGTTGTTACATCTATACAAGAAAATGGAGTTTGGTTGGTCTGAGATGCCTATTTAGCTGTATGTGATGACGCCGGTAAGTTTTCCAATTTTTCGTTTGTAGATCAGTCATATAAATTGACATTTGGACCCGATTCCTGTGTTTTGTTTTACAGGTGGTCGTGTGGCCTGTTTACTGTGAATTTGGTTGAATCATCGTTGCCATTGATACGGAGTGACTGAGAAGATGTTAAGGTTGAAGCAACTGTCTCCTATAGATCAGGGCGGTTACTCTCAATTCTCGATTGTTGTTCAATCAGAAAGATAAGGTACTTTTACCATCCCTGAAGATGTTCTTGGTCTGTTTGTTCTTAGTCGTGATTGGTAATTTCAAGAATTTGTAGTTTGATAAAGATTTCATCTTTTTTGATTGGTTTTGTTTGTGGTGATGATTTTTGTTTTGTTGTAGTGTTTGATTTGTTTGTTAATTATTTTGGTTGGCTGATACAGGAGAATCACCCATAGAACTCACCACCAGAACCATCGGGCATGTCGAAAACGATGATCATGAAGCCAACAGCAGCAGCTTACATAAACAATCACCGGTTAATTCAATACACGGGCAAGTCTGGATGATGTTTATAGATTCAATGATGTTTGTTTGTTTTTCATTCAGTTTACTTTTCACTTAAACGTGTTTTGATGATAATAGCAATTTGCTGATTACGATGACGGTTAGTTTGATAAGCAGTAAACCGGTGTACACATGTGGAGGTTGCGGTGCAACACTTCAAGTTTGGTAGCATATAACTAACTACTTGTGTTTTGTTTTTTTTTTGGAACATTTTTTTTGCTTTTATGTTTTAAGATTTTAATGTGTTAATACAGCGAAGAAGCAGAATAACAATACAATTGACACCACATCACACAGACTGGACAACAATTCTTCAGGAAAAACCGGTTAGTGCATTCAGAAGTTAATAATCTGAATTATGGATTGGTATTAAGATGTTTGTAAATTGGTTCTTTGTTGTCAGCTGATGTTGAGATTCTTGAATCAGTGAAAATCCGGTGCCATATAATTAAGTACAGGTTATACTTCAAGCTTTCTCGATCTGTTTGCAGGCGAATAGGTGGCTTTGGGATGTATGGAAAACAAAATTGATAAATTTAGGGAAAATGTGGTTGAAAGATGATAACCAAGTATTTGAGGATCTCATTCTGCAGCCTCGATAAATTCAGGGGTGTTTTCAAATAATGCTTCCTAGATGTTTGAAGACCGACAAATGTCCAAAGAAGCAGTACTGTTATAGTTTGTCGAACTTTGTTGGTTTTCAAACATCTAGGAACCATTATTTGAGAACACCCTTGGATTTATCGGAGCTGTAGAATGAGATCCTCTACTGTTGGGTTATCATCTTTCAAACCCATTTTCTCTAAATTTATCCATTTTGTTTTTCATGCAGGGATATAATCTGTTTTTTAGTATTTGATTTGGCCAATAACCCATGTTCAAGGATGACTTATGTTTCAGACTATACAAAGATTGCCTTTTGGTTATCATAAGGTTAAAATTTAAATTAATATGGTCTCATTCGTTAATAAGCTTATAATTATACTTAAGCCATCAAATTCTTTCTGTTAGGTCTCAATGCACCTAATGACAGCAAACATCATTGAGCCATCACATTCTTTCCGTTTACATCCCAGGTAACGGTTTTCCTTAATACATCTCGAAACTTAGGTTGTTATATATGATTTTTCAATGTGGTTTTGAAACTTACGGGATAGTAATTGTCAATTTCAGGTAGGTTGGGTATTGAGACCAAGAAATTCAGCGCCGCTTGCAGATACGGTTTCAAGGTCAATTATTGGCTTGAAACATAGACAGAGGACCTTTGTTTCTGAATGTTTTGTAGCTTCACTTATGACTTATGCCTGATGTTGT